>ML662436.1:20448433-20533689 GCA_007570785.1 Antilocapra americana
TTTGCATATAGTTGCTGGTAATAGTCTCTTATGATCCTTTGTATTTCTGTGTTTTCTGTTGTGATCTCTCCGTTTTCATTTCTAATTCTGTTGATTTGAAATCCCTTTGTTTCTTGATGAGTCTGGCTAATGGTTTGCCAATTTTATTTATCTTCTCAAAGAACCAGCTTTGGCTTGGTTGATTTTTGCTATGGTCTCTTTTGTTTCCTTTGCATTTATTTCTGCCCTGATCTTTAAGATTTCTTTCCTTCTACTAGACCTGGGCTTCTGCATCTCTTCCCTTTCTAGTTGCTTTAGGTGTAAAGTAAGGTTATTTATTTGATTTTTTTCTTGTTTCCTGAGGTGAGCTTGTATTGCTATGAACTTTCCCCTTAGCACTGCTTTCACAGTGTCCCATAGGTTTTGGGCTGTTGTGTTTTCATTTTCATTCATTTCTATGCATAATTGAATTTCATTTTTGATTTCTTCTGTGATTTGTTGGTTATTCAGCAGTGTGTTGTTGAGCCTCCATATGTTGGAAGTTTTGAATGGTTTTCTCCTGTACTTGATATCTAATCTCACTGCATTGTGGTCAGAAAAGATGCTTGGAATGATTTCAATATTTTTGAATTTACCAAGGCTAGATTTATGGCCCAGGATGTGATCTATCCTGGAGAGGGTCCCATGTGCGCTTGAGAAACAGGGGGATTATTTTACCACTGAGCTACCTGGGAATCCTTGGAATTTCTTTTTAAAAATTATCATTTGCCTTTTTAACTACTAAAGGTGTGTCATATTTATATGACAGTGAAGTGCAGCTCTCTTAAAAGGGCCTGAAATTTGTTTTGTGTAATTGAAAAATCCAAATTTACCTGTCCTTTTGTCACAGTTTGAGAAAAGATTTTCATCGTCTGCTTCACCTTCCCAAGGATGGAGGTGCTCAAGTCAATGATTTTGTTCAGTAGCTTCTGGATGGATCTTGATGGTGACAGAACTAGAAAGAAGCCATGATATGTGGTGTATTTAACGTTGTTACCTTTGCTCTTGGAGACAGTTAAAACTGGTGTATCTGACAACACATAGCATTATTCTGGAGCCCCATATGGTAAGGATGATTTCATGCGGTCATTTAAGCAGAACCTTCCTGGGCTGCCTGAAACATAGCAGGATTGTTTCAGGAACAGCAGAGTCACAGTTCTTCAGTTCAGACAGCTCTGGTGACCTCTTCAAACGCCTCACAAAGATTAGGCTGTCACACCTCTTCAGGTGGTCTACACTTTTCAGCGGTTTATCCTTTCAAAAGATTTAAAATGCTCTCATGGCTGTAGAATTTCTTAATTCACATCTTCCAGCCATAATGTTTGCTTCTCCCCTCTACACAGTTGACCCTCAAACAATGTGGGGGTAGGAGTACTGACCCCACACTGTCAAAAATCGATGTACTGCTGTCTGTGCCTCAAAAACAAAGTAATTGAAAAAAGACTCACCCAATGGTAGGAGAATAGTTTGGATAGAATCAGGACTTAAACCCTAGTTGCTTTTTATGGGTTTTTGTTGTTGTTTTGTTTGTTTGCTTGTTTGATTTTTGCTTTTTAATCTCCAACTTTTTTTTAAATTTCTTTAAAATTTATTTATTTTTTATTGATGTATAGCTGATTTATAGCATTGTGTTAGTTTCAGGTGTACAAAAAAGTGATTCAGTTATACATATATTTATATACCCAAGTTCTTTGATGCCAAATATTTTGATTTCTAATAAAACATACACTTTCCCACACAATTAATTTAAAGATCCATAAAACAAAATGTACATACTATAAGTATTGAAAAAAATCCATGTGTAAGTGGACTCATGCAGTTCAGACCTGAATTGTTCCAGGGTCAAGTCCATGGCCTTGTCTCTGTCCAAATTTTACTGCTTATAGATCACCCCCTGTGGCATTTTAGATGCCACTGATTAGACTTTTGCTTCAGACTAAAACCTTTCCATCTGCTAACTGCACCTTGTATCTAATCCAGCAAAATTATGATTATCATTCAAAGTTCAACCCATATGCCATCTCAGGAAAGAATAAAACTATTAGGAGCCTCCAATTTATTCTAATTGTGTTAGGTTTGTCATAAATATTAGATTTCTTTTCTTTCCTTTTTTGCTCTTATCAGTTAAAAGAGGCAATGTATCACAGTGGTTATGTTGGGATCTGGAGTTCAATCACACACACTCAAATCTAAGCTGTTAAACTTAGTAGCCACATGATCTTGAATAAACTGACTTCTGCACTTCATTTTTCTCAGCTGTAAAATTAGAATTATACAATAATTTTTTACACAGCAGAAGTGTTCTTTAATGTTAGAAATTACTATCAATGCTATTAATATGTACTGATTTATTTATACTTCATATAATAATGACATATTAATCATACAAAGTCTGACAAAAATTCTATTGTCTTAATTTTTGTATCTTCTACAACGTTTAGTGTATTTCCTTGTATGCACTGATCCTTCAAGAAACACATTTTAAAGTGGAACAGACTCAAATAATTTAATTTCAACTCTTTGGGAGTAGGAAATATCTCTTCTATGTGCTGTTTCTGCTACTAAGTCACTTTAGTTGTGTCCGACTCTGTGTGACCCCATAGACGGCAGCCCACCAGCCTCTCCCATCCCTGGGAGTCTCCAGTAAAGGATACTGGAGTGGGTTGCCATTTCCTTCTCCAACGCATGAGAATGAAAAGTGAAAATGAAGTCGCTCAGTTGTGTCAGACTGTTTGCAACCTCATGGACTGCAGCCTACCCGGCTCTTCCGTCCGTGGGAGTTTCCAGGCAAGAGTACTGGAGTGGGGTGCCATTGCCTTCTTCGATTCTCTTCTATGTATCACCCAATATATTTTTATCATAGCGTTAGTCACTCAGTCCAGCTCTTTACGGTCATGGAATGTAGCCTGCCAGGCTCCCCTATCCATGGAATTCTCTAGGCAAGATTACCGGAGTGGGTTGCCAGGCCCTTCTCCAGGGGATCTTTCTGATCCAGGGATTGAAGCCAGGTCTCCCATGTTCCATGCAGATTCTATACTATCTGAGCCACCAGGGAAGCCACTTTCTTCTTCTTTTTTTTTTTTTTTGTCATAAGTAGCCAATAAATGGGGCTTCCCAGATGTCTCAGTGGTAAACAATCCCCTGCCAATGCAAGAAACATGGGTCTGATTCCTGGATTGGGAAGATCCCCTGGAGTAGGACATGGCAACCCACACCACTAGTATTCTTGCCTGGAAAATTCCATGGACAGAGGAGCCTAGTGCGTTGTACCCCATGAAGTTGCAAAGAGTTGGACATGACTTAGTGACTGAACAATAACAACAAGCCAATAAATGTTTAAATGAATGACTGAAAAAAGCCTTAACAAATAAAGAAATCTTGTTATCCAATACTTTTTATGTGTTTATGCTTATGCCTCCCTGATCCCAGCAAATCTGTCTTGCAAAAGTGTAATACACAAATACAAATATAATGGTATTCAATGTCAAATTGGAGCAGTGTTTGGAGAGGTAAATAAATAGACATCAGTTATGTCAAGGAAAATTCTTCTTATTGACTGAGTAAAATTGGTGGAATCTGACAAAGGAGAAAATTGGGGAGATGCATATGGACAAATTTTAAATTAAATGTATTTAAGCAATAAGCATGAAAAGATATATTTTAATAAATTTAATAAATGCACCTTTTTACATTTGTGTTTAAATGCATGGTCACTGTATTTTATATATATATTATATAGTATATAAATATATCTATAAATATTATATAATAGGTGATACGATATGTGTAAATAACATATATGGATATATATATAATATATTCAATTATTTGAGAGACATTTCAAAGTGCTTCAACTTCTCCCACCTATAGCCCTGCAAAGTCAGTCTCTTGCTCCAGTTTTACAAGTAAGGGAATTATAGTCAAGGAGATGAAGTCAAGGTCACAAGATAGTAAGTGGCAACAACATTGGGTGTTGAAAGAGAGTTTGAGCAGCAATCAAAGCCCACGTGGTTTTTAACTACATAATGTTTAGAAATGACTTATAGGAAGTGCTTCGGCTCATCAGCATGATTTAGGTCAAGAAAATTTAGAGAACATATTGCCTGTGCTACTCCAATTCATTTGAAGAAAGCATTTTATAGCAGAGCTTTCAAATAATAGTGAAATAGAGAAGCAGCTATAGTTGATCCTCCGAGGGTAGAAAATACCACCCAAAGGCTCTTTTCTCTAAGTGAGGGTTTGGGATTTGAAACCTCATAAATTGTACTAAAAATTCTTTTATTGCTCAGATGAGTTAAAGGTTATTCTATTTTGAGACCCTCTTAATAGCTTTACCTGTTCTTAGCAAGTAGTAATGATTACTGTTTAAGAATGCATTAACTACATGTACTGAATAATTATTGCAACACACCAGGAGCTTCTACAACTAGCATTTAAGACACTGGCTCAGTTTATTCTAGTACACACTTTAGCACTATATTAAAACAATTAATAAATTCGGAAAGCAGGAGAGGGGAAGGAGAGCAGAGAGTGGCAAGGAGAAGGACAAGGAGAAAAAGGTAAACAGAACAAACACAAGGATAAGCAGGAAGGGTTGGGAGTTGGATGAGACAGGTGGGCACAGGTAAAATGAAGACAAAGGATGGAAAAAAAGAGAGAGCCAAGAAACGTTCTAAACCTCAATACTTTGAAAAAAAACAAAATCACTATGAGCATTTAAAAAGGAATTTGGGGGCCATGGAGGCACTCATATTACTGAAGTAGTTAAAGTAAAAATGGCCATTTCACAAGTTAGGAAGGTTGTAATTATCAGACCAAATGGTTTTCTCTAAGAATTCTGTTATACTGGCATATTTTTATTAGGAGAGTCTGATTGTGAGCCACAGAAACCCTTTTGAGATTACTTTGGGGTGTGTTGTAAGGAAGCATTAGGAAGAAAGTGTCTTAGTTGTTGCATAATGTTCTTTCAGGGTATGAAAAGAGAATCTGAGATAAGAATGATGTGTTATGTTATACCCCCAGAATCAAGAATTTGCCAGTCCTTTCTTTCATCTCTTAATATATCTGTATCTTCAGGTTTTAATTTTTCTTTCCTTTTTTGTTTCTTTCTAGATTTTTCTCAATTTATACTGTTTCTGCTTACTGTCTTCTCTGTGGTGCCTCTCTTTTCTTTCTTCAGCATCATTTGAACCTTGTGTCTTGCCTTGTTTATCTAATACTCACGTATTCCAAGGCAAATCCTACAGTGCACAATGTCCGTGTAAGGTAGCGTTTCCACACCTGGGTATGAAGTCAAAGAGTTAGCATTAAAATAATACTGAAGATAATTGTATTATTTTCCTGATGGCTGAAAAGACACTTCAGGGTCTTGAAGTACCCCAGAGTTATCTTTAAGTGTATTAATTACCTTTCCTATTATTTATAATTTCTTTCTTTCTGATAAAAGTCAAGTGGGAAAATAAATTAGTGAGCTGAGCTTTCGGGTAACTCAGAACTCAGATAAATGAAAATGTACTGTAATTGTGTATATTGTAATTGAAGAAAGAATCATTTCCTAAGATATAAGATTAGAGTAAATGACCTCTAACTTCCTGTTTAACTCCAATTCTAAGACTTTTATGACCTACACAAATACTGTTCAGTGTCTCCCACCACTTTTTGATGATTGTTTCCCTGTAGTCACATTTATGACTTGGATTTATTTTCCTGTATTAAATACCTGTTTTAATAAAGAACTTGAAAACAAGATTTCAGTATTTTTTATTCATATTATAGTCTAAGAAACTTTTTTTAAAAAACCCTGGTGAGTCCTTGAGGACTCTATAATCCCCAGGAGAATATATTAATTCGGATCTCCTTCCCTATTTTAATAACCAACAGAGTTTCAAGCTATTGTGCATAATATTGGTATCGATTATTTTTTTCTGCTCAGATTTTTACCCTGTTTGAGGAGTGATTTCAGGCCACTCGCTAATTGTCAATATCAAATACATTGTAAATTCACAATTTCATTTAATTTAAAGGGTAGGTTATTCACATGATTTGGACATTTATTCAGTCTTTTTTTTAAAAAAAAATATTGCTATGGGAGAAAATAATGAAGCAATGGACAAACAATTAATCTCAAAAATATATAAGCAACTCCTGCAGCTCCATTCTAGAAAAATAAAAGACCCAATCAAAAAGTGGGCCAAAGAAATTAACAGACATTTCTCCCAAGAAGACATAAAAATGGCTAACAAACACATGAAAAGATGATCAACATCATTCATTATCAGAGAAATGCAAATCAAAACCACAATGAGGTACCACTTTACACCAGTCAGAATGGCTGCCATCCAAAAATCTACAAGCAATAAATGCTGGAGAGGATGTGGAGAAAAGGGAACCCTCTTAAACTGTTGGTGGGAATGCAAACTAGTACAGCCACTATGGAGAACAGTGTGGAGATTCCTTAAAAAACTGGACAGAGAACTGCCATATGACCCAGCAATCCCACTGCTGGGCATACACACCGAGGAAACCAGAATTGAAAGAGCCACGTGCACCCCAATGTTCATCGCTGCATTGTTTACAATAACAAGGACAAGGAAGCAACCTAGATGCCCATCGGAAGATAAATGGATAAGAGAGCTGTAGTACATATACACAATGGAATATTACTCAGCATTAAAAAAAATTCATTTGAATCAGTTCTACTCAGGTGGACGAAACTGGAGCCTATTATCCAGAGTGAAGTAAGCCAGAAGGGAATACAACAATACAGTATACTAACGCATATATATGGAATTTAGAAAGATGGTAACGAGAACCCAGCATGCGAGACAGCAAAAGGAATGCAGATGTATAGAACAGACTCGTGGACTCTGTGGAAGAGGGCAAGGGTGGGATGATATGGGAGAATGGCATTGAAACATGTTAATTATCATATGTGAAATCAATCGCCAGCCCAGGGTTGATGCTCGGGGCTGGTGCACAGAGATGTCCCAGGGGGAGGGAATCGGGAGGGAGGAGGAAGGGGGGTTCTGGAGGGGGAGCATATGTAAACCCATGGCGGTTTCATGTCATTGTATGGCAACACCAACACAATAAAAAAAAATAATAAAAATAAAAAATAAAAAAATATTGCTATCTAAGATGTACTTGGAACTGTTCTAGGCCCTCAAGTTACAGGAGTGAATACAAAAATTGCTGTCTCTTAACAGTTTACCTTCACGACATCCTGGAGAGTTTAAAAAATAAATTGATATTTTATTTTGTACTATTAGTTTTCAGAGATTATTTTATATTTTGTTTGTTGGTTGTTTTGATTTGATTTTCACATTTTTGAGTCAAGTATTATATAAGCAATATGGATTGTTTCCTGGAATAAAGATTTAAATATATCACCTATTTTCTTAAAACCAATGAATATTAGACCCTTTAAATTTGTAAGTAAACTCAAGGATCGGCAAAATAGGTAATGCACAGAACGTTTCAATTTTAATATTTTTGCAAAGTATATAGGGAGTAATGTAGAAACAGCTTTTCATAACAATTTTCAGATTAACTGAAAGATGACAAATAACTGATAAGCAATGAAACCAGTACAAATAAACGATTCCCCCTAGCCATTATGAAGTGGGAGAGAAAAAACAAAAACAAAAAACTAACCTTTTTTGTTGTCTCTCTGGGATAAACTAAATACTTGATGTGAGTTTGTAGGTATGTTGTAATTGATTTCATGTGAGAGCTAAGACTTTAATAATTCACTCGTGGCTTTGGTTTTGGCTATATTAGAAGGTTTTCTCATTGCTTACATAAAGGATTTCATACTCTTCCAATTGTGGGTCAAACTGTGTTTATCCTGGCTGCATATTAAATATTGAAGAATTGTGCCTTTGCTTTAAAGAACCCTCAACCTAAAACACATGTAATTAGATTTTTCTAAAGCACATCTTTTTCTCACATGGTAATACAGCTAATAAACTATGCATAACCTCCACTACGAGGGGCAAAGCTGCTGCTTAACTTGAGCAGGGCCAAGACAGAAACCATATTATAGGTATAATATTAAACAATAGAGTTTTTCTGTAAATAATAATATAAAATATTTTTCAAAGGCAAAGTTAACAGAGTATCTCTTGTATAATCTTTGCATATTATTATTAAATTTAGATAATTCAAATAAGATCTAAATATTGACATGAATTATTTTCCCTGTGATGATAACAATGTGATTTTCCTGGAATAGGGATTATCTTTCTTGTGTTACATCTGCAGATTATCTATTTCCTCATAAATTATATAAAGTGAATTCAGTGAACCAATGCAGGAAATTAAGCATGTTAATCCTCACTGCAGTTTTAGAGAAATTAAGAAAGCAAAGAGGTTTTTGAAAATATATACAATTATGTTTTTATCTCACTATTAATAGATCATGTTTTTTCATGACCCAATATTCTGACAGGCTGATGAATAAGATTAATCAGTATGAGGATAATGACCACAATCCATCAACATTTCGTTTACAGTTGCTTTTCAAACTTATATCAGTTCACCAGTTGGAACAGATGTTTGTGATTCTTGTTAATTACTGTACATTCACACTATTCAGACTCTTACGTATGGTTTGAATGAATTCAGAGTTTTATTTTAAATAATGTCAAATCAAAAAAATTAACTACTAGCAGTGATGCTCAAATCATTACCACATAAAGGCCAAGATATCTCAGTCAAGTCAACTGAATTTTTCCTGTCCCACCTGCTAATTGATGGGTGATCATTTGATTGATGGGATAACCTTAACCTAAAGAATATTTATTTAATAATATTTGAATTTGAATTTTCTTGGGACTCAAATAGGATCCTAAAAATTTTAAAGGTAAATATTCCATGAATTTCAAATCAAAACTGCCTTTGTTTTATATGGAATTTATTTTCCAATCTTGAATGTTAGGCTTCGAACTTGAGCCTCCAGAGTTAACATTTTCACATGTACTGTCTTATAGGAGTCTTATTGTAAACAAAAGTCTAAGTAATCAGTAATCATGCTGGCACTACTGGCTTTACTGATCTGACAAGTGACAACTGATCAGTTGAATAAAGGATGTTGTCTTAAATATGTTACTATGCAAGGGGGCTATGAAAGAACAAAGTAGAGATGAAGGTAAGTAAAGCAAAGGCCAAAATTCATCAGTCAGATGATCAATTAGTTAATCTTGTTTGGAAATATAGCTTTGAGAATTATAAACATGTAAAGAACAATTAAAGTCTTGGAATGAATGAAATGTTGTTGTTGTTTTGTTGCTAAGTGGTGTCTGCCTCTTTTGCAATACCTTGGACTAAGCCTGCCAGATTCCTCTGTCCATGTGATGTCTCAGGCAAGAATACTGGAGTGGGTTGTCATTTCCTTCCCGGGGTTCTTCCCATCTCAGGGACTGGATTCACATCACTGCATTGGCAGGTGGATTCTTTACCTCTGAGTCACCTGGGAAGCCCTAAGGATAAAATATTGAGGGTTGCATTAAGGGCTACATTTACATATCATGAATTTGTGTTGCACATGTCCTAAATATTCATTGCAAGGATTGATGCTGAAGCTGAAACTAATAATTTGGCCACCTGATTTGAAGAACTGACTCATTGGGAAAGAGTTAGGAAAGATGTTTCCCTGAGGTTGGGAAAGATTGAAGGCAGGACGAGAAGGGAATGACAGACGATGAGATGGTTGGATGGCATCACCAGCTCAATGGACATGAGTTTGAGCAAGCTCCGGGAGCTGGTGATGGACAATGAACCTAATGTGCTGCAGTTCATTAGGTCACAAAAAGTCGGGCACGACTGAGTGACTGAACTGAACTGAGTCTGTTCCTTTGGAGAAATTTGGTTCTAGTTCTCCATTAACTTCAGTCATGAAACTAAACAGCTGGATGGAGCCAGAGTAGAAATTTTCCCATGCGATTTCTGCAAAAATAATGCAAAGAATCAATAATAATGATATACTGATCTTTTTAGAGAACATTGTGAAGATGGAACAGTTGTTAAGAGAACAATAGAAGAGTCAAGGGATACAATGTCAATGAATTCATAGACAAAGTATTTCAAGTGTTATTTGAGTCAAAAGGTATAAATCTTTGACATGATGGTGCTACTGTGATCTGTGAAATATAAACTCAGAAGTGATACACTTAAGGGTGAAGACAAGGATGGGACAGAATTAGTTTCTCATGCTCCTGTGTTCCCATAGCGGTCTGTACTTAAATCTACTCAAAATCCCAGTGCATTATGTAATAGTTGGTTCTGAGCTTTCCTTTCTAACTCTCGTGGGAGTCACTTAAGGGTAGGGAAAAATACTTACTCCTATTTCTTGGACACAGAAGAATTTCTGGTATACAGTAGATGCCCAAAATGTGTTTGAATTGAATTTATCAATGAACAACTCTTTTATTTAATGCTGCAGCATGAGTGTGGGTGCATGTATGCATGTGTGAACACACTCCACTTTTAATAGTGTGCTATTGAATATAGCTGAATTTATTTTCTATAAATGAGGACCAGTGTATTCATTCTTTGATGCAGTCATCATATGCTTTATAGAGTTAGGTGAAAAGCACTTTGAAACTTTAGGCTTTTCACAGAAATTTCTGACAAACTTGCACACATTCTTCTCTACATAAAATTGGATAGTTATTGTATTAAAGTTTTCCTTCTTTTATTATTCTTATGCATGATAGATAGATAAGTGTTTTTTAACTGTAAATTTTATATGTGATCCTCTGAGCCCATGCACTTTTCTACTGAAAAAAAATTTTTTAAAAAGAATCTTATTCTTAGTTCTGATCCTTTCATTGAGACAAAAGTATGTTTTATCACTTGATTTTATCATATTCCTCTGTCAACAGGTTTGGACTTTCCTCACATCATCAGTCACATCCACAAATGGGTGTTATTTTTGCTTTGACTCTGTCTCCTCATTCTTTCTGGAGTTATTTCTCCCATGATCTCCAGTAGACTATTGAGCACCTACTGACCTGGGAAGTTCATCTTTGAGTGTTCTATCTTTCCTTTTTGCCTTTTGATACTGTTTATGGGATTCTCAAGTCAAGAATACTGAAATGGTTTGCTATTCCCTTCTCCAATGGACCACATTTTGTCAGAACTCTCCACCATGACCCATCCATCTTGGGTGGCCCTACATGGCAGGGCTAATAGTTTCATTGAGTTAGACAAGGCTGTGGTCCATGTGATCTTCACGACCCAGATAATCATGATGGTGTGATCACCAGCTTAGAGCCAGACACCCTAGAATGTAAAGTCAAGTGGGCTTAGGAAGTACACTATGAACAGAGCTAGTGGAGGTGATGGAGTTTCAGTTGAGCTATTTCAAATCTTAAAAGATGGTGATGTGAAAGTGCTATACTCAATATACTGGCAAATATGGAAAATTCAGCTGTGGCCACAGGACTGGAAAAGATCAGTTTTCATTCCAATCCCAAAGAAAGGCAACGCCAAAGAATGCTCAGACTACCTCACAATTGCACTCATTTCACATGCTAATAAAGTAATGCTCAAAATTCTCCAAGCCAGGCTTCAGCAATACATGAACCATGAACTTCCAGATGTTCAACCTGGTTTTAGAAAAGGCAGAGGAACCCGAGATCAAATTGCCAACATCCACTGGATCGTCAAAAAAGCAAGAGAGTTCCAGGAAAATATCTATTTCTGCTTTATTGGCTATGCCAAAGCCTTAGACTGTATGAACCACAACAAATTGTGGAAAATTTTTGAAAATATGGAAATAACAGAAAGCTGTTATGCAGGTCAGGAAGCAACAGTTAGAACTGGACATGGAACAACTGGTTCCAAATTGGGAAAGGAGTACATCAAGCCTGTATATTGTCACCCTACTTATTTAACTTATACGCAGAGTACATCATGCGAAATGCCAGGCTGGATAAAGCACAAGCTGGAATTAAGATTGCCAGAAGAAATATCAATAACCTCATATATGAAGATGACACCACCCTTATGGTAGAAAATAAAGAACTAAAAAGCCTCTTTACGGAAGTGAAAGAGGAGAGTGAAAAAGTTGGCTGAAAGTTCAACATTCCCGAAACTAAGATCATGGTATCTGGTCCCATCACTTCATGGCAAATAGATGGCAAAACAGTGGAAAAAGTGACAGACTTCATTTTGGGGGGGGGGCTTCTAAATCACTGCAGATGGTGATTGCAGCCATGAAATTAGAAGACGCTTACTCTTTGGAAGAAAAGCTATGACCAACCTAGAGAGCATATTAAAAAGCAGTGACATTAAGTTGCCAACAAAGGTCCATCTAGTCAAAGCTATGGTTTTTCCACTAGTCATGTGTGAATGTCAGAGTTGGGCTATAAAGAAAGCTGAGTGCTGAAAAATTGATGCTTTTGAACTGTGGTGTTGGAGAAGACTCTTGAGTGTCTTCGAATGCAAGGAGATCCAACCATTCCATCCTAAAGAAAATCAGTCCTGAATATTCATTGGAAATACTGGTGCTGAAACTAAAACTCCAATACTTTGGCCACCTGTAGCAAAGAACTGGCTCATTTGAAATGACCCTGATGCTGGGAAAGATTGAAGATGAGATTAGAAGGGGACAACAGAGGATGAGTTTGTTGGATGGCATCACCAACTCGATGGACATGAGTTTGAGTAAACTCCTGGTGTTGGTGATAGGAAGAGAAGCCTGGTGTGCTACAGTACATAGGGTTGCAAAGAGTCAGACATGACTCAGTGACTTAACTGAACTGACTGTCAATAGTAGACATAAATTATATCCAGAATAAACTTATTATTTGTAATAATTTAATATGAACAGCTTTGAATTTGGCAATTTTTATTTAAAATATATAAGTTGCAATCTATTCTATCTATGGGAAATATCTAAGGGAGTGTAATACAAGGATAAACCAGGATAAGACTTCATTTCTGTACATTTCTGCTTTAAACAGCTGAGTCCTACTATTTCTATTTTAAACATTTTATTTTTATTGGAATATAGTTGATTTACAATCTTGTGTTGGTACACAAGGTACACAGCAAAGTGAATCAGTTATACATATGTACATATATATATATATGCAAATATATATAATATTATTCTGTTTTAGATTCTTTTCTCATATAGGTTATCACAGAATATTGGGTAGAAGCTCCGCTATTTCCAAAATATATAAAGTGACAATGTTTGAAAAAAAATTGTTTTGATATTTCATAAGAGATTTCATTCAGTGGTAAAATGTCAGTGAAAACTGTTTTTATAAGTATCATCTTCAGATAGAAATTAGTTGTCTTATATAACAAATAACAAATTAAGTGTCTAGCAATTTCTTTAAGTTACATTGTTACATAAACTAAAGACTAATTTTAAGATTTTATTACTTTTCCCAAGACACAAACCATCTGAAAATGAAGAATTTAGTTAAATCAACTGTCTGTTATCTACATGTAAACACAGGTAAATACCTGACTTCACTGTTAGGAGCAAAAAAATGTTATTTTATAGATAGAGAGCTGATATCTTAGGGTTAAATGATGATCATATATTAGCATAAATTTTTAAAGAATAATTGGCAAGAATACTGTTATTTAAATGCTCCTACATAGATCCTGTCTTAGAAGACGGGTTCTGGAATTATTCATTTCACTATGTCTATATTCTACTGATATTATTGAGTGACAGTTGTAACTAACTGTGAATATATAGGTTTTATTTATGATGTTTGTGTTGAAGTGTATGCATGGGTCAACAAATATATTTATTGTCTTTATAGAATGTATAATAGTGTGTTAGTCCCTCAGTAATGTTCAACTCTTTGCGACCCCATGGACTGTAGCCCACCAGACTCCTCTATCCATAGAATTCTCCAGGAGAGAATACTGAAGTGGATTGCCATTCCCTTCTTCAGATCTTCTGAACCCAGGGATCAAAGCTGGTTCTTTTGCATTGCAGGTGGATTTTTTACCATCTGAGACATCAGAGAAAGCCTTATAGAATATACAGACAAGCATAATTTGAATTGTAAATAGACTATTTTTTGTATTAAATGCAGGTTAGTAATCAAAAGTTGTCAAAGTAGTACTGAGGGGAATTATTGAGTAGTACTTATTGTAGCCAGTAAATAAGAATATTCTGTGTGTGTGTATGTGTGTTAGGGGAATATGTGGCTTACTGGAGTGATGATATTCATGTTTCTTTCCAAAATCAAAAATACAGTATATATAGTCATAATTCATGGGATAATGCAAAGTGGATAACTTAGCCTCAGAAGTGCACTATTTCACCAATTTGTTGAATGTCTATACATCTAGCAATGAGTATAATTTCAATAATGTCTGTACGTTAAATATGTACCATTATCTGGTTCTCTTTACTTTTACTAATAGACTTCTTATGATACCCGCTCCCAGATATCAACATGATATATTGGAAAGTGAAATTTTTTTTATTGATTCAGTAACTATGTTAAGGTCTTACTGAAATAAATAAAACATTGCTTTACTTTTTATGGATTCAACCTTTCCTTTAAATATCCACCACATACACAAACACACACTCTTTCAATAATTGCTTATGTCTATCTGTCTATGTTCCTTATTCTACCTATGTCCATCTCTTTTTGTCTCTCTCTCTTTTGTATTTACCCTCTCTCTCTCATTGTCTCTCTCATGCTTACCACTATTCGTTTATCTCTGTTCATTATTGAGAAGACTAAAACTGATAATACCATGAAAAGAATTTATGAGTCTCCTATACAAGAGGGTGTGCCACAGCGGTTCCCTCAATAATGTGTAGTGCAAAGTAAGTATCCCTCTCTCCAGATCTGTATTATATGTGATACTTCTCATTATCCATATTTCCCAGTTAGGTATTACTGGGAGCATTCTGATGTGTCCAGAGATGGAGCACTTGTCGTGGACTCTGTCTTTCTCTTGTTTATCACTTTCAATATTGAGATTGCTTCAAGTTTTGTTACACTTGAGAGAGTAGACTTTAGCAGGTGTGGAAGAAAAGGATCAGGTAACACTGCCATGTTTGACTTGTGATTACCTACAGTATAACTTTTGGATTCTCTGAGGTAATTGAAAGAGGTAATTCCAAAGAGGCAGCAGAGACTCCAGTGAGAGAAGACCACTGTGGAGCACTTCCACTGCATCAGTGACAGTTCCTGGAATGGAGAAGATGCTTCTTGTATTCAGCAGCCTTCTTTATATCATCATCAGTGTACTATTTCAAACTGGATAAAGCCAAGCCAAAACCTTTGCATCTTTCTTATATTTACCTCTCTAATTCTCATAGGACAAAATGACACGATTTTCCCCCTTAGCTGATACTATTTTTTCCTCAGTTAATACTACATGCCAGCTTTACAGGAAGAGAAAAGAGAAAATTATCACACCCAAATGTGTTCTCTCTTTCAAAATAAGCATGTTCCAACCCTTAAATTCTTCCCTTTATTGTTTCAACGTTTTAAAAAGTCAAAAAAAAAAAGAAAGAAAGAAAGAAAGAAACGAAAGAAAGAATCACAATAAAAAGACTTCCCTAGTGGCTCAATGGTAAGGAATCAGCCTGGCCAATGCAGGAGATGCAGGTTTGATCCCTGGGTTGGAAGATTTCCTGGAGAAGGAAATGGCAGTCCACTCCAAAAGTCTGACCTGGGAAATACCATGAACAGAGGAGGTAGGTGGGTTGCAGAGTCAGACATAACTTAGTGACTAAACAACAACAACAACACACAAACACACATGCACACACAAAAAATGAAAAATAGTGAATATTAAAAAATAAAAAATAGTGAATATTAAAAAATAATAAAATCTCAGAAAACTATGAGGGCAATATAATGAGTTTATTTTTACTAGAGAGAGAATTTTCTTCATTTTGATACATACATCTCTCATGTTAAACAAAGCTAAGCAAAGGCAATAAGTTTTATGAAGTCTTAGATCAAGCTGACAGCTTATTTGCTGACCCTGTGTCTGAAATGGATCTCAATGTAAATAGAGCAGTTAGCCTGGCAGAGAGAAGCAGTGGAGTAGCCAAGATGCTCTGAAGAAACCCTTGCCACTTCATAGTGTTTACACTGGAGTTTTCATATGAAAATAACATAACCATTATAACAGTAAAGAAAGGAATGATATTACTAGTAAATCTGGATTGAGTTCTTCTGAAAGCAAGGGAAACATTTATATAGTGTGACCATATTCCAATAACAATGCATTTGGATTCTGATAAATATGTCAATTTTAGTTTACTTCTCAAAATGATGCATACAATTTGACTTAACAGTATTAATAGTAGGTTTTTGTTTGGTTATTATTATATTTTATGAGATATAAGCAGTGCTAGATAATTAGTTTAAAATCATTCAACAACACAAATATTCTTCTAAATATTGTGCATAATAGACCTCATTCAGCAAAGATTACAGTGCAGCTAGATCATTATTACTGACATTCAGCAGTCAACCTCCAACATCATTGTGGAAGGTGCTTTTCACAGTAGCTAAACACTTAAAAATAACAATTGTGATATCAGAGCTTTCATGAATAACACATGAAGCTGAAATTTACATTTTTTATTGGTAAAACTGCCTATTTTCTTCTGAACATTGTTTATCTGAGTAAATAATACCAAGCCATGGCTTTTACATTATTCCTGTACAATTGGAAAGTTTCAGTAATTTACTCTTCAGATGGTGGATCTGAAATTGTAAAGGTCCAGCTTACCATCAGACATTAGTTTCCCTTCTCCAAAACTAACTGTTAAAAATGAGAAGAACAAAAGGAAAGTTCCTATATGTCAATATATTTCATAGATATACCTGATAGCATGAACTGTACTAACAACCCATAGAGAAATGTCTGATCTCTCTACTTTAGCACTGTACAACTTGATCCATCAGCAACCAGTACAAAGTATTTTCCCATGGCACTGACTAGCTCTGTGTGTAACTGGAGAAATTCATGAATATTGCAAGCATAAACGAACAACAACAAAAAGCCACAATACTTCAACAGTAACCTGAAATTTTACAATATTTTCTAGGGCATTTGCTTGCCTGCTTACTTTCTTTCTTTTTTTCTTTTTCTTTTTTTTCTTTCCTTTATTGTGTTGGTTTTGCCATACATTGACATGAATCTGCCATGGGTATATATGTGTTCCCCTTCCAGAAACTCCTTCCTACCTCCCTCCAGATTCCCTTTCTCTGGGTCATCCCGGTGCACCAGCCCCGAGCATCAAACCTGGGCTGGCGATTGATTTCACATATGATAATTAACATGTTTCAGTGCTGCTCTCCCATATCATCCCACCCTTGCCCTCTCCGATAGAGTCCAAAAGACTGTTCTATACATCTGCGTTTCTTTTGCTGTCTCGCATGCAGGGTTGTCATTACCATCTTTCTAAATTCCATATATATGCATTAGTATACTGTATTTTTGTTTTTCCTTCTGGCTTACTTCACTCTGGATAATAGGCTCCAGTTTTGTCCACCTGAGTAGAACTCTTTGAAATGTATTCTTTTTAACGGCTGAGTAATATTCCATTATGTATATGTACCACAGCTCTCTTATCCATTTATCTTCCGATGGGCATCTAGGTTGCTTCCATGTCCTGGCTATTCTGAACAATGCGGCGATGAACATTGGGGTACACGTGTCTCTTTCAATTCTGGTTTCCTCAGTGTGTATGCCCAGCAGTGGGATTGCTGGGTCATATGGTAGGTCTATTTCCAGTTTTTTAAGGCATCTCTACACTGTTCTCCATAGTGGCTGTACTAGTTTGCATTCCCACCAACAGTGTAAGAGGGTTCCCTTTTCTCCACATCCTCTCCAGCAATTATTGCTTATAGACTTTTGGATGGCAGCCATTCTGACTGGTGTAAAGTGGTACCTCATTGTGGTTTTGATTTGCATTTCTCTGATAATGAGTGATGTTGATCATCTTTTCATGTGTTTGTTAGCCATTTTTATGTCTTCTTTGGAGAAATGTCTGTTAAGTTCTTTGGCCCACTTTTTGATTGGATCGTTTATTTTTCTCGAATGGAGCTGCAGGAGCTGCTTGTATATTTTTGAGATTAATTGTTTGTCCTTTGCTTCGTTTGCTATTATTTTCTCCCATTCTGAAGGCTGCCTTTTTACATTGTTTTTAGTTTCCTTTGTTGTGAAGAAGCTTTTAATTTTAATTAGGTCCCATTTGTTTATTTTTGCTTTTATTGCCAATATTCTGGGAGGTGGGTCATAGAGGATCCTGCTTTGGTTTATGTCAGAGAGTGTTTTGCATATGTTTTCCTCTAGGAGTTATATAGTTTCTGGTCTTATATTTAGATCTTTGATCCATTTTGAGTTTATTTTTGTGTATGGTGTTAGAAGGTGTTCTAGTTTCATTCTTTTACAAGTGGCTGTCCAGTTTTCCCAGCACCACTTGTTGAAGAGATTGTCTTTTCTCCATTGTATATTCTTACCTCCTTTGTCAAAGATAAGGTGCCCATAGGTGTGTGGATTTATCTCTGGGCTTTCTATTTTGTTCCATTGATCTACATTTCTGTCTTTGTGCCAGTACCATACTGTCTTGATGACTGTGGCTTTGTAGTATAGCCTAAAGTCAGGCGGGTTGATTCTTCCAGTTCCATTCTTCTTTCTCAAGATTGCTTTGGCTATTTGAGGTTTTTTGTATTTCCATACAAATTGTGAAATTGCTTGTTCTAAGTCTCTGAAAAAGACCTCTGGTAGCTTGATAGGAATTGCATTGAATCTATAGATTGTCTATAGTATACTCATTTTCACTATATTGATTCTTCCAATCCATGAACATGGTATATTTCTCCATCTATTTGTGTCCTCTTTGATTACTTTCATCACTCTAACACCATCACCCTAATGCCTGCTTACATTATTTCAGAAACATTCACACCAGCTCTGGTTGGTATCGAAACCAATAGTCACTTCAAGGCTGTTTCTTTTGTAGTCTTTGACTTTTTTGATGCTTTTTAGTAAAAATTGATATCCTACTCCAAAGACCACTATCTAAGTAAAAATAATTAAATAAGGCCTTGTAACTATATTAGATATACATGACTGAAGAAATTCATCTTTCTAGCACAGTTACCCTTAAGTTCTGAGCCACTCATTAGTGCTTGGAAGCAGTTAATGACGTACCTCTACTACAAAATAGGGTTTTAGCTCCTTCATGACTGTGTGAGCATTCTCAGTTGCTTTATTTGTATGGGACTCTCTGTGACACTATGAACTGTACCCTCCAGGCTCTTCTGTCATTGGGATTCTCCAGGCAAGAATACTGGAGCAGGTTGCCTTGCCTTCCTCCAGGAGATTTTCCCAACACAGGGATAGAAACTGAATCTTCTGTGTCTCCCGCAGGTGGATTCTTTACCTACTGAGCTACCTGGAAAGTTCCTTAGTCTGTCACATAAAACTCTTCCAATTGTTTCCAGATTTCTGTAGTTTAAATACCAGTTCTTCTATGTATTAGATAGATGACTGTGCAAGTAAATTAACTCATTGTACTTCTGCTTTATTATCTGAATGGTGGAAATGAAAATCAAACATAGATATTAGGGCTGTTATTGGGAAAATAACAGAAGTCAATTCAGTTCAGTTCAGTGGCTCAGTTGTGTCCAACTCTTTGTGACCCCATGAACCACAGCACTCCAGGCCTACTTATCGATCACAAACTCCTGGAGTTTACTCAAACTCATGCCCATTGAGTTGGTGATGCCATCTAACCATCTCATCCTCTGTCATCCCCATCTCTTCCTGCCTTCCATTTTTCCCAACACCAGGGTCTTTTCAAATGAGTCAACTCTTCACATGAGTTGGCCAAAGTATTGGAGTTTCAGCTTCAATATCAGTCCTTCTAATGAACACTCAGGACTGATATCCTTTAGGATGGACTGGTTGGATCTCCTTGCAGTCCAAGGGACTCTCAAGAGTCTTCTTCAACACCACAGTTCAAAAGCATCAATTATTCAGTGATCAGCTTTCTTTATAGTCTAACTCTCACATCCATACATGACTATGGGAAAAACCATAGACTTGACTAGATGAACCTTTGTTGACAAAGTAATGTCTCTGCTTTTTAATATGCTGTCTAGGTTGGTCATAACTTTCCTTTCAAGGAATAAACGTCTTTTAATTTCATGGCTGCAATCACCATCTGCAGTGATTTTGGAGTCCAAAAAAATAAAGTCTGTTGCTGTTTTGATGTTTCCCTCTCTATTTGCCATGAAATGATGGGACCAGATGCCATGATCTTGGTTTTCTGAACGTTCATCATTAAGCCAACTTTTCTCTCTCATCGTTCACTTACCCCAAGAGTTTCTTTAATTCTTTACTTTCTGCCATAAGGGTGATGTCATCTTCATATCTGCGGTTGTTGATATTTCTTCTGGCAATCTTGACTCCAGCTTGTGCTTCATCCAGCCCACCGTTTCTCATGCTGTACTCTGCATATAAGTTAAATAAACAGGTTGACAGTATACAGCCTTGATGTACTCCTTTCCTGATTTGGGACCAGTCTGTGGGTCCATGTCTAGTTCTAACTATTGCTTCTTGATTTGCATACAGCTTTCTCAAGAGGCAGATCAAGTTTTCTGGTATTCCCATCTCTTGAAGAATTTTCCACAGTTTGTTATGGTCCACACAGTCAAAGGCTTTGGCATAGTAAATAAAGCAGAAATAGATTTTTTTTTGGAACTCTCTTGCTTTTTTCATGATCCAACGGATGTTGGCAATTGAACCTCTGGTTCCTCTGCCTTTTATAAATCCAGCTTGATCATCTGAAAGTTCACAGTTCACATACTGTTGAAACCTGGCTTTGAGAATTTTGAGCATTACTTTACTAGTGTGTGAGATGAGTACAATCGTGTGGTAGTTTGAGCATTCTTTGGCATTGCCTTTCTTTGGGATTGGAATGAAAATTGACCTTTTCCAGTCCTGTGGTCACTGGTGAGTTTTCCAAAGTTGCTGGTTTATTGAGTGCAGCACTTTCACAGCACCATCTTTTAAGATTTGAAATAGCTCAACTGGAATTCCATCACCTCCACTAGCTTTGCTTTAGTGATGCTTCTTAAAGCCCACATGACTTTACATTCCAGGATGTCTGGCTCTAGGTGAATGACCACACCATTGTCATTATCTGGGTCATGAAGATCTTTTCTGTATAGTTCTTCTGTGTATTCTTGCCACCTCTTCCTAATATCTTCTGCTTTTGTTGGATCCATACAATTTCTGTCCTTTATTGTGTCCATCTTTGTATGAAATGCTCCCTTGGTATCTCTAATTTTCTTGAAGAGGTCTCTAGTCTTTCACATTCTACTGTTTTCCTCTATTTCTTTGTATTGAGCACTAGGAAGGCTTCCTTATCTCTACTGGGTATTCTTTGGAATTCTGCATTCAAATGGGTATAGCTTTTCTTTTCTCCTTTGCTTCTAACTTCTTTTCTTTTCTCAGCTATTTGTAAGGCCTCCTCAGGCAACCATTTTGCCTTTTTCCATTTCTTTTTCTTGGGGATGATCTTGATCCCTGCCTCCTGCACCTCGTCATGAACCTCTATTCATAGTTCTTCAGACAGTCTGTCTATCAGATCTAATCCCTTGAATCTATTTGTCACTTCCACTCTATAGGCATAAAGGATTTGATTTAAGTCATACCTGAATGGTCTAATGGTTTTCCTTACTTCCTTCAATTTAAGTCTGAGTTTGGCAACAAGGAGTTCATGATCTGAGGCACAGTTCAGGTCCCTGTCTTGTTTTTGCTGACTGTATAGAGATTCTACATCTTTGGCTGCAAAGAATATAATCAACCTGATTTTGTTATTGACCACCTGGTGATGTCCATGTGTAGAGTCATCTCTTATGTTGTTGGAAGAGGGTGTTTGCTATGACCAGTAGGGTCTCTGGGAAAACCTCTGTTATTCTTTGCCTTGTTTCATTCTGTACTCCAAGATCAAATTTGCCCATTGCTGCTAAGATGCCCCAATCGTGTCTAACACGGTGACCCCATAGATGGCAGCCCACCAGGCTCCACTGTTCTTGGGATTCTCCAGCAAGAACATTGTAGTGGGTTGCCATTTCCTTCTCCAATGCATGAGAGTGAAAGGAGAAAGTGAAGTCTCTCAGTCATGTCCCACTCTTTGCGACCCCATGGACTGCAGCATGCCAGGCTCCTCCTCCAGTGAGCAGAACATTCACTATTCCATATTGTTATTTTAACATTAATCACAGTCACATTTTCCATGGGATTCTCCAGGCAAGTGTACCAGGGTGGGTTGCCATTGCCTTCTCCTAATTTTTCTGTTGCTCCACGTATTTCTTGACTTTCTACTTTTGCATTCCAGTCCCCTATAATGGAAAGGACATATATTTGGGGTGTTAGTTCTAGAATGCCTTGTAGGTCTTCACAGAACCATTCAACTTCAGCCTCTTCAGCATTATTGGTTGGGGCATAGACTTAGATTACTCTGATATTGAATGGTTGGCCTTGGAAATGAAAAGAGATTATTCTTTCATTTTTGAGATTGCATCCAAGCACTGCATTTCAGACTCTTTTGTTTATAATGATGGCTACTCCATTTCTTCTAAGGGATTATTGCCCACAGTAGCAGATGTAATGGTTATCTGAGTTAAATTCACCCATTCCAGTCCATTTCAATTCACTGATTTCTAAAATGTCAGTGTTCACTCTTGCCATCTCCTGTTTAACTACTTCTAATTCCCCTTGATTTGTAGACCTAGCATTCCAGGTTCCTATGCAATATTGCTCTTTACAGCATCGGACTTTATTTCCCTCACCAGTCACATCCACAACTGGGTGTTGGTTTTGCTTTGGCCCTGTCTTCATCCTTTCTGGAGTTATTTCTCCCCTGATCTCCAGTAGCATACTGGGCACCTACTGACCTGGGGAGTTCATCTCTCAGTGTCCTATCTTTTTACCTTTTTATACTGTCCATGGGGTTACCAAGGCAGGAATACTGAAGAGGTTTGCCATTCCCTTCTCCAGTGGACCACATTCTGTCTAAACTCTCCACCATGACCCATCCATCTTGGGTGGCCCTACACAGCATGGCTCATAGTTTCACTGAGTTAGACAAGGCTGTGGCCCATGTGATCAGACTGGTTAGTTTTCTCTGACTGTGGTTTTCAGTCTGTCTGCCCTCTGATGGAGAAGGATAAGAGGCTTATGAAAGCTTCCTGATGGGACAGACTGATTGAGGGGGGAAACTGGGTCTTGTTCTGATGGGCGGCACCGTGTTCAGTAAATCTTTAATTCAATTTTCTGTTGATAGGTGGGGCTGTGTTCTCTCCCTGTTATTTCTATAACCTTCAATGGATGGTAAATTAAATTTCAAATGAACTTCTGAAGTTTTAAAATAAAGTGTCAAATGAATCTTCATGTTGTTTCTTTGGTCTTCAATAATATTTTCAGTTTTTACAAAGGCAAACCAGCTAATAAATGCAAGATCACTTTTATACAAAAAGAAAATATTTAAAACTATTTCCACATTTTATGAAAATATGTTATGTCACCATCAATTAAGTTTTCCGATTAAAATGACAATCTTTGATTAGTCAAAATCCCTATTATTAAAATTGAGTAAAACATTCACTATTCCATATTGTTATTTTAACATTAATCACAGTCACATTTTCATACTGGAGAAATAAACAAATCTTAACAATATATTTACTTTCCTTTTCTTTCTTTTTAATTAAACATTCTCAACTCAATGCATAGAGGGAAAAACGATTAAATAATTAACTTTTTATTCTTTGGAAATCCCTGTGCATTTTAATTTACATGTTGATTATGTAGCCAGGAAAAGTCTCCCATGCTAAATTTGATTAAGCAAGGCAGAAAGTGCCTTAAAATGAATAGATAGTTGAAACAGAATGTGTTTTGTCTAATTGCATTAATGAACTACCCTGATGAAGCTTGTTTAAAGCAAAAGGCCCCACTGACCTTTTAATTAACTGTAAAACAGGATAGTTCTAATATCGAAGAGTTTTACTCCATTTGTATGGTTTTTTAAACCAAACACTTAAACCACTTGAATTCTTTAGAAAATAATGGAATGGGTGAAAAACTAGGCATTCCTTGTCTCAGATGTGAGACAATTGCTCCCTGCTCATGGCAAAACTCTCATTTGATGCCACCAGTGCTTTTGAATTATCTCCTTTATATCACAGACAGACAAAAATAGACATTATGGGAGGGATCCACGAGAAAGTAAATTATATAAACCATAATATTGTCTGTGAGAACTACGACTTATGTACCAAAACAAAAGAATATCTGATGATAAATTGTAATAGTATAATCCAACATGAGTGGAATTTATGTGTCACAGTTTTCAAAGAGGACACTGATTGGTTGTAGAAATATACCCCTCTCATGTGGGAAGTGTATTCTCTGTCCATACAATGTATAACATTCCCATGATACTGCAATATTTAAGTTTTACTCATGTAACCATCTAGTAGTCTGAAAGAATAGTGTAGCTATTTAATAATTATTTAATTTATTTGGGCCAAAGTCATTGTGGAAGTCTTCATTGCTAGGCTGTTTCTCAGATGTATGGGTATTTGTGCTTGTGTGTGTTGAATGATATGTATTTAAAGAAAAGCAAGTCTTTCAGATAGAGAAATTTAGGCAAGAATTCATGCCATGCTAATTCCACTTTTTGAGAGGGCTTTACCTGCAGTAAATTACAGTGTGTGTAAAAAATAACTGTATAATTTTAACTAAAGAAAACAACCCTGGACACCAGTAAAGCTGACTTCTGTGAAATGAATGATAAAGTAATCATTGTTCTAAAGCCTCAGTGTTCAAAAAGATAATCATTAAAATATATTTTTATAAACTAATATTAAGTTGTCATTAAAGTGCAAAACATCAGAAAAGGAGAACAATATTTTAGGCTAATATTTGATATATCTTTGACACTGAGAAAAATATCCCAGGCTCATTATGAGTTGGAAAACCAAGATATGTTTATACATTTAACTGTTAGAAAACAAAGTCAAAGTTTAGCAATAATAATTTTTGATTTATGGGATTTCAAAGTGATTTTTAAAACTTTTTACAGCATTGAAACATGTAAATTATCATATGTGAAATGAATCGCCAGCCCAGGTTTGATGCATGATACAGGGTGCTCAGGGCTGGTGCACCGGGATGACCTAGAGGGATGGAATCGGGAGGGAGGTGAGAGGGGTTTTCTGGAAGGGGAACACATGTATACCTGTGGTGGATTCATATCAATGTATGGCAAAACCAATACGATAATGTAAAGGAAAAAATAAATTATTTAAAATAAAAGAAAAAATAAATAAATAAAAATTTTTATATAAAATTTCTGAAATTTCTATTTTAAAATCAATACATCGTCTTGATAAAATATTCATCAGATATAAAGTGAATTGTTAAAAGATTACATTTAGTTTTATAAATTATAGTTAGTTATAGAAGTTTATTTTATAAATTGTAATAATGTATTATTTGATCCATTTCTTATGTCTCTGAATGTTGAGTTTTTGTAAATTAAGACTTTTGTAAATTAAGCATTCTATGGTTGCTTCATTTCTTACAGTTCTTTGTCTTTATACTTCTAATTCAAATATATATTTACATATACATAACAAGTAGTTGGAAGAGCAATTAAGTTTTGTCTAGAAAGTATATTTACAAAACAGATCACCTGTGTATTCTACCCAGGAACTGAAATTTCTCTTTTATGCTATTTGCTGAGATATATTCAAAAGTCTTTTTCTTTGAATAATATTTACATTGTTTTTGCTGTTGTTGTTGTTGTTCAGTTGCATCTGACCTTTCCAACCCCATGGACGTCACGCTAGGATTCTATCTCCTGGACTTTGCTCAAACTCATGCTCATTGAGTTGGTGATGCCATCCAACCACCTCATCCTCTGTCACCCCCTTTGCCTCCTGCCCTCAATCTTTCCCAGCATCAGAATCTTTTCCAGTGAGTCAGCTATTCACATAACATGGCCAACGTATTGGAGCTTCAGTTTCAGCATTAGCCCTTCTGATGAGTATTCAGGGTTTATTTCCTTTAGAATTGACTGGTTTGATCTCCTTGCAGTCCAAGAGGCTCTCAAGAGTCTTCTCCAGCACCACAAATTCAAAAGCTTCAGTTCTTCGGCACTCAGCCTTCTTGATGGTCCAACTCTCATATTCATACATTACTTCTGGAAAAATCATAGCTTTGACTATACGGATCTTTGTTGGCAAACTGATGTCTTTACTTTTTAATCTGCTGTATAGGTTTGTCATAGCTTATTATCCAAGGAGCAAGTGTCTTTTAATTTTATGGCTGCAGTCACCATCTGCAATGATTTTGGAGCCCAAGAAAATAGAATCTGTTACTGCTTCCAATTTTCCCCCATCTATTTGCCTTGAAGTGGTGAGACTGGATGCCATGATCATGTTGAGTTTTATGCCAGCTTTTTCACGCTCCTCTTTCTCCCTCATCACGAGTTTCTTTAGTTCTTTTTAGCTTTCTGCCATTAGAGTGGCATTATCTGCATATCTGAGGCTGTTGATATTTCTCCCAGAAATCTTGATTCCAGCTTGTGTTTCATCCAGCCCAGCATTTCATGTGATGTACTCTTCATAGAAGCTAAATATGTAGGGTGGCAATATGCAGCCTTGTTGTACTCCTTTCCCAGTTTTGAACCAGTTCACAGCTCAGATGGTAAAGAATCTGCCTGCATTGTGGGAGACCTGGGTTCGATCCCTAGGTTGGAAGATACTCTGGAGGAGGGAATAGCAACCCATTCCAGTTTTCTTGCCTGGAGAATCCCCATACACAGAGGAGCCTGGTGGGCTAGAGTTCACAGGGTTTCAAAGAGTTGGACACAATTGAGCAACTAAGCACACATTGTTCCATGTCCAGTTCTAGCTGTGGCTTCTCAACCTGCACACAGTTTTCTTAGGAGGCAGGTAAGGTGATTTGGTATTCCCATTTCTTTAAGAATTTTTCACTGTTTGTTGGGGTCTACACAGTCAAAGACTTTAGCATAATCAATTAAACAGAAGTACTTGATTTTTTTGGAATTCTCTTGCTTTTTCTATGATCCAATGGATATTGGCAATTTGATCTCTGGTTCCCCTGCCTTTTCTAAATCCAGCTTGTACTACTGGAAATTCTCCAGTCACATAACATTGAAATCTAGCTTGAAGGATTTTGATCGTTAACTTGCTAGAATGTAAAATGAGCACAATTGTATGGTAATTTGAACATTCTTTGGCATGGCCTTTCTTTGGGATTGAAATGAAAATTGACCTCTTTCAGTCCTGTGTCCAATGCTGAGTTTCCCAAATTTGCTGACATAGCGAGTGCAGCACTTTTACAGCGTCATCTTTTAGGATTTTAAATAGATTAGCTGAAATTCCATCATCTCCACTAGCTCTGTTTGCAGTAATGCTTCATTATTACATTGCTTTTACTGAGTAAATATTGTTACTGCAGGACCAATTACTATATAACTAGGTGCACATTGTTTCTCACGGATCTAATTTTATGCTACTCATGGACATTTTTATTGTATGAGTTAATGCCGGAACCAGCTGGCAAAATCGCACGGTCGAGAACGCAACGACCAAGCACCTGAGAAAAATGAAGACACTCAAAAGATGGGGTTGAGAGGAGAAGAGGGAAACTCCAAAGAGCTTCTCACTACTGCCACTTTATTATAGCTGATTAACAGTATATATACATTTTTCTAGTTACTAGCAAGCTTGAGGGAGCAGTTAACGATAAACTTTAAGAATGCCTTTGATATGGTCAGCACATTATTAAGCAGGGGAAAAACAGACTCGCATACGTCAGGCGTCCAAGAAAACAGAGTAAACGGGAAAAAGGTCATCAGGCTGTTTTTCCCGTCACGGCGCTTGATCTTAGTCAATGAAAAGGCGTCAGGGTGGCGGGACAAAGAGAGGTTTTCAGGTCCTCTCTTAGGGCCGATTGGGGGATGGAAAACATCCCGGCTCCCCGCAAGTTAATTCTTTCATTCCTCAAATAGTTATTGAACACTTACTACATGACAAATTCTGTCTCAATCCCCTATTGCTCTGAAATAAAACAATATTACTGTTTGCTTCATATTCAGGTTATATAAATTCTTTTACTTTTGTTTTACCCAGAATTCTAATTGTCTTTTTTCATTATTAAAATAAACTGGGTATTCTTGCTTCCTCATTCTTAACACTTAATAATTTATTCTCATTATATTTTGATCTTAATACTTTAGTGAGACAAAAATTTATAAAATGTGACAGTAATTGTTCTCTGCTCATCGCCTCAGTCACTACTGCTCACCTGACATAGAGTCTGCTGTATTTTAGGTCCTTGACAAATATTTTTATAATGGATGAATAGAAAATGCAACAATATTAGTATTTGTCCTTCTTTTTGGCTTTCCATGACTTCAAAATTGGGGCTACAGAAACCGAGTATCTTATACATTTTTGTTTTTATAAATTCAAAAATGATTGTGTCCAGTTAGATACCAATTGAATTTATTCCAGAAAGAAGCTGAAGCAGCTATGCCTATATTTTTTCAATTACTTATCAGACTTTGGTTTATTATAAAAATAAATATTTGCATTCAATCTTCACCTGGCTTAAATCTGAGTGAGATAAATTTAAATACAGATATTAAAAAAAGAAAGAAAGAACAATATCATGATGCTAAGAAATATCATCTTATTCAAATAAGTTAGTTATTTCTTTCAGTTCCATATTTTACTTAAAAAGTTTATTTTTGTAACTATTAAATGGACTCTTTCCATTTATTTAATGCTTAATTAAACAAGATTTGGATTTCATGGCATTGCCAGCCAAACTGTAATATTCCCACAGAGAATGAAATACTTGCTTGGTGGACCCCTAGTAATCTTTTTAATGTGAAAAAAATAAGTTTCAAAAGACACAAAAACATGGAAATATATTGTATAAGGGCATTTCTACCAAGATGTTTAAGTGGCCATAATATAAAGATATAAATCATTAATAGGAAATCTCAGCATTGTCTCCCACTTGTTTATCTATGAGATGCCCTTTTTCATAACTGTGCAAAATTGCCTACCACATTTGCATTACCCCATACTTGCCATACTTCTTATCCCTGTATTGAACTGCATTTCCTCCCTTAATATCACATAATTTTACCCATCTTCAAGCTTCCTCTCTTTCATTCTACAGCAAGTCTAGACTCCTCAATGTTCCTTGAATATGTTTCCTGAAAATGAAAAAATACTTTAATCCCTCCCATTCCTTCTCACCTCAAATCAAAAGCCTTAAAGATACTATTTAATCAGCTGTACACAAGAATAAGATTCAAATATTGAGATATGATGTCATACAATCGACAGTTCCTGGTAATCAAATGACTTCTGAGGGCATTAAAAATAATCTAGCTAATACATAATTTGATTTATATTAATTTAGCTTTCACTGAATGGAAAGTGAGTCTGTGCATTTGAGTATATTTTCAGAGTCCTAGTTATTGCACTCATTTGACTTACAATTTTATAACAGTTCTCTTTGGAGGACACTTTTTGATAGTCTAGACAATTTTTAATTTCCCAGTCCCAAAGTTCTATATCCTTTGGTTTGTTATCCTCCTTACAGGTTTAGTTAAGAACTCATAGAATCAATATTTATCAAGACATCTGCCTATTTGGGTCTCCTCTGGTAGCTCTGATGATAAAGAATGTGACTGCAATGAAGGAAACCTGGGTTAGATTCCTGGGTTGAGAAGATTCCCTGGAGTGTGGAATGGCTACCCACTCCAACATTCTTGCTTGGATAATTCCATGGACAGAAGCTACAGTCCACGGGATCACAAAGAGTTGGACACGCTTGAGTGACTAATATTTTCACTGTTTCATTTACCTATTCACCTTAATAATGGTAATACTAAATGGAAACAAAAGGTTAGGGTCCTTAGAATGTGATGTCCTAAATAAGTGAATAGTACTACTGATGGACTGCCATCACTCTTCCTTCTGCTTCCCCAACCAAGGTGAAAATCTAAGATATTTTCATTCTGTTATACAATTTACTTTATCACTTGCTTTTGTAGAAATAATTTACTTAAGATGGACTTTGAGAGAGAGAGGTCAAGCAATGCCATACCCAAGGAAGAGGAAGAAAATGTTCCCCATGAAGATACTAGCAGCAAAACCCTGTTTCTCTGAAACAGATTAAGGATGTTAAGCAGAGGTTAAATGCCCTATTATCTTAAAGTGTTAGCTGGTCAGTCGTGTCCGACTCTGCAACCCCAGGGACTGTAGCCCACTAGCTTCCTCTGTACATGGGATTCTCCAGGCAAGAATTTGGAAGTGAGTTGCCATTCCCTTATCCAGGAGATCTTCCCAACCCAGGGATCAAATCAGGGTCTCCTGTATTTCAGGAGATTATCTTATTTTTGCAGTTAGAATATTTTTCTCTAGAGCCAATAATCATTAAAACTGGGACTTGAATTCAAGGTTGTCTTACTTCAAACTCTGTGTATTTTCCAGTATTTTATGACATTCCATGAAACTAAAGAACCTTAAAGATGACCATTTTTCAGCAGGGTGAAGAATGTATGCAACTTTCAGTGCATCATTTTTAAAAGTGTCCTATTAAAGTGTTTGGCATTTAACAAGCATCTGCTGCTCATTAATTTTAATAAATTAGGATTTTCTGTACCTAGGTGTCCTTAACTTTCAGGGCAACTATACTCCTCACCGGTTCTTTCCTAGCCAACACTTGATACCAAATTAAACAAGTAACTACTGCCTGCCATACATTCAATGTGCCCCAAACCCTTATCTATCCAGATATTCAGAATCCATCACACCTAAATATTATTATAATAATTTGGTGTTTTATTTATTAAATATTAACAGAAATGTCAATTTCCATGAAAAATAAAGGAATAAAATTTTATATAACATTCTGAATAACATGGGATAAATTCATGATTCTCAGCATCATTCAACATCAGGGACAGGTATTGTACTCAAGACAGCAATCAGAGTGAAGGAAAGGATATGAGAATCAGAAAAGAGAATGCCAAAAATATGATTAAAACAAAACTCATTTGCTTTTGGAAAAAAGGAAAAATACTGATTCCAAAAGAACCCATATACATATTGCACACAGGAAATTTTGTTTGAGTAGTATATGTGTGAAGCTGTTTACGTAGATAAAATTAAAGAGTCATTTGGGTATGCAGGCTCCATTTTATGCTAGGTATGCTAATGCCTACTTCATAGACTTGTAAAACTGAAAAAGAATGTATAGAAAGCACTTATCACACTACCTGGCTCATATTAAGCAACTGATAATGGTAGCTCTTATGTTTTTGTATTGTGATCATTATTCTGGAAGCCCAGGATGAACACTTTGGATATATATGCATTAATGAATTAATCCTCTAAATTTATAGTGACTATGCATGGGTAGTTATCTAGACAATTCAGTTCAGAATGTGCACTGGGGGACTAGGGTTATTTAGTTTGGCTGTCATATATCGAGATAATTAGTTGGATAACTAACAAATGACTCTTCTTTTTTATCAGCCAGCAGTCTGGAATAGATTTGTAATAGCTGAATCAGTGGCTACCCTGTCTATCATATTGCTAATTGAAAAAAAACCAGGTATTATGGCTTCCTGTAAATCAATTAGAGACTCCATAATGTATTTTATTATCTAGAAAGGAAATAGAAATAGTGTAAATGTGATCATGCATTACAAGTGTTAATTCTATAGAATGATAAGGATATGTTGATTTTGTCCCTACAGGAAGGTCAGAAGCTTCAAACTGTGTATGTTCTGAAAATCCAAGGACATGGTGAAGAGGTGTCACTTTTTTGGTGATGATTTTTGAATGTGTTGCTGGTGAGAACCGCATGGCAGCAAGGTTATTTCAATCACATAGTTATTCTCTCAGTGAAATTACACAATTGACATTAAGGCTTGAAAATTAGTCTTTCATGAAATTAATGTGATTATATCAGTTCCTCAGAACCTAGTGATTCTTAGTGAATTGGGTTTTTCTCTCGTAGCTAGGAAGCTGAGACAGAGATTCAAAGTCAACTGTCTGGTAATTGCCCATCCCCCACCATCCACTTGGAAAACCGTGAGAGATCAAGGGTCTTACTGCTTTCTCTGCCTGGCTCCCTTCCTGAAGGCTGTAGGCCTGCCAATCACCAAGAAAGTAGAAGTGAGTGGGAGCATCCTAGGTCAGCAGCAGGTTTGGAATGTTTCATTTTTGCTGTTATCATGGAGAGAGCAAGCTGGGCAATTGACCAATTCCCTGCTGAAAAGATAGCTCTCACCCTATTGAGAGAATCAGGGAGGCAAAAGAGCCTGTAGCCAACTAAATTGCCTGCAAAGTGGCTCCAGCCATTTGAGGCTAGAGTGTAACATTTCTGGGTAAAAGAACAGGGGCTTTTGGTCTGGTAAGCTATTTAAATGTTACAGAAACAGAAACCTGGATTTTTCCAAGCCTGTGTAGTTTTTAATGCATCTTGTACATTATTCATCCCTTTTTGTTCTTCCTATGTATTAAGCAAAATTTCTTTTGAAAAATGCAAGCTTGCCTTGATGTCTTATGGGGGAGAAAAGGAAAATAACAGGTTTTCACAAAGAGACTCAAATTCTAACATTTTTAAGAGAAAGTCATATAACCAACCCAGGGGCCAAAAGAGGATTATGATAGAAGTATTGCATGTGAATGAACTTCAATAAGGCATCATTTAAGGGGAGAGAGTTTGGAGTTAGTGACCATTTTCATTCAGCCAACTCTTCCCACCAATGAAGAATTTAGAGGAACTGACTTTGGCCTAATCAAAAGAGACTTGTATAATTATGAGATAGTCTGCCTCTCTATTAGAGTTTAATTACAGCAGTGTTTGTGCTGTGTGTGTGTAACATGCACCTATGCACCTATGTTTGTATCAATAATTTTTAGAAACTGTGAGTATTCCTCAATATATGGCAATTGTCAACCAAAATGTTATGTTCAAATGATAGTTTTGCTTCTCTGAGTTACAGCTTTCATCAGTAAAATGAGAATAATAACAAAATATAACTAACACGTTAGAAAAGAATATTCAAGAATTTATTTCTTAAGACCTTAAAACAGGGATGGCACAAGTAAATGAACAAAAGCTATTAACTATTATTATTATTACTTGTGAATCTGTTTAGTTACCTAGGAGTTTTATTTAACTGTTAAATTTAGGCAAATTTATTTATCAATATAAACCTAAAAATACCAGGATGTTGTATAAATCCATGTCTTATAGGTGAACATTATTTTCATGTAAATATAGAATTATCAGTTTCAGTAACTGCAGAAAAGGAATTTCAATCTAATCTTAAAACGGACAACAATTATAAAACCAGGAAAACAAGAGGTGGGGGCAGGAGACAAGGAGAGACTGAGAGAGTTTTAAGGTACAGGGGAACTTAGTGAAGAATTGTGGGGTCAATAACTGAGAAGAAATACCAAAATATTGAGCTTCACATTTGAAGCAACTTAATTTTCCTCCCTCTCCTAATCTAGAAGTAGAGAAGGTAATCAGAATTGTTGACTTTTTAACAGGGTTAGGGTAATAAAACATTAAGCTTAACATCTACCAAGGAGAGAAGGGAGCTGATAAACCCTCCACAGTTTGGAAGAAAATTATAAAGGGATTACCATAGTAATTAGTGTGAACAAGCAATAGCCAGCTCTTCTAGGGAAAGAAGCCCATCTTCAAGTCATTTCAGGGATTGAAAATGAACTGAATTTTCCGAAGACACCTACCTCATCTAGAAGATCAAATTGTAAACATCTCTGAAGAACATAAGATTATTTAATTATTCTTATATTTTTCTTCAAATATAATATCCAAAAAACAAAAGAAGCAGGCATGCAATAAGGCAAGACAATGTTATTGAAAACCCAGAGTCACAAATGATAACTAAAACAGATGTATAAAGGTGTCACAAATTGGAGTTATCAGAAATTTATTTTTAACTATGCTAAATATTTTTAAAGAAATAAAGTATATGCTCAAAAATTTAAACATAAAAGTAGAGCATTAAAAAAGTGGAAATTGTAGAACTAGAACTTAATGACTGGATTTCAAAATGGATTTTATGGCTTTTGAAGAGAGAATCATTGAATTGAGACAGGTCAAAAAAATACCTATAATGTAGCATAGAATGAAAAATAATACACAGAGAAACAAAAGAGAGAATAACAAATCTAAAGAATGGAGTGAGAGGTTCTAGTATACTTACAGTTGAAATTTTACAATGAGAGGAGAGGAAGCACCAGGCAAAAGCAATATTTTAAGATTTAGTGAATGTTCCAAAATTGACATTTAAGCCATTTATAGAGGAAACAGTGAATATCAATCAGAATAAAGCAAATACACAAGAAAACAATAGAAAACACAACTAGACCTATAGTATAAAGCTGATTAAAAACACACACACACACACACACACACAACACACACACAAAAGAAGAAATACTTAAAACAGCCAGATGAAAAAGATACTATTTTCAAAGGAAATCAGTTAAATGAAAAATAGGATCTTTCCATAGAAATCATGAAAACTAAGAGTTTTCACCTTCTGGAAAGCTTAATTTCCAACATATAATTCTATCCATAAAGTATCCTTCAAAAATGAATATTAAACAAATGCATTTTAAAACAGACAAAATAAGAAACTTGTCACCAGAGACACTGTTAAACGTATGGATAAATAAAGACTAAAAATAAAAGAAAAAAATCACAGCAACTAAAGAAATGACAAAAAATCTGGTGTATATATACTAATGTCAAACAATTTAAATTTCAGGTACCTCTTCCAGTCTATTGACCACAATAATACCAGTTACAGTCCATAGGACATCCATTATGTATAATGAATTAAATTATCTCCTATACATTTAGACATTTTGTGTGCTTTCTATGCATTTTAGGCTAATATAACCCTAAAAGGACCCAAAAGATACCAAAAAAGACCAAAATTAGAAGATGACTTATGCAAATCTGCCCCATGAATATAGATATACTGAAGAAATTGATAGCATAGTGAACTAAAAAATCTTTAAAAATATGTCTTTGAAACAAGAGCAAGTACGGCAAACAGCACACACCCGGACCCACTGGAGCAGCACTACTAATGGGAAATTGATGGTGAAAGAAGTAATGCCTTAATTAGCTCACCTGATGTGACTAGCATACTATAAAATTATGACATGAGAAAGAATCGACAAGCCCAATCTCCTCAGTAGATGAAAGCGCCAATCCTTCCCGTAGCAGGATAAATCAAAGTCTTGTGTTACAGCTGTGGGATATGGCTTCAAAACAGAAATTAATTGTTGTGAAACACCTGCCTACAATCCAAAAGTGAGGATTGCCATCTTGCAAATGACTGGGATTGGTTACATTAAACTTTGGACCAAACTCTCTTCCATTTAGTTTTGCAGAAAGCCCATCATTTTGTTAAGAATTCTATGTTTGCTAATGATAATGATAATATCTGATTAATTTGATAATAATGTAGGAGAAGAAGTAAAGATAATTGGTCAAAGAGGAAATTATTATAAAAAAGCCCTTCTTAGGGAAACCAGAAATATGCTATAAAATTATGTATTTAAGTCTGATTACTTGGCCTTAGCAAGAACAGTTTACTTGGCTTATACAGTTAATTATTCCATAAACAACTGAAAATAGTAAAAGAAACCTGTTATAAAGTCTTTCAAAAATAACATGATTAACACCTAAGGCACTTTCACAAACAAAAACTCTTCAAGGAATCACTGTGTTTTCTTGAAAAATGTCATGATACAAGATTGAATCAATAAATTAATAGATGATTCAGGAAACTACATGTCTTTATTTAAAAAAAATTAATGCTAAAACATGGGAACAGAAACTGAATTGGTCAAAGACAAATAGTAAAATGATTTTTTAAGCCCATGGCTGAATAGTATATATACTGGAATGTTATTCAGCCATGAGAAGGAAGGAAATCCTATCTTTTATAACAACATGGATGGATTTTGAAAGCATTATGTTAAATTAAATAAGCTAGTTAGAGAAAGACAAATACTGTATGGTATCATTTATACATGGAATCAAATATTATAGAAACAGAGAATAGAAATGTGGTTGCTAGAGGCTGAGGGGTAGGTTGGTAAAAGAGCACAAACTTTCAGCCATAAAATGAATAATGTATGGTGTACTATCATTGTTTATACTGCCTAGTGTTATTGAAATTTGTTAAGAGACTAAAATTTAAATGTTCCTATAAAAATAAAAATAAAAGATAAATATATAAAGTGATGGATGTGTTAATAACTAGATATGCTCTAACCAACTAAGCTAACCTGTCAATTGGCAAACTCATTTAGGGAAATATAATCCTTTTATAAGGTGTGTGTGTGTAAGTTACTCAGTCATGTCCAATTCTATGCAATCCCATCGACTGTAGTCTACCAGGCTCTTCTTTCCATGGGTTGCCATTTCCTCCTCCAGGGGATTTTCCCAACCCAGGGATTGAACTTGTGTCTCCTGAATTGCAGGAAGATTCTTTGCTGTCTGAGCCACCAGGGAATCCCTTTATAAAGCATATGATATATCAAATCATCATGACATACACTTAAAATATCTTATAATTTTATATTTTAATTATGCATCAATAAAGCTAATTTTTTAAAGCATATAGGAACATAATTACGTACAGATGAATAATTGTTAATATCTTCAAAAGAGTCAGTATTAGGAACAAGTGGGTCAGCTGGCCCTTGCTGATTTCTGCAAAATTTAGTGCTTATTTTTCAAGTTTTTGTTTAAGCACAATTTATTTTTCTTAGTGCTGAGTTATGTATTCATATCAATAAAGAAGGAAGAAAATGTGCATTATGTGGTTTATTCAAATATTATCTATATTCAAGTACTCATGTATCAATATAGAAAGTTTCTATTAAGTCCAAGATGTCCCAATATTTTCTCTTTCCAGATCAGAGTATTACCTGGTGAGCTATGTGTGAATCATATTATTCTATCTTTTTTAATATCTATTTTTCTTTACTTATTTGTCCGCACTAGGTATTAGTTGTGAAATGTGGGATCTCTAGATGCAGCATGTGAACTCAGCTGTGGCATGTGGGATCTAGTTCCTTCAAGACAGATAGAACACAGACCCCCTGAACTAGGAGTGCAGGGCCACCAGGAAAGTCCCTATTCTATCTTATTAAAATTGTTTTTGAACTCAGTCCAGATACCAAGAATAGCATATGCATTTCTGAGTCTTAGGGCGCTGTCTCCAGTTCAAATAAAACTGTGTCTTGTTCTAAATTCAGTCTTGAATAACTGAGATAAGTTCAAATCCTCTCTTTCTTCCTCATTTCTCTTCTTTTTTTTCTTCCTTCCACTGAACCACTGAATATTAAGGTTATTACTCTTTATCTGTGTTCCTTATAAACATCTAGCTTACAATTATTTCAATTTCTGTTTCTCCTTCACTCATTTAATCTAAACCCTAGAGCCATTTTTTATAAATGCAATTTTATTGTTAGCTTAAGTTTATGGTGGACATCTCTGGTGACTCAGACTGCAAGGTGTTTCCTGATGGCTTGCTGTGATCCTATAATAGTTAATACTCTGCATTGTGGCCATAGCAACCTCAGTTCCAACTCAAGTCAGGGCAAGAGCTGCATTGCTCATAAGCACCTCATTGATTTTGAGTCTCCTTGGTAGCCCTTATCCCGGAGGAGGTCATGGAAACCCACCTCAGGATTCTTGGCTGGAGAATCTCATGGAGAGAGAAGCCTGGCAGGCTACAGTCTATAGGGTTGCACAGAGTCAAATACGACTGAGCGACTAACACTTTTACTTCCCCAAGTTTATAGTGCTATAAATACCAGTTGCACTGCATAAGAATTGGCAAACACAGCCATATTTTCAAATACTCAAAAACTATATACTCTAACTTATGTTCTCCAGAGAAACAGAATCAATAATGTGTGTGTGTGTGTACACGTATATATAAAGAGAGAGATTTGATTTATTTTATGGAATTGGCTAACATTATTGTGAAAGGACATCCAAAATCTGCAGTGTAGGCCCATAGGCTACCTGAAGACCCAAGGAAGAGATGCCATTTGAATCCAAAGGTGGTCTGCTGGCAGAATTCTTGCTTGCTTAGGGGAGATAAGTCTGCATTTTGCTGAGACTTTCAATAAGACTCACCCACATTATGGAAGATATCTTGCTTTACTCAAAGTCCAAATATATAAATGTTGATCTCATTCAAAACACACTTTCATAGAAATATCTAGAATAATGTTTAACCATATATCTGGACACCATGGCCCAGCCAAGTTGACACATATAATAACCATCACAGGGATGGACGTTTCATCTATAGGTAAAATAGTGTACTGTGTAAGAGTTTATTTCCCTGTTCCATAACAATTGTTGCTGATCATAAAGATACACTTGTGAAATTATCTTTATATATGACATATTCTTATCTCAAAGACAGAATCTAAATCTTCTTTTGAATTCTGGCATTAGAATAATAACATGAAGCCCAAGAAAATTATGTATATATGTATATATACTGGAGAAGGAAATGGCAACCCACTCCAGTATTCTTACCTGGAGAATCCCACGGACAGTGTAGTCTGGCAGGCTATAGTCCAATGGAGTCACAAACAGTTGGGCACAACTGAGTGACTATGCACACGTAAATACACATACACACATACATCGGCTTCCCATGTGGCACTAGCAGAAAAGAAGTCTGCCAGTGCAGAAGATATAAGAGACATGAGTTTGATCCCTGGGTTGGGAAGATCTCCTGGAGGAAGGGATGGCAACCTACTCCAGTATTCTTGCTTGGAGAATCCCATGCACAGAGGAGTCTGGCAGGCTGCCATCCATAGGGTTGCAAAGATGGACACAACTGAAGTGACTAAACACACAAGCACATACATATATCTGATGCATAAATGATAGAAAATTGATTGAAAATGAAAATAGTTGAGTGATGTTGCTTAGCAGTATATCCCAACTTCTATTCTTCTCAGTCAGTTGAGGTGGAATCACATAGGAACTACTTCTGGTCCTTGATACTCATTGGTTCTGAAGGGACCAGGGGGGTTGCTGTTGGAGTGTCTTGTATGCTGTGTTGGAACATACTATAATCCTCAGTGCACATTAACTGTGGCATCTGACTTCAGGTGCAAGTCACGGATTTGGATGCCTATTCATTAACAGCCTGAAAATATCTGAAGTCCTCTGACAGTCAGATACAGACATTTCATGAGTGACAGGATTTTTGCACACATTTTACTATTGCAGCCAAAAAAAAAAAAAAAAGAGACCATTTTTTTTTCTTTTTTTTTTAAGAGAAAACATCGAAACCTCTCCTTGTCAGAGTCAAACATGGATGAAGTTTCCAAAATACTAATCATAACTGAATAGTTAGCTTAAATTTGCTGAAAGCACTGGTCTGACTCATCCTTCCACCTTCTACTTCATGCTGCTGGAGTGAATGTCAACCTCTCAATTGGCTAAGATTTGCATTCCTCAAGAAGCCTTACAAGGGCTTCCAGCTCATGTGAGAGCACACTGATGATTTTTGTAAGATAATGTCATTGACAAAATAGCCCTCTTCCCTGTGTTGTGCCCCTTGGGAGACTCTTTCACAGAACAAAAGCGGACCCTTGCTGTGTTCTGTCTATCATATGGTGGACTGTGCAATCCTCATTGCTTCAAGGAATGATTTGCTTAAGGATTCTTTTGATTCCGTTGGATGGCCAATTACACATCTTGAGTTTCTACTCTCAGGTAGGCATTATTTCAGATTTTTAAATTATTGCTTGCCTGGAGAATTCTTCAGGAAGGCTTTTGCTTTTCCCTTAAGAGAAGTTTTTTGTTTTTGTTTTAAAAAATTTCTCAACATGCTTACAAATCAATATTCTAAATACTCTGGGCTCCAAGTACTCAAAGAGTAGGATTTAATAGTCTAAATTTTATCAGTCATGTAGAATAGTTTTTTTTAGGTTTTGTATATTGTAATTGATCTAGTTGTATTTTTAATTTCTGCAGGTTCCAATTGCTATCTGTGTAGTTTGGGGATTTCTCAATAATAAGCTTAAATTTATGGTTTTCTAATTTAAATTTAGTCCCCATCACCGTCGTGAAAATATGAAAACAATTTAGCATCTTCAAAAAGATACCACTTCAAAGAGTTGAGTATAATTGTTAATTCATTCCCTAAAGATTAACATTTGTAGGCTAGAATCTTCCTTAAACTTTTTCTTTTTAGGCCAATTTGTTTATACTATTGGTTTTCAAAACATGTTAAAGGAACCCAAGGTGTTCAAACAAGATTATCCACACTGCTTCAACTAATACTTTAGATTTTTGCACATACATAGGGGTACATGATAAGAGTATCACTTTACTTAAACAAAGATTATACAGGGGGAAAAATGAATGAAGAAGAAAACCTTGCATACCAAATTGTCACAGTTTCTGTGCTGCTCAATCATTCTTTTATCTACTCATTCGGAGTAATGTCAGAACACAATAAAATAAATATTTAGAGAAGAGTGTGAAGCAGTAGAGCTTTTGTAGGTGACAGACAATGAAAACCAGAGGACATATGGGAAGCTTTAGACATTACTTAGGCCTAAGTGTCCAAGTCATGAGAGATAGATAACCTCAGATCCTGGGCTTATAGGAGGTACTAAAATACACGGGGATAAATGGCATGTTTGGATTAATCCTAGTGGATTCAAGTCAGATTATAGCAAGAGGCAGTGAGTCTGAGGGAGAAGGTCTCTAAGACTTGGCAGAAACATGAAAATCCCTGATTTCCTGCCCTCCTCCTGTTAGTGGTTAATGATGCTTCTAATACCCAGAACTTTGCCACTCCCCACTTTCTGACTTCTATATCTATATTGGAGGTTTGGAGGATAGTGGAAGGCTGGGGTCACATAAACCAAGGAAATCTCGGGGTTGCCTTTTTCACTCAGAGAGCTTGTGGAGTTCTGAAGGTATCACTTAGCTTCTGGAGTCATCTTCTCTGCAAAGGAAACATGGAAGCAAGGAAAAAGTTGATCTTATCCAGAAATTGGAGAGTTTGAGGGCTAAAAAAAATGAGGAGGAACTGTTTTAATATGCAACTAATTTAGGAAAGCCCAGAGAAAAAATGTGAAGTAGTATTAAAAAAATATCTCATGGTATCCTACAAGAGATATGTTAATCCATGTTGCTAAAACATGCTCCAAGGGAGGAGGAAATGGAAAACTACTCCAGTATTCTTGCTATGAGAACCCCACCAACATGAACAATACGAAAAAACAAAAAGATATGACACTGGTAGATGAGATCCCCTGAGGTGGGTAGGTGTCCAGTATGCTACTGGGGAAAAGGGAAAACAATTACCAATATCTCCAGGAAGAATGAAGTGGTTGGGCCAAAGTGGGAAATTACCCTCAGTTGTGGATGTGTCTAGTGGTGAAAGCAAAATCTGATGCTATAAGAACAATATTGCTTAGGAACCTGGAATGTTAAGACTACGAGTCAAGGACAAATTGGATGGGGTCAAGCAAATGACAAGAGTGAACCTGACATTTTTAAGAATCAGTGAATTAAAATGGATGTAAATGAGTGAATTTTATTCAGATGACCATTATATCTACTACTGTGTTCAAGCATCCCTTAGAAGAAATGGAGTAGCCCTCAGTAAACCAAAGAGTCTGAAATGCAGTACTTGGGTGCAATCTCAAAAATAAGAGAATGATCTTGGTTCATTTCCAAGGCAAACAATCCAATATCACAGTAACCAAGTCTATGCCCCAATCACTGATACAGAAGAAGCTGAAGTTGACTGATTCTATGAAAACCTACAAGACCTTCTAGAACTAACACCAAAAAAGATGTCCTTTTCATCATAGGGAAATGGAATGAAAAAATAGGAATTCAGGAGATATCTGGATTAACAGGCAAGTTTGGCCTAGGAATAAAAAAGGAGGATGGGAGAAGGCTAAGTCTTGTCAAGAGAAGATACTGGTCATAACAAACACCCTTTTTCAACACCACAAGAGACAACCCTACACATGGACCAATTCTAGATGGTCAGTACTAGAATCAGATTGATTATATTCTTTGCAGTCAAAGATGGAGAAGCTCTAAACAGTCAGCAAAAATAAGACTTAAAGCTGACTGTAGTTCAGATCATCAGTACCTCATAGCAAAATCAGGCTGTAGAATGTAGGGAAAACCACTAGGCTATTCAGGTATGACCTAAATCAAATCCCATATGAATATACAGTGGAGGTGACCAATAGATTCAAAGGATTAAATCTAGTAGACAGAGTGCCTGAACAACTAAGGACTTCATAACATTGTACATGAGGCAGTGACCAAAATCATCCTAAAGAAAAAGAAATGCAAGAAGGCAAATTTGTCTAGTTATCTAAGGAAGCTTCACAAAAAGCTGAGGAAAGAAGAGAAGAAAAAGTAAAGGAGAATGGGAGAGCATACCCAACAGAACTCACAGTTCCAGAGAAGAGTAATGAGAGCTAAGAAGGGCTTTTTCAGTGGAAATGAAAAGAAGTAGAATAAAAAAATAGAATGGGGTAGACTAGAGATCTCTTCAAGAGAATTAGAGGGAATATTAATGCAAGGATGGGCACTATAAAGGACAGAAACAGTAAGCACCTAACAGATGCAGAAGAGACTAAGAGGGGGCAAGGATAAACAGAAAAACTATACAAAAAAGACCTTAATGACCAGGATAACTATGATGGTGTGGTTACTCCTCTAGAACCAGACACCCTGGAGTGTGAAGTCAAGTGGGCCTTAGGAAGCATTAAGATGAAAAAAGCTAATGGAGGTGATAGAATTCCAGCTGAGCTACTTAAAATCCTAAAAGATGATCTTATTAAAATATCGCACTCAATATGTCCACAAATTTGGAAAACTCAACAGTGGTCACAGGATTGGAAAAGGTGAGTTTTTATTCCAATGCCAAAGAAACACTGTGCCAAAGAATGTTAAAATACCAAATAGTTGCATGCTAATAAGATTATATTCAAAATCCTTCAATAAAATCTTTGGCAATACACGAACCAAGAATTTGCAGATGTACAACCTGGATTTAGAAAAAGGCAGAGGAAACAGAAATCAAATTGTCAAATTTCATTTGATCATAGATAAAACAAGAGAATTCCAGTAAAACATCAACTTTTGTTTCATTGACTACCCAAAAGCCTTCAACTGTGTGGATTACAACAAGCTGTGGAAAGTTCTTAAAGAGATAGGGATACCAGACCACCTCACCTATCTCCTGAGAAATCTGTACACAGGTCAAGAAACAACAATTAGAACCTTACATGGAACAAATGAATAGGGAAAACTGGACAGCCACTTGTAAAAGAAAGAAACTAGAACACTTTCTAACAACATACACAAAAATAAACTCAAAATGGATCAAAGATCTAATCATAAGACCAGAAACTATAAAACTCCTAGAGGAAAACATAGGCAAAACACTCTCCGATATAAACCAAAGCAGGATCCTCTATGACCCACCTCCCAGAATATCGGAAATAAAAGCACAAATAAACAAATGGGACCTAATTAAAATTAAAAGCTTCTTCACAACAAAGGAAACTATAAACAAAGTGAAAAGGCAGCCTTCAGAATGGGAGAAAATAATAGCCAATGAAGCAACGGACAAACAATTAATCTCAAAAATATACAAGCAGCTCCAGCACATCCATTCGAGAAAAATAAACGATCCAATCAAAAAGTGGGCCAAAGAACTTAACAGACATTTCTCCAAAGAAGACATAAAAATGGCTAACAAACACATGAAAAGATGCTCAACATCACTCATTATCAGAGAAATGCAAATCAAAACCACAATGAGGTACCACTTTACACCCGTCAGAATGGGTGCCATCCAAAAGTCTACAAGCAATAAATGCTGGAGAGGATGTGGAGAAAAGGGAACCCTCTTACACTGTTGGTGGTAATGCAAACTAGTACAGCCACTATGGAGAACAGTATGGAGATTCCTTAAAAAACTGGAAATAGAACTGCCATATGACCCAGCAATCCCACTGCTGGGCATACACACTGAGGAAACCAGAATTGAAAGAGACACGTGTACCCGTGTTCATGGCTGCATTGTTTACAATAGCCAGGACATGGAAGCAACCTAGATGCCCATCAATTGACGAATGGATAAGAAAGCTGTGGTACATATACACAATGGAATATCACTCAGCATTAAAAAAAATTCATTTGAATCAGTTCTACTCAGGTGGATGGAACTGGAGCCTATTATCCAGAGTGAAGTAAGCCAGAAGGAAAAACAACAATACAATATACTAATGCATATATATGGAATTTAGAAAGATGGTAACGAGAACCCAGCATGCGAGACAGCAAAAGGAACGCAGATGTATAGAACAGACTGGTGGACTCCGTGGAAGAGGGCAAGGGTGGGATGATATGGGAGAATGGCATTGAAACATGTTAATTATCATATGTGAAATCAATCGCCAGCCCAGGTTTGATGCTCAGGGCTGGTGCACCGGGATGACCCAGGGGGAGGGAATCGGGAGGGAGGAGGGAGGGGGATTCTGGAGGGGGAGCATATGTATACCCATGGCGGATTCATGTCAATGTATGGCAAAACCAACACAATAAAGTAAAGAAAATTAAAAAAAACAAAAAATTGGGAAAAGGGTATGTCACCCTGATTATTTAACTTAGGAGATAAACCACTCAGTCCTAAAAGAAATCAACCCTAAATATTCGTGGGAAGGGCTGATGCTGAAGCTGAAGCTCCAATACTTAGGCCACCTGATACGAAGCGCTGACTCATTGGAAAAGACCCTGATGCTGGAAATGATTGAAAGCAAAAGGAGAAGAGGATGGCAGAGGATGAGAGGTTAGATAGCATCACCGACTCAATGCCATGAATTTGAGCAGAATTCAGAAAGATAGTGTGCTGGGAGCCATCAGGATGCCCCCTTGTTTGGATGACAAGGTCACGAGACTAAGAAAGAAATTGCAAAGCTGACTTTCTTTATCAGGGCATCCTGGGCAAGCCCCACCCTAGTATTTTTCTTGGAAGTTCTGTCCAAGCTTGGAACATTGGCTCATCTCAGTAGGTCAGTCCCAGTTGGAAAGAATTTGTCCTGAGATAATCCCCCCAGACGTTATTGGCCAGAGGATATGGGAAGGTGGATCACCTTCCCCCGGGGCTAAGGAGGAATGAAAGGGACATTTAAATAGATTACTACTCCTCCTACTAATTACTGGGGAGTTTACCAAGAGTTCTCTGGGGGTCATGGCAAGGCCACCACCAGAAAGGCTCATACTTGGGTCACCTTTCCACCTCCCACTCCCCTGACCACTCCACAGAGGAGGCTCTCTTCCTTGAAGAAATTAGGCTGGATTGGGACTTAGGAATGCTCATAATTGTTGCCAGCGTAGTTGGAGATATTGATTGCTTTAGGATAATGTAGACATAGGAATTCATTATAGTAGTTATAAGGTTAATAGGGTTTTATTGCTAAAGCAGTGCTGCTAGACTGTCTCTGAGTCCTCTTTCCTCTTTCTAAACTGTCTTAGTTCTCTTTCCTCTTTCTAAACTGTCTCTTTGTCCTCTTTCCTTGTAAGAACTGAAGTAGGTTACTAGAATAAACAGTCTCAAGCTTTAGCCCTTCCCTCTAGCTTCTACATAGTTGCACCTGATAAGACAAATGTAACCTTTCTACTTAGGTTGATGTACTTATCATGATTGAATGAAGTATACTGAAGACATTCAAATGGTAAACATACTATTGTTAAATCTAATTACATAAAAATCTAACTTCTGTAAGGGGAATGTTTCATGATAGATTGGGGAATGAGCTCAATGATAAGGTTGCTATGAAAGGTAGAAAACAAAAATTGTATAGAATGATAGGTGATGTAATGATGTAATGGGGATGTCTTTTGGCTATAAAACTGTAAGCCAACAACAATATACGAGAGACTTCTCCATCTCCTTTTGGAGAGACTTCTCCATCACCCCACAAAACTAACAGCAATATAGAGAGACTGCTCCATCACCACACATCAACTCAGCTCAGTTCTTCCGTCGACGCCACTCATCCCTCAAGACCCCCGGACCCCGCTGGGGCTGGACCCCAGCAATAGTGAAGATCAGGAAGCCTGGAATGCTGCAGTCCATATGGTAGCAAAGAGTCAGACATGACTTAGCAACTGAACAGCAGCTAATTATAATCATTACTGTTTGGTTTTATACCATTACGAGGCATCAAAACCACAGCATGCTCCATACAAACTATACTTAAATATGCTGTAGATATAGTAGGCTTAGAGTCCCAGTTAGCCTGACATTTGAGAATGTAAAACTAACATTAGCTGAGCCAGTGAGTAAACAGTTGCCAATGAAAGTACACAATCAATTCATCTATGAATCTATTATCAAGGTGTGTCTCAATTTTATTTTTCAATTAAGTTTATGTATCAGAAAATATATTATACACATAGTTTCAAATAGGTTCTTGGCTGAATCAGATAAAATACTTAGTCTATGAATCACTGTAGAAGTTACCTTTGGTTGTTTTCCCGTATTTCTCTAACACATGAGCCCAGCTAAATAAAAGCTAACTGGACAAGATCCAAATATGAGACTATCAATATAAAGCTAAATGTGAGGCAATTCAAATCCCAACATGCGGTACCTTATTAACAGTGCCATGTTGCTGTAGTAGGTCCTAAATTAGTCATGGAGTCATATTTCTGAGAGTCTGAAGTCATCGTGATATATTAATTACTTTCACAGATAAGATTTTCATAAATGACAAGCATACAATTAAGTCATTTAGAAAGGTCATATAGCAAGAACTAAAAGAACTTCTAAAGAGAATTTGATATTTTTTCCCATAATTATGCTCATGTGATGTGTTGGATAGTAAATCAACAAATGTCTGAATCAACAAATGTCCCTTAAAATCTCGTTAGTGGGAAGGCATTTGAAGAGCCACTAGTTGAAACCCAAATATCTGGTTTACAATCATAGAGGTAGCATGTGTACATCAAAATTTTCAGATAACTTTTCATTTATGTGAGATTCTGGTATGTGTCTTTAAAGAGAGAATGTCTTGATTCAGTGTTTCCCTGCAGCCTTCTTTAGTAGACCTGACAGATGTGTGCTGCCTCAGTTTTCCTTCCCATATCCATTTTCCTGTTTTGGCTACCTATAATCCAGGTTATCTGATTAGTCACATTCTCCCACTACCTTCTTCCTTTAAAACTGTTCTTCCTCTCCTATTGCTTTTTATTTTTGTTTTCTCATTAAACATTTGGAAATTCCCTCAGCATTATCTGTATCTTGATTTATGATAGCTTTTAAATTCTCATAAAATTTCTGGAACTTTGTAATAGATTCCTAATTTGTCATCTCTAAATCTAGACTTAACCTACATGACACACTCTCCAAACAGACATATTTTTAAAACTCATACTAGTTCAGTTCTCTAGCCAGTCTTTAGTGATTCCCATTTTCCAGAGTCCATTTCTCACATTTTATCATAGCACACAAACCCCCCCCACCAATAGGCTTACTTATTCCTGAGCTTTATCCCCAGACAGAGTTCTCCTGGCAATGTGTTATTTATTATGCTGTGTATAAGCCTTTGGGACTAGTTTAACCCAAAACAATTGCTCATAGCATTGTCCCATTGAGAAAATTGACCAAGTGTTCTAAAAAGGTGATCTGAAAGTCACTTCTACTAAAATTTATTTGTAGTAGTATTTTTTAAACTTTAATTTGTATCATTACATATTTTGTGTTTAAGATTGTTAACACATTTTATAGCCTCTGTGTACATAAGCAGAATTTTTCCCTAATCAAAAAATAGCTTTTGAAAGTTATGTATTAATATTTTGTATTAATCTGAAAAGAATTATGAGAATTAAAATTATAACCATCGAAATTTGTATTCTAGCAGCAGCTGTGAAATTTAAGTTTACTTTTCTTTATCATGCTTGGTGTACTTGTAAAGTTTTTCGAAGTAGAGATATAGTTGGCCTTCTATATCTGAGGATTCCACATTTGAGTATTCAACCAACGAAGGATCAAGAAAAAAAAAAAAATCCAGAATGTTCCAAAAAGAAAACTTGAATTTGCCACATACCAGCAACTATTTACATAGCATTTACATTGTATTTACAACTATTTACATAGCCTTTACATTGCATTAAATATTATAAGTAATCTAGAGATGACTTAAAGTTTGTAGAGGATGTGTATAGGTTATATGCAAATATTAATACTACATCATTTTATATGATGGACTTGAGGAGCCAAGAATTTTGATATCCACAGAGACCCTGGAATCAGTTCCCCCCAGTTACCAAGGGACAACTGTAAGTACTTTCACAGCTCTCTTAACAAGTTGACCAAGAAAAAATAAAAGGTAAATCATTTCAGAATTTTTGAACACTGACACTGATAAGGAAAGTAATTATAACATGTTTGCTGCCCCAAGGTTAAAAAAAACACAGAAAATTAAAAAACATAAAATTGAACACAAATTTAGCTTCAAAAGTAGATGAACATTTAAAGACTTAAATACCAGTCTATTTATAATCTTAGTGTTAAAATAGCATTAAAACCTGCTCCAGAATTTAGCCTCCCCATTTGTAAAATGAAATAACATAAATTTGCTATTTAAAATAAGAACTGGGGGAAATGTTTAAGACAACAAAAGTCCCATATTAAATGAATATATGATGCCAAGTACAAAGTTATATAAAACTTTTCAAATACAATGCTAACTTAAAAATGTCATTGTATGAGATGCATTTGGAAGGCTTACCTAGATCATATTCAAAATATGATAAAATGTGGCTTACACAAAGAGGATAAAGAAAATTCTCTCCAAATTCCTGTATTATAGACAACAGCTTGGACTGTGCTTATTTATTACATATGCACTCAGACCTCACCAAATAAATCTCACTTAATAGCACAGTTTGATAACAGTTCTGACAAAGAAAACTGCCATCAGCAACTTACTGGCTGCCAAAGAAAACTGCATTATTATGAAGTATTGGTCAACTTGTTAAGCTCTCAATAATAAAACAATTAATTGATCCCATATTTCTATTTCTATTTTAATGCTAAAATTAACCATTTAATTGACTTTTTTTTTTTTTAATAGAACATTCATTTAACAGCTTCAGCTTAAGCTTTGGGAATTTCTTGCATGTGAATGCTGGCTTCCTTTTCAGCAAACAGGCCGATTTTCCCACCATACCTGGATTCATTTAAACTTCAGCTAGTCCAGATCCCTGAGTTCCAATTCAGGTATTCATTTGTTCAACAAATATTCACAGATAGCTACTATGAGCCAGGCAAGATGCTAGGCACTGAGACACTAAAAGGCTATCGGCAGTTGCCTAGAACATTCATTTTATAAACTATCCTGTAGCAATACATTTTAATGATCAATTTATTTTAAGAAATATATGTTCTACCACCACACCCCAAATATTCAGAATTTATTTTTAAATTTTTGAAAGCATTTCAAAATATTGTTAAAAGCAAAACCACACCTATTAAAATAATGAAAATATCAAACACTAAATGTTTGAACTGATAGTTCAAACTAGATAGTTTGAACTAGATTTGAACTGATAGTTCACCAAATGCTGAACTATCATTCATTACTGGTGGAAATGCAGAGTGATACAGTCATTATGGAAAACTATTTGGCAGTTTCTTATAAAACTAAACATAGTCTTACCATACAATCCAACAATTGCTTTTCTTGACATTTGTCCAAATGAGTTGAAAACTGATGTCCACACAAAAACCTGCACATGCATGTTTATAGAAGCTTTATTCATTAGGGCCAAAACTTGGAAGCAACCAAGACATCATTCAGTAGGTGAATGGATAAATATACCATGTATATCAGACAACAAAACATCTTTCAAAGGACTGAAAAGAAATGAGCTATCAAAATATAAAAAGATATGGAGTAAAAAGTGCTTATTGCTAAGTGGAAGAAGCCAATGTGAAAAGGTTACATACTCTATGATTTCAACTATATAACATTCTATAAAAGATAAAGTTATTAAGACAGTTAAAAAAAATAGTGATTTCCAGGAGTTAGGGATGGTGGGATAAAGAGAACACAGAGGACTTTTTAGGGCAGTGACGCTACTCTGTATGAACAATAATGGCAGACATATGTCATTCTACATTTATCAAAACCTACAGAAATATGCAGCACCAAGAGTGAAACCGAATGTTACCTAGGGACTTTGGGTGATATGTCAGTGTAGGTTCATCTATTGTAACAAATGTATCACTAGGGAATGGTGGAGATGTTGAGAGTGGAAGAGGTGGTGCTATGTGGGGGTAGGAGGTACATGGCAAATATCTGTACCCTCTATTCAATTTTGCAGTGAACCTAAAGCTGCCATAATAAAAATAAAATAAAATAAAATCTCTATTAAAAAAACCCTTTTATCTCACTTGATTATGTGATTTGTATGCCACATGGAACTAATAGCCTTAATAACACATTTCAGTAACACTTAATCCATATGATACAAAAGTGAATCACAATTTCTTAGGGAAATTAAACGCTCAGAAATTTTGGTTTCTGAAACAACCCACAAATAGATAAAAGATACGATAGCCAGTCAGTTTGGTAAGCTGATTAAATCCAGTAAAGTGTTTCATCTTGTATTCTCTGTAGATAAATTACTAATTACCTTTTGACTCATTTTAAGAAACATGCAATTTTAACTGACAGTATTTTTATTTATAGTCAAGATTTACATCAATATAATGATAATATGCATTAATTCACTCATGCAACAAATTTTTTAAGAATTGAATCTAGGTTGGAAAACTTTCTCTGTAAAGGCAAAAAAATAAATATATTAAGATTGAAAGGCTACATGGTCTATGTCACAACTACTCACTTCTGCCAAGAAGAAATCACAGGCAAACATAAATGAGAGGCTGTGGTTTGTTCAAATAAAGCTTTATTGACTAAAACAGGTAGCAGGCCAAATTAGCCACATAGGATTTTACTCTGGACTCCTTATCTAGATGATAGGAATAAAAATTTTCAAGTTTCTGCATTTGGGAATTTAGAGTCTCATGAAGAAAAATATATATGTGTTTCATTGCTTTGGCTCCTGTGTTACAGAATTGTAAAAGAGAAAGAGTTGATCAAAGGAACAAAATGTACAAGCAAAACATTTTTCTCAGGCTTCCTGGGTGAAGAGTGGCTTATCATAGTACAGGTTGCTATTTTGTTAAATATTTGTCTGCTCAAAATATCTGTCCTTATTTCGCATGTTATTCTGGAATGTATGGGGCTACAGATGATATTCATTAAGGATTCACCCACTCACCTCCTACTTTCTTTAACAACTTATGTTAGAGATATATCAGAAGACATGATGAAAAAATGTGTGGGAGAGTCTGTAATTATACTCAGCTAAGGACACACACCACAGAAAGGCAAAGCCCTCTATTGAAAAGTAGCAAAGCTGCAAAACTGAACAACCAACAGTGAAGCCTAGAAATGGGATGACAGTAACAGGGAGGAGCAGTAGACATATTCTGCTGAATGAGTTCTAGGATGTCTTACCCAAAGATTCTAAGCTGGGGAGATAATGAGGTCTTCACTTCTGAGATTTGGCCTTGCTAATATTCTTAGAGTCCATTGCCTGTACATTTCCCGGGGACAATAGTTCAAAGACCCTAGGGTCAGATGAACTTTAAAAATAAATTGCATAACTGGCTCAAGATTTGAACTGGGAGTCAGAGTAGCAAGTCTTTCAATAATTTATGGAGTGCTGCTGTGATGATTTCTTTTGTGTGTCAACATGACTGGGCTAAATGATACTCAGGTAGCTAGTAAAAATCTTTTATAGACATGTCTGTGAGAGCATTTCTATAAAAGATGAGCATTTGAATAGGTAGATTGAGTGAACAATATTGCCCTTATCCAATGTTAGTGAGCAACATATAGTTTGTTGAGGGCTCAACAGAACGAAAAAGAGTAAAATTGCCCTTTTTTCACTTGAGTTGGGACATCCATCTTCTTCTGCCCTTGGACATCACTCCTGATTCTTGGGGCTTTGGGTTTGGACTGGCGCTATACCACTGGCTTCCTAGGCACCCAGCTTGCAGACAGCTAGGCATGGAACTTCTCAGCCTCCATAATTATGTGGGCCAGTCTCTCATAATAAATCTCTTTGTATTCATCTGTATATATCCTACTGGTTTCATTTCTTTGAAGAATTCTGACTAACATAACAGGTTATGTTTACATTTCAGTGAGCATTTCTGTGGGAGATTTAAGAGAAGGTAAATAATTTAATTTCTGAAATCTTTAATCTGGGGATATAAGATATGGGCAGATGAGGTAGATGAGCTAGCTAGCTAGCTAAACAGATACTGTTGCTATTTAGTTGTATATAGCTCTTTGCAATCCCAGGCTCCTCTGTTCAAGGGATTTCCCAAGCAAGAGCACTGGAGAGGGTTGTCATTTTCCTCCGCAGGGGATCTTCCTGACCCAAGGACTGAACACTCAGCTTCTGCTTGACAGGTGGAGTCTTTACCTGAGTTACCTGGGAAGCCACATGTCACAATGGCTGACATTATACGCATCAGCATGTTGCGTAAAGTAATGTTTGAAAGTGGAAAGTGAAAGTGAAAGTCTTTCAGCTATGTCTGACTCTTTGTGACCCCAAGGAGTGTATTGCCCATGGGATTCTCCAGGCTAGAATACTCAAGTGGGTAGCCTTTCCCTTTTCGAGGGAATCTTCCCATCCCAGGGATTGAACCCAGGTCTCCCACATTGCAGGTGGATATGCTTAAAATCCTTCAAACTAGGCTTTGGCAGTAGATGAACTGAGAATTTCCAGATGCACAAACTGGATTTAGAAAAGGAAGAGGAGCTAGACATTAAATTGTCAACGTTCATTGACTCATAGAGAAAGCAAGAGAATTCCAGAAAAAAATCTGCATCCACTTCATTAGCTACATGAAAGCCTTTGATTGTGTGAAGCACAACAAACTGTGAAAAATTCTTAAAGAGATGGGAATACCTGGCCACCTTACTCGTCTCCTTAGAAACCTGTGTGCGGGTCAAGAAACAACAGTTAGAACTGGTCATGGAACAAATGGTTGGTTCAAAATTGGGAAAGGAGCACAACAGGCTATATATTGTCACCCTTCTTATTTAATTTATAAGCAAAGTACTCATGAGAAATGATGGGCTGAATGAAGTACAAGCTGGAATCAAGATTTCTGGGAGAAATATTAACAACTTGAGATATGTAGATGATATCACCATAATGGCAGAAAGTAAAGAGGAACTAAAGAGCCTCTTGCTGAGGGTAAAAGAGGAGACTGAAGAAACTGACTTAAAACTCAACATTCAAAAAACTAAGATCGTGGTAGCCAGTCCCATCACTTCATGGCAAATAGAAGGGGAAAAAGTGGAAGCAGTGAAAGATTTTGTTTCCTCGGGCTTCAAAATCACTGTAGACAGTGACTACAGCCATGAAATTAAGACACTTGTTCCTTAGCTTGGAAGGAAAGCTATGGCAAACCTATACAGTGTATTAAAAAGCCAAGACATAACCTAGCAAATAAAGGTCCATATAGTCAAAGCTATGGATTTGCCAGCAGTCATGTACAGATGCGAGAGTTGCACTATAAAGAAGGTGATTTAGTCACTAAATTGAATCTGACACTTTGTGACCCTGTGGATTGTAGCCTGCCAGGCTCCTCTGTCCATGGGATTTCCCATGCAGGCATACTGGAGGGTGTTGACAGTTCCTTCTCCAGGGGATTTTCTTTAATCCTGGGACTGAGCCAAGGTCTGCTGCATTGCAGGTGGATTCTTTACCAATTGAGCTGTCAGGGAAGCCCAAGAAGACTGAGCACAGAAGAATAATACTTCCAAATTGTGGTGTTAGAGAAGGCTCTTGAGAATCTCTTGGACTGCAAGGAGATCAAACTAGTTAATCCTAAAGGAAATCAACCTTGAAAATTCATTGGAAGGACTGATGCTGAAGCTGAAGCTTCAATACTTTGGCCAACTGATGCGAAGTGCCAACTCATTGGAAAAGACCCTGATGTGGCTCAGACAGTAAAGAATCCTCCTGTAGTGCGGGAGACCTGGGTTCAGTCCTTGGGTTGGGACGATTCCCTGAGGAGGGCATGACAACTCACTCCAGTATTCTTGCCTGGAGAATCACCATGGACTGAGGAGCGTGGCTGATTACAGTCCATGGAGTTCCAAAGAGCTGGACACAATTGAACGAATAAGCACAGCTGATGCTGAGAGTGATTGAGGGCAGGAGGAGAAGGGGGCAGCAGAGGATGAGATGGTTGGATGGTATGATTGACTCAGTGGACGTGAGTCTGAGCAAACTCCAGTAGGTAATGAAGGACAGGAGCGTGTGGCATGCTGCAGTCTCAGAGACTTGGACACGACTTAGCAGCTGAAGAACAGAAATAAAAGTAAGCAGTTAGAAAACATAACCCACAAAGCCCATCTTCTAGAAACTGTTTTTCAAAAATAATGGCACAGTTATACAAATCAAAGAGAAGAGAAAAATTAAATATCACTTTAGTCTATTTTCTGAAACCTCAATTGGCAACTAAGTTTGAAAAGGAGAATATTTACCAACTATTGCAATTCAGTTGAGAATTAAGGAACAGAAATGAGAAAATATTTCATCATTCTGAGGTCAGGAATTTCCTGTTCTCATATTTTCCTAACTTATTTATCATGCCAAGCCAATAACCCCCCAAATTTCACTACTTTTTGCTCATTCTAAATCCAAGCACATTGAATGCCTTTCCAGTTTTACCACCATCTAGTGGTATGTCCAGGTGATTGCAAGTAAACTCTGAATAGCATGTTAGTAGTTCCTCTTCCCATTCATGACAGAATGACTGATATAAGATTTTAGCACACTGTTAAAACAGACTCAGTAATAAACCTGTAAGAGAGTTTGAAAGTATTAGGTTAATGCAAATGTAATTGCAATTTTGGACCGTGAGTTTTAATCATTATTACTAGGCTCAAACACATCTATATTAATCAAAATAATCAAAAAACTGCAATCAACACGTTTTTGCCAAAGAGAAATGTTTGTTTATGCCTATAGTGTAAAAATCCATGAGTCGATTCTACAATCTGTTGGAAAGCATTTTCTGCCTCCTGCTGGTTGTGAAAGCGTTTTGTCTGCAAAACATTGTTGAGATGCTGAAAGAAGTAATAGTCAGTTGGCAAAAGATCAGGTGAACATGGCAGATGAGGCAAAATTTTGTAGCCCAATTCGTTCAACTTTTGAAGTGCTGGTTGTGTGGCGTGTGGTCAGGCATTGTCGTGGAGAATTGAGTTGTTTCTGTTGACCAGTCCTGGCTGCAGGAGTTGCAGTTTTCAGTGCATCTAATTGATGTACTGAGCATACTTCTCAGATTCAGAAAGCTGTAGTGGATCAGACCAGCAGCAGACCACCAAATAGCAACCATCACCTTTTTTGGGTAAACGTTTGGCTTTGGAGCTTCTTTTAAGTCCAACCACTAAGCTGGTCATCACTGTTTGTTGTATAAAATCCACATTTCATCACATGTCACAATCCAATCAAGAAATGGTCCATTGTTGCTGCATAAAATAAGAGAAGACCGTACTTCAAAATGATAGTGTTTTTTGATTTGGGGTCTGCTCATGAGACATTCTCTTATCAAGCTTGTTCACCTTTCCAGTTTGCATCCAATGCCAAATAACCATAGAATGGTTGATGTTGAGTTCTTTGGCAACTTCGCATGCAGTTGTTACAGGATCAGCTTCCATGGTTCTCAGTTGGTTGTCGTCAACTTCCTATGACTGGTCACTATGCTCCTCATCTTCAAGGCTCTCATCCCCTTTGTAAAACTTCTTGAACCACCACTGCACTTTATGTTTGTTAGCAGTTCCTGACCCAAATGCATGGTTAATGTTGCAAGCTGTCTCCACTGCTTTACGACCCATTTTGAACTCGAATAAGAAAATCTTCTGAATTTGCTCTTTGTCTAACATTATTTCTGCAGTCTAAAGTAAATATAATAAAATAAATAGCAAGTCACAAGTCATTAGCAAAAAAATCAAGAAATATGTATTCAAATGATAAAAACATAACCACATTTATTTAAGAATGTATTCCAATATCAAATGGCAAATTTCAATAATGCAAAACCACAATTACTTTTGTACCAACCTTGTAAAAATTTGAGAGACATTTAATTTCTTTGATACAGATAATTTATATTTCCAAACACCTTTTGAAACAAGGGTACCTATAAAATTGCTTTTTATTTGTTTAGTCTTAAACACAGAAGAACTCTTTCTCTAGAAGTAGATGAAGAGAGTGTTCTCACTCTATCTGTGGCCAGACTGTAAACAGGCAGAACACAGATGGGCGATAAGCAAAACAAACTGATGGCAAAGCTGGAGCTTAGAACTAGGTTATAAAACAGTTAATCAAAATCAATGCCTTTTGCTAATTGGACTAAGTAAACAATGATCTATAGTTTTTATGAGAAATCTATAGTCAACCTATCAGATAGGCTGTCCATAGAATACTCTATAACTTACATGGCCATTGATACTATATAGTTTTAAAAGAAAAAAATTTCAAATGAATATAGTCAGAAAGAAAGAGAGCAGATTCTTTTTTTCTTTTCAAGACAGAAAGCTTTAATCTTCATCTAAAGAAGTAGTGATGATGATAAAGTGCTTCAGGAAACACTACAAGAATGAGACAGTCTTATGTTAGTATCTCTCTTCTAGCAAAACAGAGTTAAGACAACAGTTATTAGGGTTTCTTTTGCACAGTAATACCAAGTATATGTTCATTGATAGAACTATGTTGCCCATGAGAAAATACTTATTAAGATGGAAAACAGGATTATAAATTAATTATTTAATGTTTGTGCAAAACACAAATACCTAAAATGGGAGCTGTGGAAAACACTTTGGACATTATTTAATCCAGCTCTCTCATTTTGCAAATTAAAAGAAATTGAGGGAACTAAATTCTACACAACTGTCTCAATTCTCAACATTTGACCCAGATCAAATGTATGAGGCTTTGCAAACCTAATGTGAATTAACTACTGTTCTGTTCATGTCCTTATTAGTCACTATATAGTCTTTACCAGTGTTTTGTTATGGTTGATTTTCAAAATAATTCTTTGCCAATATTCTTGCCTGAAGAATTCCATGAACAATTCCTGGTAGGCTACAGTACATGAAGTTGCAAAAAGTCAGACATGGCTAAATGACTATTCTTTCTTTCTTTCTCTACCATGCTAGGTTCTGGGGATAAATAATCACACACACACAAAAAAGTCATAAGCTTTCCCCTGATAAAGGTTATAATGGAAGAGAAAGACAGAATAACCAAGAAATAAAATCCATAAATAAAATATTACTTCAATGGATAATTACACACTTTTTCAATAAGAATGGTTAATGTGGACAGGAAATGCAAGGAATGATTCCCAACAAATGAAGATTTAGCTAGGATTGAAGAAAAGAGTCTTTTAATTAACTATTTAAAGAGTTAATCTTAAGAAAGAGGTGATATACATCCAAAGAAAACATATAGTTTGAATGGAGAACTAAAAGTAGACTTATAGAGAGCAAGAATAGGTAACTGTGTACTATACTCATAATGGAATATTATATAGCAACCAACACAAATGATCTACAGCTATATGCAGGAACATGAATGGACTTAGCAATATATTACTCAGTGAAAAATTTGTTTCCATATATTTTTATTTGTGTCTTTTTACCATTATTTATGTGAAAATTATAATTAGCTTAAAATTATAATTAGCTTTAGTTGCACAAAAACAGGCCTCAGGTGAGTTTTCGACAGCAGGTAAAATCTACACATGCACACAGACACATACTTAGTTTCCAGTAGTAGTTGCCTCAGGCTGAGAGACTTGAAAGAACAGTGGAATTTGGAAGGAGCACAGAGGTAGATGTAAGATGTGTTAGTGTTCTAGATCTTGAGTTGAATGATGAATTGGAACAAACTTATGATATTAAAGATCAAAAAGGATAAAAAGAGACAGCCGTTTGCAAGTCAAAATTGATAATATATTAAAAAAACATATGCTATAAAAAGTTCAATTGTGTTCATTTAAGAGTCAACATCCAAAAATAATGGGGGTGGTGAAGAGAGAGGGAAGGAGAGAGAGTGAGAAAGGGAATGATTTAAGATGTAGAGAAGCAATATGGTGCTAGCTGAGACCAGTCATTTCCTAGAGGTCAGTTCATGAATCATGAATTGGTTATATGAGTCTTATTAATCTATTATTTATTCATCTATTTAGAAATAAAGTTTGTTTTGATTTCATTTTTCAGATTTGTTTTGAATTCTTTTTGGAGGAGAGGGAGAGAAAGTATGTCATGACCAAGTTTTCTTTTCTTTAAGATCATTCTGACCATGGTATGGAGAATTCTTTGGAAGAACCCTTCAGAGGATATGCATTCACCTTTTAGGAAAGTAAAACGAGTCTAAGGCAGAGTTTATAACACTGGAGATAGTATAAGAGTTGTAGAAATGTTGAGAACTAAGCTGATTTTCAAATATGTAAATGTGGACATTACAGGCTAAAAAATATTTCAAAGATCAAATTCATGACAACTGCAAAATTAGATACTTGGTAATGTCATTCTTTGAGACAGAAAATAGAATAAAAAAACTAGGTTTATGCAGTAGTTCATTTATGCACCAATTTATTCAACATTTACTCAATATTGATTTGTGAGACACTGTTGTTCTAGGTAATAAATTGCTAATGTAAACCAAATCTACAAGTTCCCCACTTTCATAGAGCTCCTATTTTAGTGAGAGAAGCCAGATCACAGAGAAGTGTGCAAACAAATCGATAAGGTAGTGTAAGCTATATGTTTTACAGAGTAAATAAAACAACATAATGAAATAGAGAGTGACGAGGGAGGCAAAGAAGCCATTATAAAAAGGGGATTCACAGATTGCTATGAGAATGACTCTTAATTAGCAGAGACCAGAAGAGTAATGCCATAAGTTTGGTTTTATATAGCATTCTGCTTGAGGTACCTTTGAGATTTCCAAGTAGAGATGAGACTGATCCAGTAAAGGAGAAAGAAAAGCAGTCACATAAAAGCAGATCTATAACATCTATAGAGAAGACAGAGGAGGTATTAACTTTTCACGTCTCATAATATCTACGTCTAATTTGTATACATTTTTCTCCTTTTATGTCTGTTCTCCCAAGGGAGTGTGGCAAGACTTAGAACTATAGATACAGATCACTCAGCTAAATTTGGATTTCAGTTAAACAAGATTGTATATATACCCTTGCACTATTTGGGACATTATTGTACAAAAAATTTATAGATGATCTAAATTTCTGATTTTATTGGGTATCCTGTATTTTCTCTAGCCACTGTTTTCGAAGAAGCACTCAGCTTTCTTAGCTTCTTCCTTCCTCTTCTCTTTCCCCCTCTTTTCTTTCTCATCTTTTTCTTCATCTTCCCTTCCCTTCCTCTTTACCCTCCTTTCTCTTTCTCAGATTTTTTACTGGGGGCCTTAAAATCATCACTCTTTCACTGTACAGAGCAATTCAGTCATGTCCCTTCTTCCTTTTTCTAGTACATAATATACTCCTCATTGGAACATGGATTAAGACAAGAGCCAGCCAAGGATGGACCCTGCCTGGATGTCAGTTGGAGGTTTAAACACTTCTTTACATATGTACAGGCACAGATTCCAATAAGTCGTCAGTAAATGGAACACAGGAACTCTATCTTCCTCATCTATATTTCCTATATGTGACTACATGTGTGCGTGTTAGTCACTCAGTTGTGTCTGACTCTTTGCTACCCCATGAACTGTAGCCCACCAGGCTGCTCTGTTCATGGAATTCTCAAGGCAAGCATGTTTGAGTGTGTTGCCATTCCCTTCTCCAGTATGTGACTACAGGAGGCAACTGAAAATATTTTTTTAAAAGAACGTTTGCTGAAGTTATGGAACATATTACTAGGAATATTTATGTAGATGCCTCAGTTTTCAGATCTTTAAATTGCAAGGGTTTAATAATAATAGTAATGGCGATAATACTACTAACTAATGTGTATGGCCTAATTACTCCTTTCAAGCATCCTATTAACCATTTAATATACATTAACTTAAAAGTTCCTTTCAGTGCTCGCTTTGGCAGCACATATACTAAAATTGGAACGATACAGAGAAGATTAGCATGGCCCCTGCGCAAGGATGACACGCAAATTCGTGAAGCGTTCCATATTTTTTGGAATTTAGAAAGACGGTAATGAGAACCCAACATGAGAGACAGCAAAAGGAACGCAGATGTATAGAATAGACTCGTGGACTTTGTGGATGAGGGTAAGGGTGGGATGATATGGGAGAAGGGCATTGAAACATGTTAATTATCATATGTCTAATCAATCGCCAGCCCAGGATTGATGCTCGGGGCTGGTGCAGCGAGATTTCCCGGGGGGGGAGGAAGGAGGGAGGGGGGTTCTGGAGGGGAAGCATATGTAAACCCATGGTGATATCATGTCATTGTATGGCAAAAACAATTAAAAAAAAAAAGTTCCTTTCAGCTTTAACAATGTGAGATCTATTGGTCTCAGCATGACCTCAGATATGACAGAATCTAATGGAAGAGAGCTTAGAGATACATTTAGGTTATTGGATGCTAATAATAATGTGATGCAATTAAATACTAATAGCTAAATAATGCCAGACAAAAAGAGATTTTAAAATACCATGATCATCATAAAGACAAGCATTATGGGGAAAGATTTTAGCAATTTGAAGTTTTATCATTTAATAACCAAACTGGATGAGAACAGCTTCTATGATGTATTTTCCTTTGGCAATTTGCCTCCGTGAGTCATTCACACACCTACCATTTCAGGTGGTGTGACTACAAAATGCATGGTTGGTTGAGTGAAACCCAAGCTACACAGATGTGGGGGAAATCTGTTATTAATGGTGTTAGTTAGAAACATCATTTAGAATTTTAAAGCACATTTCTTCTGTGCAGTTCATTGCCCTTTACAAATATTTCATTAAGCTCTATTACCCTGCTGTCAGAGAGAGGTGACCTAGTTACAAATACTCCAATAAACACCTATTGAGGGGCTATTCAGATTGGAAAAGAATACTAGAATATACAATATAGGTAGTTAAACAAGAAGGAAGAAATAAATATATCAATTTATATTAAAAAGACTGTGATAAAATGTCTATAGACATTGGAGTCATTTAAAACCATATGAAGGTAACCTCTTATTGGCTGCCCCTTAAGACAATCAAGTGTCCAGTGGAACCACAAGCACCCACCGCAGAGTGTGATGGGTGTACCTGAAGAGCCATGCAAATTGATCATTTGATCTAAAAAGTTCATCTTACCCAAAGCTACCTTCCAAAAGAATTTTAGTGTGTGAAGCCCATTCCTCCCAGGAATGCCTTATGGAATGACTTTTCTGTAAGTCTATCTGATAAGCTCTTGCCACATACAAATCATCCCAAGATTTAGTAGCTTACTATGTCAAGTGCAAATGGGCTGATGGGTAGGTCTTCTGACAAAGTTTAGATTACATGTTCAGTGGAGTTCATGTGTGCATCTGTAGTCAACTGATGATTACCTGGCATTTCCTGTGTAGCTCTTTCAGGTGTCTAGGTCAAGACTGTGATGGTAAAGCTTTCTTCATGCAGTCTCCATCCTTCAGGATGTTAGCTTGCCATTGTTACCTGAGGCTGCAGAGGCCATAGAGAGCAGAATGTAGACGTCCTTGTGAGGCCGAGGCTTAGAACAGGTGCAGTATCGTTTCTACCTCATTGTATTGTGCAGGCAGGTCCCATATCCTGCCCAGACTCAACTTTGGAGGAAAGATGCTCTATTTTTTGATAGAAAGAACTGCAATACTCACATTGTAAAAGCCTACATAAAGAATTAATTTATGGCCATTTAAAAAATCTACCCAGTTTTATACTACACATGTGTCACTTTTTTTGGCAACCATTTTTAATCACAAGGGGCTTCCCTAGTGGCTCAGATGGTAAAGAATCTGCCTGCAATACAGGAGACCCGGGATCAATACCTGACTTTGGAAGATTCTCTAGAGAAGGGAATGGCTACTTACTCCAGTATTCTTGCCTGGAGAATTCTATGAGATAGAGGAGGCTGGTGGGCTACAGTCTATGGGGTCACAAAGAGTGGGACACAATTGAGTGGCTAACAGTTTAATCACAAGTCCTTTGTTTGGGGAATTTATCACTTTAAGGGTTCTACTTTTAGGAGAGAAAAAAGTCAGAACTTGAGAACTTGCCTTCCTAGCTTTTCAATTCATTCATGGGACTGACTGACAAGATTTTATTATGTGATGTAGACTTAATGAATCAGAAACAGCTCTGTGAATGTTTTTTATTCAAGGAAAAGAGTGTGTATGTTAGTTACTCAGTCATGTCCGACTCTTTGTGACCCCAGGGACAGTAGCCCTCCAGGCTCCTCTGTCCATGGAATTCTCCAGGCAAGAATACAGAAGTGGGTTGCCACTCCCTTCTCCAGGGGATGTTCCTGACCCAGGGATCAAACCTGGGTTTCCTGTTCTGCAGGCAGATTCTTTACCATATGAGTCACAATGGAAGCTCCAAAGAAAACAAAGCACTATGAATAATTCATTTCCTAGTGAAAGCTGGTAGAACACAGCAGAGACAGTTGGCAGCACTCCATCAGTGGCTTCCCATGTTATCTGCATGATCTCTGTCTGCGTCCCCTACTGCAGTGTCTGAAGTGTGCCAGAGGTCAGGCATAGCTCCCGGCTAGTAGATCTAATCTAAGCTAGATTCCCTGGCCATCTCTGAGAGTTGGAAAATTACTCATATACTTAAATAAAGTCCTTAAAGCTAATTGTCCCGATTGATATAGAAGGGGTGTTTCTTTTTACTAAAATGGAAATAAAAATATGCCTGGAGAAACTGATTCATAGTTTACACCTAATAAATGATAATTTCTATTATATCAAGTTTCCTAAATATTTACACAAAATAAATTCGGTGTCTTTTCTCAATATCTAAAATAGCACCAAAAAATACTGGTGAATTTTATGTTATACTTAAATGTAAGGCTCATAATTAATTTCTCCTAATAGTCCAAACAGTTTAACTTATGTTTTCCATGACAGAAAATAATAATAAAACTGAACAGCAGAGCAGAAAGATCTTTGAAAAGAATACATGGTGAAGGTCTGAGTTCACATAAATCACATACAAGATATATGCAAGTCTCTCATCTGCTAGGCTCATTTTCTATTCACACAGTTGGGAAAGTGGCTGCCTTGTTTACTTTAAGAATTATTCTGATAACCGTATGAAGTATTATAAGTGTAAAGCCTTTGAATCTGTAAAGCACTATGTAAACATAAGGTATTACTACTTTTTTTTTTTTTCGAAAAAAGAATATCTCAGCCTCCCACATGTGGTATAAACAAATACAAATGTTTAAATGCTTAATATATTCTCAAAATTTATCTATACTCTGAGCCTCCTCTAACATCTGTTTATATGTGTCCTCAATCCAGATTTAATTTAGATCAGTCTTTTCATATTTTGGATTGAAAACCTTGATGGTAAAATCCTGCAAAGTAAATGTAGTTTACAGCACCAGAGGAAAGTTGTCTTCTAAGCCTGATTTCAGAAGAAATATCATTTTTGTTTCCAGTGCCTGACACACTGACCAACCCAAAGTAGGTCATAATTTAAAGTGATGATGACTACTACCAATAGCAAGACTGAAAAATATAGGAAGTTTACTGTAGAATAAGTGTTATAAACTAATTACTTCATGGTTCTAGTATACTATGTGTTCTTTAAGTATATGCAAGGACTTTTCTCTTTAAAATTTTGACCTAAATCTTTTTTCTATATACAGTATGATTGATCCTTTTGTTCTTTCCTCAGAGGATTTGTGCAGACAGCTTCATAGTTTGCAATTTCTATTTCCAACATTTAAAAATTATTATTTTATTTTAGATACTACATGAAAAAAAATTCACCTAAGAAATGAACAAAAGCAGTAGTATTTATACAAAGTTGACAACCAAAAGAGCAATGAAATTATGTAGTATAGCAAAAATTGAATTTAAAAAAAAGATTACAAAAGGAATAGAATCAATTATAAAAACATACAAGCATAATATAATGTTAAAAGCCATAAAAAAGAAATCTAAATATAATGGTAAGTAATTCATCAAAAGTGACGCCTTGAATTAAGTAAAGGGAAAGTCAGAATTTAGTTAAACTTCATTTTCTATTTATTTGATTGAGAGTGTAGTTAAATTCTCAAAAAAATAGCAATCTTTCTGTTTATTTCTTGCTTTTTTAAAAAATCTCTTCATAATTGCTTAACTTTTCCTCTGACATTTTTGCCCAAGAAATCCTAAAAGTTCTTGTTTCTGTTTCATTTTAAAAATTGTCCTTTCCAAATTTTAAATAGGTCTTTAAAGAGATGATACCCATCTCTGCACCTTCAGTGGCCTCTCATATGTGTTAAAAAGATATCCAGCTGTGTGTGAGGATATTAGGTGCTTTTCTGAGATCAACTTGCCTACTGTTATCTTCGTAATCTGCCATTCTCTTTGTTCATCAACTTCACTAATTACAATTATCTTACTTCAGCTCCACTGCATTTGCCAGAACCTACCTAACATGACCTGCTTCTTGTGTACATCTCTAATATAATTTCATTCTGTTCTCCACTCTACTCAGTATATTCCAGGCACTCTGACCTCCATTCTATTTCTTGGCCATATGAAGACTTGCCTCTCAGTGCCTGAGGCTTATTATGCTTTCTGCTTGAAACCATCTTTGCCCCTTTACAAATTCCAAAACACAGCTCAAATGTCACATGTTCAGAGAGCTTTTTCTCTACCACTCTATCTAAATCACATTTCCTGTCAGTTCCTATTATATAACTGATTATTTACCCATAAGCAAGACTGACTTGTTTGCTCATTTATTTATTTTTTTTTTAATCTATCTCCTCCGAAGAAGTAAGTTTCTTGAGAACAGGGAATATGTTGTGATCATGTTTATTTTATTCCCATAGTCTATACCAGTGCCAGCACAATCATTATTTTTTGAAGAAACTAATGAATCTGTGCTATAGTTTTCAGTTTTCTTTGTTCTGAGAAAAAGTCAATTCAGTTAAGCCATTCTATTTCATTTCAGGAGGTGATGATGCAGGTGGGCTCTGGAATCTTGGCCTGTGCTACAAGCAATCAACCCACTCCAATACTCTTGCCTGGAAAATCCCATGGATGAAGGAACCTGGTGGGCTGCAGTCCATGGGGTCACTAAAAGTCGGAGATGACTGAGCGACTTCACTTTCACTTTTAACTTTCATGCATTGGAGAAGGAACTGGCAACCCACTCCAGTGGTCTTGCCTGGAGAATCCCAGTGACGGGGGATCCTGATGGGCTGCCAACTATGGGGACACACAGATTCGGACACGACTGAAGTGACTTAGCAGCAGCAACAGCAAGCAATCAGATATTTAATAAGATTCATGTGTGAGTACTTAGTCACTCATCATGTCTGACTCTTTGCGACCCTTTGGGCTCCTCTGTCCATTGGATTTTTCAGACAAAAATACTGGAGTAGATTGGCATTTCCTCCCCCAATGGATCTTCTGACCAGAGACTTGAACTGTATTTCCTACGTTGCAGGTGGATACTTTACCAGCTGAAACATCAAGGAAGCCCAAGAGGCACTTCTATGGAAACAAAAGAAAAACAAAGGCTAATGTTTAATGTTTGAACCAAATTATAAACTAATTTTTCAGCTCACAGAGCAGTCAGGAAAATTTCTAGATGCCAGGGTTAAAATATCTTTTGTAGTTTGAAATGTCTCTGATGATGTCTTCAGAAGTTAGGTAAATTTTCTGAGTGGCTAATACTAGAAATAGGCCTGAGAATCATCTAAATATGAGCTGATAATGCATTTTCTTTGAAGTTTATATTAAGTTATATGCCTTCAGTTTCTGTTTGTGTGCTTTGGTAGGTCTTTAGGAAAAAACAGTTTTAGTTTGAGAGTTTCCAAATTCCAGAGGAATCAGATAGTGAGAAAAAGATGAATGTTTCAGTTCTGCTTACAGAAGTATAACTTACCAAATTTCTGTAAGTCCTAGAAAAAAAAAAAAAAGATTTCCTTGTGTTTGGAAAAATAAAAGATTAAAAATATTTTAAACAAAAAAGTCATAAAAATATAATCGTTTTCATCATTAATTCTATCCCATATAATTTTTGTTTGCCTGAGTCCAGTTTTTCCGTTCGTTCTATTGACCTTGCCTCTATTGCCTTGTTAGAGACAATGGCAATTTTAAGAACTTTGCAAGGTTTTTGTTAAGGCTAGTATGATCTACTGAGCGAAGTGGGGTGTCTTGATCACTGGAGATCATGGAAGTTAAACTCCAAAGTTTTATGTTTTGTTTTGCCATTTTAAGTGCATCAACCTGACAGCAAGGAAAGGCTTCAACCCATCAAACAGAAAGTGGGTTTTGCCAGCAGATGGGAAGAACCAAGGGGCCATGCTGGGTTTCCCAAAGCTCAGTTTGTTTAACTTACAGCTAATGTTGAACCATCTTAATTTATCTGATTTAAATTAAGCTGCTACATCTTATAAGAACAGCAGGATGGCAAAAGTATGGAAAAGAGAAGTCAGGGTTTTTGTTCTTGTTTTGTTTGTCTTTGCTTTTCCAGTAATAGAATGGATTTTATTCTCATGGCATAATCTTTATAAATTCATGCCTTCGCGTGAATGTCAGTTAGGCATTTCCCTGATACTTAGGTTCAGTCCTTTTAGTGTGAGATAACATTTATGCCAGGATTTATAAAACTTCCAAGAGTTTCATACAATTTCTATAACACGTATTTATAGAGACACAACATGAAGAAGGTGTAATATGACTTCTTATTTGACAATGCTTCCTATGTAATTTAACATGTCAAATATGCCTAATTTATTATTTCTCTTTTTATAAGAAAAGAAAATATCTCAAAATTAGTTCTAGAACAACAACAACAACAACAACAAACTTTTGAATTGATTTTGGGTAAGTTTGTCAAAAATATCAGAAATGTTTTAAAACACTTGGTCAAATAGAGCTCTGTAACACAATGTTTAGTTATCTATTTAACCTAAATAGGGCTTCCCTGATAGCTCAGGTGGTAAAGAATCTGCCTGCAATGCAGGAGACCCCAGTTCAATTCCTGGGTCAGGAAGATCCCCTGGAGAAGGGATAGGCAACCCACTCTAGTATTCTTGGGCTTCCTTGTGGCTCAGCTGGTAAAGAGTTCACTGCAATGATGGAGACCTGGGTTCGATCCCTTGCTTAGGAAGATGCCTGGAGAAGGGAAATTCTACCCACTTTAGTATTTTGGCCTGAAGAATTCCATGGACTGTATAGTTCAAGGGGTCACAAAAAGTCAGAAACTACTGAGTAACTTTTACTTTAACCTAAATAATTATTAAAGACGTCATAGGTGAATATAGAAAGTTATGTAGTTTTGAGGGCTTCCCAGTTGGCTATTTGATAAAGAATCCTCCTGCCAATGTAAGAGATACAGGTTTGATCCCTGGGTCAGGAAGTTCCCCAGAGAAGGAAATGGCAACCCACTCCAGTATTCTTGGCTGGAGAATCCCATGGACAGAGGAGTCTGGTAAGCTATAGTCCATGGTGTCGCTGAGAGTTGGACATGACTCAGCACGCACACACACAAACACACATATATACATAATTTTGAGAAAAAAATAGCTCTTAATGATGAGAATTAGGTTTACTTAAGTAATCAAAGACCTGATAGATTATAAGTGATTATTTTAAAAAGTCATGAGATCTTTGTTTTTGTTATATTTTTGAGGCAGAATAAATGTAAATAAAAATGTTTCATAACTTTTTATTATCAAAAACAGAATATAGAAAAAGAGTTGTTCTTTTAACAGAAAGAAAACCAAATTTTATTTATTTATTTTTTAATTAAATTATTTTTTTTCTTAACATTATCATGTTGGTTTTGCCATATATTCACATGAGTTTTCCATGGGTATACATGTGTTCCCCTTCCAGAACCCCCTTCCCACCTCCCTCCCGATTCCATCTCGCTGGGTCATCCCAGTGCACCAGCCCTGAGAACCCTGTATCAAAAACAAAGAAAGAAAGAAAGAAAGAAAACCAAATTTTAATTTTATACTTGTTATTTTTAATATTAAATTAATATTTAATATTAAGAACAATACTATATTTAATATTAGACCTCATTTACTTAATCAAATTCATTACAATATTATCCAGTCTTGACCAAAAATAAAATTTATTTCTAAAGATTCCTTCTTTTGCAAACATTTTACAACTTTATATATCCATTTTAGCTTACTCTGTTTCCTTTCTCATTTAGAAATAGCCAACTTTAAAACAAAATCAATTTTTTTTAACAAAAATGTCTCCATAACTTATACATTTTCTTACCCCCAAACACATCCTATTTCTATTATTATATCTAGTAGCTTTAACCATACATATTAATTAGAATTCTTAATCCTTTGAAACCTTAATTTTTTAGTAAAAATGAAGACGCAAACAATCATGAACTGTATTAACATTTTGTGGCTTGGTGAAATTATAAATACATTTTACAATTTCTAGAAACATATCTTCATAGTATAATCTTTTAGTAAAGCATAAAACATATTTATGAAGAAACCCCAAACATTCTTAGTATCTGTGCAATAAGAGGTCAAAAATAGGTAAACTAGCATTTGTTTGGCAATTATGTCTAGTATTTTATCTTATTTGGAAATGATCTAGATAATCAGTGAATTTCCATCATTCAAATCAACTTAGCAAATAAATAAATATATTAAAAAATAAAAAAATAAATAAAACATTAAAAAAATTCTAAGGATGTAAATCATCAAAGTGATTTAGGAAACAATTTAAGTAGACATATCATAAAATAGTTATTATTAAAATGTAAACCTAAAAAAACTCATCTCATTTACATCTGTTTATTTGTTCCTAACAATCATGCTTGAATTACTCATGAAAATTTCATGAGATATTAAAGCAGTTAGTTATTATCTTAACTTTTTTTTCCTTTGCTGACAAATTTGCAATAGAGACATTAGCCTATCTGACTAGCAAACCCAGTAGAAAAAAAGTTATTTATTAATTAAATAAACATGCTTAAAATTAACTTTTATTTACTAAAAAATATCTTATGTGTGCATGCTTAGTTGCTCAGCCTTGTCTGACTCTGTGACCCCATGAACTATAGACTACCAGTCTCCTGCATCCATGGGATTCTCCAGATAAGGATCACGTGAATTTGAAAAACATTTGGCTTAGATTCTATTCTATTTTTGAGAACCTTTATATAATGTATCATTTGCTTAAGCCAATTAAATAGATATATTTAAAAAATTAATATTTGGCAATATTATTTGTGGTTGAAAATAAAATATTTATAAGTTAGACATATAAACAAACACAATCAGAGATCTCATAGTTTTCATTTCAAAATTTTAGTCATAAATCAGTTACAATACAAAGATCACTAGTTTGTGAGTAATGATTAAATAAGTAAGATTACTCATTCAGATGACTAAAAATATTTTGTTACTTGTGGAGGAGATTTTTAATATCTGTATTGCTTTGACAAGTAATATTAAGGAGGCTACTAGGACAAGAGAGTCCTTTTAGTAGCAGTTTGTTCTTAACCTCATTTTGCTTGTTTGTTTGTTTCAGGTTCTACTGACTGGGCTTTATCTCAGGTGGTTATTTACAGAAAGGCCTGGGGAACTGCTAAGAAGATGGGCCAGTTTTTACCTTCATCTGGTGAGCTTAGTTTTTTTTTGTTAAGGAACTATTAAAACAGGGTGTCAAGAGTTGCTCTGGACTCTGGGATGTCAACTGATGGAGGAGGAGGAAAAGAAAGTCAGTTACATAAAAGGGAAGTTAAAAAAAGACAGATAGAAGGATGGGGGAGAAGGTGCAGAATTTGGAAGGAGGATGGGAGATGGGTAAGAAAGCTCACCTGTTTTTTCAAGTTTAGAGACACTCTGAGTCATCTTCTCATTTACAGCATGAAGGGAGGCAATTATCTCAGTGTTATCTTTGGAGGCCTCTAGATGCCCATTGCAATGTTTCCTACTTATTTTGTCTGGTCAATACATTTTTCAGTCAAGCACAAAGATAGACTAATTTGGGAATTTGGAAAGTTCCTCAATTTGGCCAGTGCAGTTTTACAGGGTAAGGGTCCACAGGTGTTAAGCATAAAACTAGTAATGGTTCTTGGAGGGGTTTATCTTTCTTTGAATTTTTTTTATAAGAGCTTCCTATTATTTTGAGTACTCATCAGAAAAGATTTTTTTTTTCCACTGTGAAACTCAAATCTTGAGAAAGATTCCTCCTTACTCCCCAAAAGAGAGGGAACTAGTGTTGATACTTAGAAACATCCAAATAGACACAATCCTCAATCAAATGGGGTCCAGCAGTCCTCACTTCATAGCCTCCTAGCCACTGAAGAGACAACTGCATGTAATGTGTCAGTGTGTGCATGCTAAGTCACTTTATTTGTGTCTGACTCTTTGAGCTCGTGGACTATAACCTGCCAGGCTCCTCTGTCCATGGGATTCTCCAAGCAAGAATACTGAAATGTGTTGCCATGCCCTCCTCCAGGGGATCTTCCCACCCAGGGATAAAACTTGGTCTCCTGTGTCTCCTCCATTGGCAGATGGGTTCTTTACCACAAGTACCACTTGGAAAGCCCTGTAGGTACTTAGAGTGAATCTAAAGGAGTTCCAGACTGCCGAGCGTGCCTGGTCCAAATTCTGCCAACTATGACAGCTATGTTAACTAAAATTTCAGAAATGGAGACCTGATTAAAATAAACAAGTATTTATCTGGGGTTTGTTAGGACTGTAGCCCAGAAGACACAAATTTAAGAAGCACTTGAATTGTATTCTGCTCAACTACAAAATACCCCACTCCAGTACTCTTGCCTGGAAACTCCCATGGATGGAGGAGCCTGGTGGGCTGCAGTCCATGGGGTCGCAAAGAGTCAGACATGACTGAGCGACTTCACTTTCACTATCATGCATTGGAGAAGAAAATGGCAACCCACTCCAGTGTTCTTGCCTGGAGAATCCCAGGGACTGGGGAGCCTGTCTAGGGGTTCACACAGAGTCAGAAATGACTGAAGTGACTTAGCAGCAGCAGCAGCAACTACAAAATGAGCTCCCCAGGTGGTACTAGTGGTAAAGATTATGCCTGTCCCTGCAGGAGACACAAGAGACATGGGTCAGATCTCTGGGTCAGGAAGATCCCCTGGAAAAGGGCATAGCAACCCACTCCAGTATTCTTATCTGGAGAATCCCATGGACAGAGGAGCCTGGGAGGCTATATAGTCCATGGGGTCAAAGAGTTGGAATGAGCATGCACACACACAGGTACAAAAGGGAAGAAGCCTATAAAGGCAAGAACCTCAAGATCACAGTTAGTTACATGAGTTGTTCATTAATAACTATAATTTGAACTGGTGCTTGTTAAGCCAGGATTGGTTGCTATCTATAATTATTGCATAATTACAAGGTTACTACTAATGTCTCAGCTAGCTGATATTTCTTTTTAAATGGCGAGAGTGTGTTTGAATTTGGTACAGTTCACAGAAAGTTCAGCTTAGTGGTGTAGGGACATGTCTGAGGACAGATCCTCAGTGGGCACCCAAATACATTTTGTAGTTTTGAGCAAACAAAATAGGTTACTCCATTATGATTTTCAATATGTTATGAGGCACCATCCTTTTGTGACTTAATATTCTCTCTCCCTTACTAAAAATTTTGTATTTTCTCTAAGACCTTTGACCTATTAAATCACCTCACAAAGATTTTTATAAGGTGTTATTTGGTTAGTTATTTGATTATAAGTCACTTCATAAATAATAAGTTATTGTTTTTCTATTTTCAGATTTTTATTAAAGAGCATTTATCTTGTCATATTTATTATCTTGATGCGATAATTATTATTTTTATTTTCCAATAACTAACCTCATTCCCAAATTCTTCTACACTCTCCATTACAATGTAGAAGCCCAAGAACTACATTTCCTAGAAACACTTACATGCAGAGTTATGAATTAAATTCCACTAGTGAGAAAAATTTATATGTGATTTATAAGCAAAAGAGTAGCAAAGGTTAATATTGTTCCTATAGCAACCATAAGCATCTCATGATTTTTAGCAGATACTAGATGTAGATTTTTCTGTAGCTCCTGTCTCATATGAAAAATCACCCACTTGGTGCTAAAGACAACCTATATTAACCATTGTGGTTTTGACATTTATTGATTTTGTAAATTTTAGGAGAAGTAGCTCTGACCTTCATGTGTCCAAATTTTTCAATGTATATGTGTCTGTTAGTTTCCTTAAAAATCCTTCTCTTTAAAATATCTATATAGAATTTTATTTTCCTGACCAAACCTAAGTTAGTAATTGGTGAAAAATGACCCCTTATAAATAGATTTTAAATATTATAATTCTGTATTCAACCTTGCAAAAATAGTTGACTTGACATTTCTATATCCTGCCATTTTTGTGTGAGGACACCAAAATATTCCCAACTTCAAAAAGATGAGATATAGAAATATTTGATTCATTAATGTAGAGATTGGAGGAAGATTTTGTTGTTATTTTTCACTCACTAAATTGTGCCCAACATTTTGCAGACTTCTGGCTGTAGCACTCCAGGCTTCCCTGTCCTTCACTTTCTCCCAGAATTTGCTTAAATTCACGTCCACTGAGTCCATGAGGCCATCCAATCATCTCATCCTCTGTCCTTGCTCCCTTTCCTTCCCCACATCTTTCCCAACAGGGTCTTTCCCAGTTAGTGGACTCTTCATATCAGATGTCCAAAGTATTGGAGCTTCAGCTTTAACATCAGTCCTTCCAATGAATATTCAGGCTTAATGTCCTTTAGGATTGACAGGGTTGACTTCTGTGCAGTCCAAGGGACTCTGAAAAGTCTTCTCCAGCCCCACAATTTGAAAACATCAGTTCTTCAATGCTCAGTCTTCTTTATGGTCCAGCTCTCACATCCATAGATGACTACTGGAAAAATCATAGTTTTCTAGGGGGACCTTTGTCAGCAAAGTATGAGGGGTCTCTGCTTTTTTAATATGCTGTGTAGTTTTGTCAAAGCTTTCCTTCCAAGGACCAAATATATTTTAATTCCAATTCTGCAGTCACCATTCACAGTGATTTTGGAGCCCAAAAAAATAAAGTCTGTCACTGTTTCCAATTTTTTCCTGTCTATTTGGCACGAAGTGATAGAACCGGATGCCATGATCTTCCCTTTTTGAATGTTGAGTTTTAAGCCAGCTTTTTCATTCTCCTCTTTCACCCTCATCAAGAGACTCTTTATTTCCTCTTCACTTTCTGCCATAAGGGTGGTGTCATGCATATCTGAGGTTGTTGATATTTCTCCTGGTGATCTGGATTCCACCTTGTGATTCCTCTAGCCTAGCATTTCATATGATTTACTCCACATATAAGTTAAGTAAGCAGCAAGACAATATACAGCCTTGACATATTCCTTTCCCAATTTTGAGTCAATCCATTGTTCCATGTCCAGTTCTAACTGTTGCTTCTTGACCTGCATACAGGTTTCTCAGGAGGCGAGTAAGGTGGTCTGATATTCCCATCTGTTTAAGAAGTTTCCAGTTCATTGTGATCTACACAGTCAAAAGCTTTATTGTAGATTTTTTTTTGGGGGGGGGAAGCGGGAATTATCTTGCTTTTTCTATGATCCAATGAATGTTGGCCATTTGATCTCTGGTTCCTCTGCCTTTTCTAAATCCAGCTTGTACATCTGGAAGTTCTTAGTTTATATACTGCTGAGGACTAACTTGAAGGATTTTGAGCATTGCTTTGCCAGCATGTGAAATGAGCACAACTGAATGGTAGTTTGAACATTCTTTGACATTGTTGGGATTGGCATTAAAACGTACCTTTTCCAGTCCTGCTGAGTTTTCCAAATTTGCTGGCATATTGAGTGCAGCACTATAACAACATCATCTTTTAGGATTTGAAATATCTCAGCTGGAATTCCATCACCTCCACTAGATATATTTGTAGTATGCTTCCTAAGGCCCAAGTGATTTCACACTCCAGGATGTCTGGCTCTAGGTGAGTTACCACCTTATTGTGGTTATCTGGGTCATTAAGGTCTTTTTTTTTGTATAGTTCTTCTGAGTATTCTTGCCACCTCTTCTTAATCCCTACCACTTCTGTTAGTTCCTTGCCATTTCTGTCCTTTATTGTGTCCATCTTTGCATGAAATGGTCCCTTGGTATCTCCAATTTTCTCAAAGAGCTCTCTGGTCTTTCGCATTCTACTGTTTTCCTCTACTAATTTATTCAGTTAAGAAGGCTTTCTTTTCTCTTCTTGCTATTCTTTAGAACTCTTCATTCAGTTGAACATATCTTTGCCTTTAACTTCTCTTCTTTTCTTCGCTATTTTGTAAGGCTTCCTCAAACTACCTCTTTGCCTTCTTGCATTTCTTTTACTTTGGCTTGGTTTTGGTCACTGTCTCCTATACAGTGCTATGAACTTCATGGTGCCAAACCAAAAGAGATAATTGCAGCTCAGATTATAAGTGGGAAAAACACAAAGAAGAAGATAAGATGGTAGAAAACTGGTCCTACTTAGTTCCTAATATTGGCCAAGTTTCATTTTCTTCCATCAGCCTGATAGACATCACAATTACACTGGGGTCCAAATAGATTATGCAATACCTTAACCTGGAAAAGGTAGGATGTGTGAACATGGCCGACTCTAGAATGCCTATGAAATGAAATCAGCTAAGTCAGTAGCCAAATGGGCTATATGGAGTAGATTTTATGGAGTCCAAATGACTTATTTTTGCATCATTTTGGCTAATTTGCTTTCAAATATTCATATAAAGAGGAGCCAATATAGCTGATTCAAATTAGAAGCTAACCCATGCCACAGAGTTCATGAAATCTACTCTTATAATTGTTAGTTTAAAATTTATGTGGCATGTGTTATAATTACTCAAATTCAAGATCTTTATGATTGACTAGAAATATATCCATAATATCAGTATCAGTATCAGTTCAGTCGCTCAATCATGTCTGACTCTTTGCGACCCCATGAACTGTAGCATGCCAGGCCTCTCTGTCCATCACCATCTCCCGGAGTCTACCCAAACCCATGTCCATTGAGTCGGTGATGCCATCCAGCCATCTCAGCCTCTGTCCTCCCCTTCTCCTTCTGAACCCAGTCCTTCCCAGCATCAGGGTCTTTTCCAATGAGTCAACTCTTCACATGAGGTGGCCAAAGTATTGGAGTTTCAGCTTCAACATCAGTCCTTCCAGTGAACACCCAGGACTGATCTCCTAGGATGGACTTGTTGGATTTTCTTGCAGTCCAAGGGACTCCCAAGAGTCTTCTGCAACACCACAGTTCAAAAGCATCGATTCTTCGGTGCTCAGCCTTTTTCACCGTCCAACTCTCACATCCATACATGACTACTGGAAAAACCATAGCCTTGACTAGACGGACCTTTGTTGGCAAAGTAATGTCTCTGCTTTTCAATATGCTATCCAGGTTGGCCATAACTTTCCTTCCAAGGAGTAGGCGTCTTTTGATTTCATAGCTGCAATCACCATCTGCAGTGATTTTGGAGCCCAAAAAAATAAAGTCTGACACTTTTTTCACTGTTTCCCCATGTATTTCCAATGAAGTGATGGGACCAGATGCCATGATCTTAGTTTTCTTAATGTTGAACCTTAAGCCAATTTTTTCACTCTCCTCTTTCACTTTCAGCAAGAGGCTTTTTAGTTCCTCTTCACTTTCTGCCATAAGGGTGGTGTCGTCTGCATATCTAAGGTTATTGATATTTCTCCCGGCAATCTTGAGTCCAGCTTGTGCTTCCTCCAGCTCAGTGTTTCTCATGATGTACTCTACATATACGTTAAGTAAGCAGGGTGACAATATACACCCTTGACGTACTCCTTTTCCTATTTGGAACCAGTCTATTATCCCATGTACAGTTCTAGCTGTTGCTTCCTGACCTGCATACAGGTTTCTCAAGAGACAGGTCAGATGGTCGTATTCTCATCTCTTTCAGAATTTTCCACATATTTTTGTGATCCATACAGTCAAAGGCTTTGGCATAGTCAATAAAGCAGAAGTAGATGTTTTTCTGGAACTCTCTTGCTTTTTTGATAATCCAGTGGATGTTGGCAATTTGATCTCTGATTCCTCTGCCTTTTCTAAAGCCAGCTTGAACATCTGGAAGTTCACAGTTTATGCATTGCTGAAACCTGGCTTGGAGAATTTTGAGCATTACTTTACTAGCATGTGAAACGATATCCATAATATAGGATATTATATTTTGCAGATTTTATTATTTATTATATTTAAATAAATTATTATTTTTTATTTATATACTTCTATCTATCCTACTAGTGCATAGTATCAGTGAAAGCAGAGTATTTCTTAGTTGGTTGTTTATTTGTTTTCCTCTCCTATATCTTTTTCATCTAGAATAGTGAAGTATTTGTTGACTGAATGAAAAAATGAATTAGAGAATATAACTGCTTATAATCTAAATAAATTCTAAAGGGAATATGCTTAGAGATAATAGAAGTATTGACATTTCAACAATAAAAGGCTATCAGGCTTTCTTTAAATTATCTCCCCATGGAAATATTAACTTCAGCAGCTATCAGACATTCTAGTCTCAAAATTGCTTTGCATTCATGAACATTACTTTAAAAATGCAAAAAGACTTTAGATTATGTAATTTACAACTATCAATATCACTATATTAAAAGTTACCATTGAAAAATTTTAATATATATTTAGTAATATTAACAATACTTATAGACTTATTACAGAAACGTAACTAGAATATTTCATGAAAAATAACCAACTTTTAAAAATAATAGATTAGCAAAAAGAAAAATATTGTTTTCGGTCTTGCAAATTTCTTTAATATTTAGCTTAATAGAAAACAGCTGAATTTTCATATCTACATTTCCATTTGATCTATTGTAATATGTTATTTTGCTTGAAGTCTGTGAAGAAAATTCAGGCTCATATAAATATACAGTGATGTTTAGTTGCCTTTTAGAAAATTGTTGATATTCTTTTTTATACTGCACCAAAATTTTTGTAATGGTGGCTACTTTACAGACAGTTTCAAAGCAGAACCTGAAACTAAGTTAATAAATTTCCATGTTACATCATAATCCCCAGGACCCACCATAACCTATGAAAATATATGTTAACATTGCATGATTTTATTACATTATGCACTGGTCGTGTGAAGGCACTGGTTCACTGAACTATTAAAATACTACAACTATTTACATATCTCATTTTATAATATCAAAAGGTCACATTTATAAATAACAACTCCAATCTCATCAGAAATGTTCTTAAGTATGGAGAAGCTGTGAAACTCATGTGAGTGTATTCAAGTTTTCCAAAAGTCTAATTTTCAATTTGAACACTCAAATATTAATATTGGCAAAACTACTGTCACTCATTTTCCATGAAGTGACAGTTTAACATCATTTAATTTTGAGAAAATGCTCATTAAATACCTATTTGTATGAAAATTATATCAATCAATAAATCATTCTTTAAATTACAAATGGTATTTCATTTAAAAAAAGGAACTTATTCAGCTTGCAATTCAGAAAATTGCCAGTGACTTTTCTGGGAACAGATTTATATGTTTCTCCTATGGCATTACTGCACTGTCTTGATTACAATAGCTTTGTAGCAAGTTTTTGAGATTTGGCAGTGTAAGTACTTCAACTTTATTCTTTTTTAAAGATTGTTGTCTCTATTTTATGTGTATTCAATTTACACATAACATTTTAGTATCACCTTCTCAATTTCTAAAAGAGCTTAGCAGAATTTTTTGTAGGAATTGAATTGAATCTGCTGATAAATTAGGGAGTATTATTATCTTACCAATATTAGGTCCTTCAATCCAAGAAAATTGGATATGTTTCCATTCATTTATATCTTTTAATCTTTAAATGATATTTAGTACTTTTCAGTACATGCGTTGCACTCCTTTTGTTAAATTTGTTTCTAAATATTTAGTTATTTTTGACAATATTATAACTTGAAAGTTTCTTAATTTTCAAATTGCTTATTGGTAGAGTGAAAATGCTTGGAGATGAGTTCATATCCTTCTACTTTGCCATCTTGAACCAATCTCTGCAATTGCTTTTTATATGTTGATCTTTTTCCTGCAGATGCATATTATCAGGTTAAGGAATTTCCCATTTCTTCTGAGTTTAACTATTGTTAAAATTAAAAGATACAAGTTGTTGTCAAATGATTTTATCATGTGTTAACATGACAGGTGGTGTTGGTGGTAAAGAATCTGCCAGCCAATGCAAGATAAGTAAGAGATGCAGGTTCGATCCCTAGGTTAGGAAGACCCCCTGGAGGTTGTCTTTGTTGTTCAGTCACTCAGTCATGTCTGACTCTTTGTGACCCCACGGACTGTAGCACACCTGGCTTCCTTGCCCTTCACAGTCTTCTGGGGCTTGCTCAAATGTCCATTGAGTTGGTAATGCAATCCCAACCATCTTGTCCTCTGTCATCCCCTTCTCCTCCTATCTTCAATCTTTCCCAGCATCAGAGTCTTTTCTAATAAGTTGACTCTTTGCATCAGGTGGTCGAAGTATTGGAGCTTCAGCTTCAGCATCAGTCCTTCCAATGAATATTCAGAGTTAAGTTTCCTTTAGGATTGACTGGTTTGATCTTCTTGCAGTCCAAGGCACTCTCAAGAGTCTTCTCCAATATCACAGTTCAAAATCATGGCAACTCACTCTAGTGTTCTTGCCTAGAAAATCCCATGGACAAAGGAGTCTGATGAGCTACAGCCCATGGGGTTGCAAAGAGTCAGACATGACTGAACATCTGAACATACATAATATGACTCAGTGTATTTTCCTTTATTGTATTGTTATAGTATATTACAATGATTAGTTTTCATGTGCTCAACCAACTTTGAATTAACGCCATAAATCTTATCTGGTGTGAAATCCTTTTTATATGTTAGTGGATTTTTTTCTTTTTTGCTAGTATCTTTTTTTTTTAAAGAATATTGGAAACTTTCGTATTTGTATTCAAAGGGATATTGGCTTATAGTTTTTTCTTATGAATTTTTAAATATAGCTTTTCTGTGAAGTTAAAACTGACCTCATAGAATGATTGGGGAATTGTTTCCTCAAGTTCTATATTTTGGAGGAGTTTGTGGAAGATAAATATTAATTCTTCTTTAAATGTTTGGTACAGTTCAACAGTGAGTCCATCTGCTCCTGGATCTTTCTATGTGGCTACTTTTCTGATTAAGTCAACCTCTTTATTTGTTATGAGAGTTTTCAATTTATCCATTTCATGTAGAATTAGTTGTAATAGTTTCTGTTTTCTAGCAATTTGTCCATTTTTTGAAGTTTGTTCAATATGATCATAGTCTTCTGTTATATATCTATTTATTTTTGTCAGGTCAGTAGTAATATTTCTTCTTTCATTTCTGATTTTCATAATTGAAGTTCTCTTTTTTTATAATTAGTATAGCTAAATATTAGTCAATTTTTTGATCTTTTTCAAAACCCAAATTTATTTGTGTTGAATATTCTCTATTGGTTTTCTATTTGCTATTTAATATATTTCTGCTCTATGTTCTTCATCAGTTTTAGGTTTAGTTTGTTCTGTAGGTTCTAGTTTCTTAAGGTGCAATTGATTTGAGAAAAAGAAATTAATGTAGCTATTTGTAGTTATAAATGAGAACTAACGTTCATGCAGCTCATAAATTTTAGTATGTTGTACCTTCATTTTCATACTCTGTCTTTGCTTTCAACAATTTGATTACAAAGTATAGAGGTGTAGATCTTTGAGTTTAACCTACTTGATGTATGATGAGCTTCTTGGATCTGTTGACTAATTTTTAATTAAATTTAAGAAGATTTTATTTTAGTTTGTGAAATATTTTTCCATTACTTTCTCTTTCTTCTCTCCTTTAAGACTCACATTATGAACATGTTAATATATTTGATTATGTGCTCAGATATCTGAGGATCTTTCCACTATTTGCCTCTTTTTTCCCCTCTATTCCTCAGACTGAATAATCTAATTGAAATCTCAAATTTACAGATTTTTTATTCTGCCTGCTCAAATCTATTATTGATACCCTGCATAGAATTTTTGAATTTAGTTATTATACTATATTTTCAACTTCAAAATTTATATTTTAATAGTATCCATTCCACTTCAACATTCTCTTTTGGTGAGATGGCAATCTTATACTTTTCTTTATGTCTTTGGACATGGTTTCCTTTAGTTCTCATAACATATTTTTAAAAGTTAATTTAGAGTCTATCTAGTAAGTCCAACATGCAGGCTTCTTCAGAGATAAATCCTATTATTAGCTTTTTTTTTTTTTCTTGTGTATGGGTGATGCTTTCCTGTTTCTTTGCATGCCTCATAGTTTTTTGTTGTTGTTGTTGCAAACCGGACATTTTAAATAATATAATGTGACAACTCTGAAAATTAGTTTTTCTCACTTCTCCAGGGTGGTTGTTACAACTGTTTGTCGTTGCTTTTGTTCTTTCATTTTTTTCTTAACACTCTTGAACTAATTATTTCAGCTCTGTATTCTTTACTGTGTGTGTCTACTGAAGTCTTTGGTTAGCCTAGAGCTCTGCTAATTTTTCAGCAGATGGACATATATTTTTTTTAATAATTCTGCTGATCTGGCTGATAAAACTTTCTATGCATGTTTGGGCATGCCTTCAATAGGCAGTTGACACTTAGCCTTTACTTCATGCTTCTTCAGAGCTTCAAGGTCAGCCTTAATTGAAAGCTTAAAACCTTCTTAAAATATTTCTAAGCATGTATGTCTTGCTAGAGTACCAAAGCATCCTATGGACATCTCATTCCCTAAGTTTTCATTTTAAGCATTTTGGCTATCTCATCGTTGGTTCCAAATATTATCCACTGTCTCAGACAGCTTTGTAGGGTAAACAGTGATCTCTAAATTATCATTTTCATTGCAGACCACTAAAGAAACCATTTCTTATATGAGCTTCAACTCAGTTAACATAAAGACATCCCTGAAAGTAGTATCTTCCAGGAAACCTCTAGATAACAATGATTCTCTGGGAACAACATTTTGAGGAGCTTCAACCCTTTTATCCTTCTGCTGGACACAAGAATACTAGATTTCAGTATGATTGTAAGCTATTCATTAAGGGTTTACAGGGTTAGTGGTCAAAACTACTGAAAAGCTAGAATGGGAGAGAAATTAAGAACAGTTCAACTTATAATGCCAAAACCTCATTATTCATACTGAGACAACTTAAATAAACAAATAACCCTTCTCAACCCTCTTGCAAACCTTTGGTTAATTTCTATTGACCTGGAAAAGTTTACTCAAATAGTTTTTTGCCAGTGTCATCCCTGCTTTTATGAGGACAGAAATTTTAGAGTTACTTAATTTGTTTCTTTTTGTTGATGTAAGTCCATCTAGCCACTGATTTCTTTCAGACATTTTCTTAGGTTACCAGCCAGTTGTGCAGACACCTTCAACAAAAGAAAAGCCCTGGTATATTGCTTCTTTACCCATTCAACACAGAGATTTTGCTGCCAAAAATTCTTATGATCAATTTTCAACCCCCAACATGAAAGAACATTAAGAGAGTAAATGTTCATCAAAAAATTATGAGTAAGTGGATTCTTCTTTATTCCCTAAGAATATATAAATCTAATTTTTTCCATTAAGATAGCTATAAATGTATTTGAAGACATTCCTTTGGACAGTGAAGCCTATACTTCTACTTGAGGGGCAATAACAAATTTCACCTAGTGACACAAGACTATTCTATTTCTTATATTTGCTATTGCTTTTAAAAGAGTGAAAGTGTTAGTTGCTCAGTGAAGTCCAACTCTTTGTGACCACATGGACTGTAGCCTGCAAGGCTCTTCTATCCATGGGATTCTCTAGACAAGAATACTGGAGTGGGTACCTATTCCCTTCTCCAGGGGATCTTCCTGATTCAGAGACCAAACCTGGGTCTCCTGCATTGCAGGTGGATTCTTTATGGTCTGAGCTAATTGCTGTTGCTTTAAATAGAATTAAATCATCCATATAAACCATATAACTCATATATAAATGCCAAACTCAATTAATTTTATAAATTATTGTTATATTTCCTAAACTGTCCAGTTCTCTTCTATCTTGTTTCCACACTTAACCTACTTTTTGACTAAGTCTGCTCTTCTGGCCAGGTATTTGAAAAAGAAAACACTTTCAAAAATACATCACATTAATAACTTGGTTTTCCCACTGCCCTGGAGATTAGTAATTTTCCTTCTGCCCTACTCATTTGTGTCATTTATGCCACAAATGGAGAGTAAAATTACTCTGCAAAGTGTACCTGAATGGTAACCTATTTCCATTATTTTAAATTTCACCTATGTTTGATATGGTATGCACAAAAACAGAGAGAAAATAGGAGTGTTTTTCAGTCTAATTTTTTTCACTTAGAACCATTAAGGAAGGTAAAGAGTTATATTCTGTATCAGAATGGATTGCATTTATATTCTTTCATTTCTAAAGTAGATTTCCATCTTTGAAATTGAAAACAGTTTCCTAACTTAAAGTAGGTAATTACACACTCCATTAAACAAGTAATTAACAGATTACAATTTGAAAAAAAAAGAAACACTTGAAAATGAGCAATTCTGATTCTGAATGTGAGGAGTTGTGTTATAATTAGCATAATACCTTTAGAAATAGATTAACAAGTACACAATAAAATGAAAAAAAGAAGCAATCTGTTTCCTCCATACAGATCACACAAAACAAATAGCCATTCATGAGTTAAACATCAGTATGTTTTTAAGAAATCTTGGTCTTAGAATTGTTGTTATAATTCTCTAAAATTCAAAATGATACGATTTTGTTGTATGAAATATTTGCTACCCTAAGAGACTGTGACTCTTCAGAGTCAATGTTTTAAATTGTCTTTCAACAATAATTCCCTGAGGCAAGTGGCCAACGCTAGCAAGCTCAACATGTGTAATTCAAATTGGCAATTTGAAAATGCAAAAAAGACAGGCTGGTGTTGCTTGTGTGCAGTTAATTTTCACTGCAAGGTTAAAAATGTGCATAAGGGGAATTCAAAGAAAACATGCACACTAAGTCTCCATTATCTTCCCTTCCAAGAAAAAGCAAGAAAAAGAATACATTCTAAACTGGAAGACAAGGTCACTCTTCTTGCTTATCAGCTCTTTATGAAAAAACAGAGAGTGAATAACTGAAAGTTTCCAAGAGTAATAACAAAATAAAAATTTAAGGAATAATTAGCCTTTCAGTAAGATAATTTTTTATTCATGCAAAATTCTAGGTTAAGCATCCCATCAAATCAGCTGTGGCATGGAAAAAAGTGGAGAATTCTTCAACTTTAGGGTCTTTTAATGAAACTACATATAAGCTCTTTCTAATCTTGAAAATCAAGAAAGGGGAAGAAATGTGTCACAAAATCTGAAGCCTGTGTTCCTGGTTAAGATTGATAATGATTTGTTTTCTAAAATTTGAATTGGGGGGGAACTAAGATGGAGGAGGAATAGGACGGGGAGACCACTCTCTCCCCAATAAATACACCAAAAGAACTTTTAAAGACCGCGCAAACTCCATAAAACAGGACCTAAATGCTGGCAGAGGACATCGGGCATCTGAAGGTATGGCCCATTGCCGACGAGAGGAGGTAGGACAAAAGAAAAAGAGAGAGAAAAAAGTAAAGGGAGAGACAAAGAGTTGGGGGCTGGGATCCGTCCCGGAAGGGGAGTCTGGAATAAAGAGGAAAAAAAAAAGAGGAGAAACGTTTCCGAATACCAGGGAGCATTCTCTCGGGCGGATTTGCGGTGAATCTTGGAGAGCAGGATAGCTGGGAGTAAAAGCAGATTAATAATTAAGCCCTGCAAGCTATGTCTCTGGCTGCAAGGCACAGCGGAGCAGCGGCCCTGACGCCCCACCCCCCACTAGCCAAAGCAGACTCCACAGGGAGGGGCGGGCTGCGCGCTCAGGGAACGGAGCAGCCTGAGCGACCCAACCCAGGGGGCTAACCGGAGATAGACTGAGAAGTAGCCTTCCCCAGGAAGAGCCCCCCTGCCAGGCCCACGCAGAACAGGGAGAGGTGTGGAGTCGGCAGAGAGGTGGCCGGCCGGGTGGCACAGAACAAAGGGCGGTGCGGAGTCGGCAGAGAGGTGGCTGGCCGGGTGGCACAGAACAAAGGGCGTGCAGAGTTGGCAGAGAGACTGCCAGCCAAGGGGAGCTGGGCGACTGCGGGCTGCGGACCAGCCCAGCCCCCGCCCGAGTGCAGCGGGCATAACCCAGCCCCGGCGAGACCAAAGGGCAGTGCGGAGTCGGCAGAGAGGCGGCCGGCCAAGGGGAGTTGGGCTCCTGCGGGCGGCGGACCGACCCAACCCCCGCCCGAGACCAGCGGGCATAACCCAGCCCCGGCGAGGCTTCCGCAGCCAAATTGCGAGCAGAGCTAGGTGCTAACCAAGACTTCTGGGGATTCTGGACAGATCGGCGCTCTGCACACCTAAGAAGACGTGCTTAGCTGCACGTCGAGAAAACCGAGCGGCTGGGCCGGGGGAGGGGAGAAGCCGCACTCCCCAACTGCGCTGGGCGGACGACAGAGAGACGAGCAGAGGGGGCGGGGGAAGCGCACTCTCTAGGAGTGGGGCAAACCCCAGAGCTCTGAATAGACACATAAAAGACCAGCAGACAGAAGACGCTTAAACTAGCAGAGGAAACAGCTTTGGAACTGACAGGAGTAGCAGATTAAATCCCTGCAGGTGGCACAGACTGCATAGAAAGGAGTCTATAGAC
>ML662436.1:20538689-20763125 GCA_007570785.1 Antilocapra americana
GACTTTAGTAAGTTCTTATCTGCCAAAATGAAGATAGTACTGAGAATGTCAAAGAGCTATTGACTTTTAAATCATCATTTCTATGTGGCAGTAAAAAGAAATTGTTGGTGCGTATTTCTGTTGCATTTGACTTACGGCATTAGTTTTTGTAGTGAAAAAGATACTTGTTTGAATTGAGATAGTAAGTGTTTTCTAAATAAGAATTAATATCAGGTCAGAATTACTTTGTTAAGGTGTGCAAGTTTTCCAATTGCCTGTTTGTAACCATACTTCTTCCTGTGCCAATCACTTTGTAAACTTTTTTTGTGTGTATGATCCTATGCTATTCTTAATTCTTATTTATGGTATGTCAATATATATGTAGTTTTTCTCTGGAAATTTTCGGTGGAAACTTCCATGAAAGTCCATAACTTATGCTGGTGCCAATTTCAGCTTTTACAGCTCATCCATTGTCAGTCTGGGTAATAGACTTGTATGAAACAGGCTTATCAACATGAGTGATTACTCATGATTCACTTTGGCTTGTTTTGAAAGTAGATATGCAGAGGGTGGTCAGCAACAGGGCACATTTAAACCTGAGTTTTCTGCCTGTAAAGAATGACTTCTTTTGTAAATCACATTGAATTTCTTAACAATAGATAATGTATCATCATAAATGTCTTTTGTGTGGAAAATCGAGAATTTATTCACAAGAAATCACTGTGTAAGCGCTACGCTTCATGTCCTAAGAAATATGCTTAAAATTGAAAACAGAATTAGAAATATACCAGACCCTTAGCTCTTGGACATAATTCAACAAAGGCAACTACTTTTATAAAGATCAAGAATACATTGACAGATATATTAATTTTACTCAGCAATTCTAGGTGAAAACTTGAATGTAGTTAGATTTCTCAAAGAATTTTTCCTTTCTCATTTCAAACATCAATTTAAGAAAATACGTGTTTTTTGTCAGTTATTTTGACATGGAAAAGTACTCAGTATCTTAACATCACACTTAATATTTTAAGCAAAAACTTAGTTTTTGATGATGATTTTGAGTTCTATGTATCCTCTGAAACTGATTGTTGATAGAGACTAGTGATCAGATTTACCAAGTTTGTTACAGCTCAGAGTGCACCCTGCTCACACAGAGATATCTGTTCTGCTGGATTACTAGTGGGTAAGGGTTTTTATACCTCAAGACATCTTCAACCATCTGTACTCAGTCAGTGAGGGTTTACACAATGCATGGAAATATATTCTGGAAGTCTCATGTCTGCATGGTCCTTCACATACACATGTTCTTTGGGGCTGGTACTTATAGTACTTGTCAATAACAAATTTTACATGTCAACTTGGCTAGGTTATGGGGTCCAGTTATTGGTCCAACACTAGTGTAGCTTCTGTTGCAAAGATATTTTGTAGATGTGGTTAACATCTATAATTAGAGCTAAAAAGGGTGACACTTCATAACGTGGGTGAGCCTCATCTAATCAGTTGAAGGCATTAGAGCAACGTTGAGATTTCCCAGGCTTCCCTTACACCTCAGTTTGTAAAGAATCTGCCTGCAATGTGGGATATCTGGGTTGATAAGATCCCCTGGAGAAGGGAAAGGCTACCCACTCCAGTATTCTGGCCTGGAGAATTCTGTGGACTGTATAGTCCATGGGGTTGCAAAGAGTTGAACACGACTGAACAAGTTTCACTTCACTTCACTTCACTTGAGATTTCCCAAAGGAAACAGAATTTTCCCTCAAGACTGTAAATCTTGTCTGAGTTTTCAGTCTTCTGAATTGCCCTATGGACTTTAAACTTAAGACTGCAGTATCACCTCTTTTTTCAACAGGCAATCATGTAAGTCAAGACCTTAAAATATAATTATTAGTGTAAATATACACATAACTCATTGGTCCTATTTCTCTGAGGAGCCCTGACTAATACAGAACTTTTCCAAGATATAATTCTACTTCTATAAATAAGGTCAAAGCTAACTTATGTACAAGGTCCAAAATACATATGGACAAATTTGGTAATATCAATATTAATTTTCTGTGAAAATATTCTTCCTGAATAACTAGACCCAGATGAGTGTAAATAGAAGGATCCTAATTGATATTTGTTATTGTTCACCAGAGTATTCATCAGCCCCAAAAGTGAAAGAATGTTATTTGTTATTAGAAGAATGTTGAGAGTACTTCATCTATGTTTAATACTATGCTGAATTCTGACATGGATGTGAAAGATAATTCCAAATTTATTGTGTTCTTAGTCTAGTGGGAGAAAGAGATGTGGGAAACTGGGGAAGATGTTGGGAATGACATTCAGGTAGAGGGAAACTGATGTGCTGAGACATTTTGAAGAGAATAAGAGAATGAGCTTTACAGCCGTGATAGTAAATGTATATTGAGAGTATATGGCACATGTGTGGAATATTACTGAGGAACTGAGCTTGGACAGCAGGCCAAAATTAAAACTTGGTCTTATTTTTCATATATATAATGTATTTTTGGGAATCGGAGAAGGCAATGGCAACCCACTCCAGTACCCTTGCCTGGAAAATCCCATGGACGGAGCAGCCTGGTAGGCTGCAGTCCATAAGGTCCCTAAGAGTCAGACAGGACTGAGCGACTTCACTTTCACTGTTCACTTTCATGCATTGGAGAAGGAAATAGCAACTCACTCCAGTATTCTCACCTGGAGAATCCCAGAGATGGGGGAGCCTGGTGGGCTGCCTTCTATGGGGTCGCACAGAGTCGGATACGACTGAAGAGACTTAGCAGCAGCAGCATTAGCAGAATTTGGGGGAATGAAACCAGGGAAGTTTATGGAAATCAGATGACCTTATTTTTAAACTAACATTTAGTACAATTCACTCCAAAATATGGTAGCATTTATTTTTAGCAGTGTTGACCTTATAAAATGAGTTCTGGGGATATATAACATCTGGCACATACTGATTATTCATTGCACACTCCTCCCTTTGTGTCACTTCCATCAGCTACTCTTTAAGCTGTCATTTGTCAATCACTTATCTCAGTGTTTGGTACAAAATAAAGACCAGAATGGGCTTCCCAGGTGGCACTAGTGGTAAAGAACCCACTTGCCAATGTAGGAGAGAGATTTGGGTACAGTCCCTGGGTCAGGAAACTCCTCTGAAGGAAGGCATAGCAGCCCACTCCAGGATTCTTGCCTGGAGAATCTCATGGACCGAGGAAACTTGTGGGCTAAAATCCATAGAGTCGCACAGAATTGGACACAACTGTAGTGACTTAGCACAACACAAAAACCAGAATACTGGCAATTAGCTTTCAAAATGCATATGCAATCTGCATCTTCTCAAACACCAAGCACTTAAGTGCCTCTTTTGCTAATACTTAGTCTTTAATAAATATAATGTCATAGCCTTAGCTAGTTATGCAATAAAATATATGGCCAGGTTTCTTGTATAAATAAAAACTAAATTTATGAATATAGAAAACCCTTTGGGAGTGGGTAAACACTGGGTAATTAGAAGACCTGGATTTCAGAGCTACCTATGATACTAATTATCACAATATCAGAAAAAGTACTTAATATTTTTGAGTTGTAATTTCACTGTCCTAAAATTGAAATAAATAATTCATGAAGTCCTTTTTGGTTTTAATATTACAGGCTTGTGGACGTTTATACTCTGTGAGTCATAGGCAGATAAATCCCACCAAAAGAAATAATAGCAGATACTGCTAAATCACTGATATCCAAGCTGTGAATGTGATGAGACTTAATTATCTTGAGATTGTAGTGGCATTGAAGAGAAACTAATGTGTGATAAGATTTGGGAGCAGTTAGCTGCTTGGGTATCTGAATTTCCTCAGCTAGAAAGTCAGAATCATTTCTTTTTGTCCTTATGAATGTCTTACAAATCAGAGTGCCAGTGAAGTCTGCAAAGCCAATCTATCTTAGAGACAAATGCTTGAGATGTATATGAGATACTGCCTGAGAGTTTATTCAGAGGAAAGGAGGTGAAATGATCTTGAATGACTGGGGTCACTATCTTCCCATAACCGATGATCAGATAATGGTAGATATTGTAGCAAAGAAAGATTGACCACTTGGTTCTGTATATATTTCTCTTCTTTCAGATATTGAAATATATCTCTTCATATTCATTTTTAGCTCTAACTCCTTCTCTGGGTAGTGTTCTCTTCCCAAGGAAAGTTGAATAATTTAAGTGCTGTCTTTTTATTGAAGCACCAAGATCATGGCTGCAGTGCAAAGAAGTGGCTGCACTCCGGAGTCACTTTTACTGTCACAGTCTGTGCTGACATTGGATGCCAAGTGTGGCAGGTAGTTTGAGTGTGCAGGTTGACTAATGAAATCTGTCCAGTAACCAAACCAAATGTAGCAATAGTCACTTGTGTTTTAGTCTCAAAACCTTGGAACAATTGTTTCTAAGAACTGGAAGTATTTCCAAGTTTCTAAGGAATTCTGTCAGGTTCTTGAACATATATATATATACATATATATATTTGAAGAGTATATATATATACATATATTCTTTTCAAAGAATACAGCACCCCCAAAATGGCATGAAAATTACAAATAAAATTCATTTTTAAAGCTTTGCACATATTTTTATCAACAATAGCTGTAGATTTACTACACTAACCACAATGCTGATAATTTCTTTGCAGATTAATAAAGTCTCTAACAAATGAGAATCAAACCTTCATGAACCTACAATTTGATCCTGAAAACTGATCTTTCTCACAAAAGATTCTGTACATCTGATGACAAACTTTAGAGTAAACCTATATAAACTTAATTATCCAGGATTTTTATCGGTTTGATAGATACTATACCAGAGTTTCATCAAAGACTCTCAGTCATATCTTCCAATGGATTTAAAGTCAAGAAAGATTTACTCTTCTGTATCTCATTAAGACTTTTTTGTTGAAGTTAGTATTTCTCAAAATTAAACTATTTACATGAAATCTCTATTTTTCTGCTGTTTTTACCAGTTTACTGTTATTACTTGGTATTTGGTATTATTTTTGCCCCAAAATATATGATCAAAAAATCTAACATCATGGCATCTGGCCCCATGCTTCATGGCAAATAGAAGGGAAATGGTAGAAGCAGTGATAGATTTTCTCTTCTTGGGCTCTAAAACCATGGCCAATGGTGACTGCAGCTATGAAATCAGAAGACATTGCTTCTTGGCAGGAAAACTATGACAAACCTAGACGGTGTGTTGAAAAGCAGAGATATTACTCTGCTGACAAATTTCTGTATAGTCAGGGCTACGGTCTTCCCAATGGTTACCTACTGTTGTGAGAGTTAGACCCTATAGAAGCAGAGCACCAAAGAAATGATGCCTTTGAACTGTGGTGGCGGAGCAGAGTCCTGAAAGTCCCTTGAACAGCAAGGAGATCAAATCAGTAAATCTTGAGGGAAATCAAACCCGAATACTCCTTGAAAGGACTGATGCTGAAGCTGAAGCCCCAGTATTTTGGGTTTCTGATGCAAACAGCTGACTCATTGTAATGGATATGAACTTGGGCAAACTTTGGGAGATGGTAAAGGACAGGGATGCCTGGCAAGCTGCAGTCCATGAGGTCACAAAGAGTCAGACATGACTGGGTGACTGAACAACAACAACAATATTATATATGCTTTATCACCATTGTAATAATTAATACCATTATAGCAAAATATCATCAAATGTTAAAAAGTTTAAGTCAACAAAAAAAATCCATCAATTTAAACAAAAAAAGCAATCATGTGATTAAAAATTTTTCAAAAAGTTGAATGGAAATATCTATCATTGTTCAGCAATCAAGTTTTGGATCCTTGAAACTAAATTAAACATTAAAATGAAGCATGATTTAACAGGACAAACTCATTGCTTTTTATATTGACCAATCTCAAGCACCTAAAATGAAACATACACATTTGGAAACTATAAAAATTATTTTGTTACTTTTTCCAATAAATTCTGAAACTGAGAATTCATTGTTAATCAAAATAAGATGAACATCTTTGAACAACAAATTTTTGTTTCAAGAAACCATCTAAGGTGTTCTTCAAATTCTATTCTTCTGAAGGTGTCAGGTAATCTGATAATGTTTGCATTGTGTGCATGCTAAATTGCTTCAGTTATGTTCGACTCTCTGTGACCCTGTGGACTGTAGCCCACCAAGCTCCTCTGTCCATACCAGGGGACAAAACCATTTCATAGCAATACAAATGTGATGTTCAATTTAGGAGGTTATAAATGAAGACCTTTTAATTTTGTTCTCCATCTACAGCATCATTGTAATATTCAAAATGCTTTTCAACAAGTACTTCAAATGAATTTATGACTAATGCATACTAACACATCAAATAATCTAACATACCATTATCAAGGCTTAATGGTTGATACTTCACATTTGCTATCAATGAATTCAGTCTTTCTTGCATATGTAACACTGACATAAATGGATTTTGTAAGAATAAGACTGTCCTGTTAGGCTTATAGTCCTATAAAATATTCTAATAGGTGAAAGAAGTCCCTATTAGTGAATACAATGTCACATATTCAACATTTTAACCTTAAAGAATATGCTAATGTTTTCTTTTTGACTCAACAGAAAAGGGACAGTTTCACCATAAAAAATAAATTTTAGTTTAAAAAATCTTTAATTTGTTGTAATTTCTTGATTCTAGACAAATATTAGAAAAACATTTCAAGAGTTCAGTGGCCTCTCTTTTCAATGTTTGATATCTTTCTTTCTACAACCGTATGTATGCCTCTTAAGTCTTCTACACTTCTGGGGTGGTGTGGGGTGGAGGATAGGAGTGGAAAACAGGAGACATTACTTCCTGTGACACAGTTTGATTACATGGAAAAAGTTCATATTTTGTACCAACTGTTACTTTAGTGCTCTTGTTCCTTATCCTAATAAATTGCTTTCAGACTATGTCATGAACTTACTAATAGGTTTTAAAACCTCTATCCCAGTTGTGTTAGTTGGCCAAAACTGGTAGAACTAAAGCTCTTTATGGTCTCAGTATTTAGCTCAAAATGTTAACTAAAATCACAACACCAGAGGACTTATCCATGTACAATGAAATAAAACAGATTTTATTACAGTCATGATAATATTTGGTGCCTTACATTCTTAGCCAAATCTATAATTTTGCAATGAACTCTGTAATTCGACAGAAGCATCCAACTAGTTCCTTTGCTTGTCACTACTTATTATTTAAGCCATTTTGTCAGTGGGTATGATAAATTTATTTACAAATTATTCCAGCAAATATAAGCTTTACAAGTAAGTAAAACATGATACATGAGTATTCTAAAGTATTAGCATTTTTATCCAATTAGAGTGTTAACAAGTCTCTAAAATGCTTGAACATCTTTCCACATTGTTTAATTCTTTGGAAGTTTTACAATGCTGCTTTTGGTCAGATAATGTCATAAAATTTGGGAATATCTCCACACTTAAAGGAATTAGTTTGTTGTTAACATTTCAACGAAAATTTAAATTTCATATATTTTTCATGATATTTTCAATACTTCCACTGGAACTGTTACTTCCACAACATAAACAAATAAATAAGGTTACAGATGAATTTGTCTCTTAAGATATGTACAGATTTTATTACAATCAAACCTAATAATATAATAGTAGTACCAGAGGTAGAGCAGTAATAGCTATAATTTAATATTGATACTATGTGGCTAAACCTATTTAAGCCCTTTAATCATAACAATCATTTAAATCCCCATATTACATTAAAAAGTGAGGATCATGGCATCCAGTCTGATAACTTCATTGTGAGTAAATGGGGGAAAAGTGGAAACAATGTCAGATTTCATTTTCTTGGGCTCTAAAATCAATGCAGATGGTGACTGCAGCCATGAAATTAAAAGGCACTTGCCCCTTGGAAGAAAAGCTATGACAAACCTGTACAGCATATTTAAAAGCAGAGGTATTTTTTGCCAACAAATTTCCACCTAGTCAAAGCTATGGTTTTTCCAGTAGAAATATATAGATGTGAAAGTTGGACCACAAAGAAAACTGAGTGCAAAAGAATTAATGCTTTCTAACTGTGGTGCTAAAAGATTCTTGAGAATCCCTTGGACAGCAAGGAGATCAAACCAGTCAATCTGAAAGAATATCAACCCTTAATATTCACTGGAAGGACTGATACTAAACTTCAAGCTGCAATACTTTGGCCACTTAATGTGAAGAGCCAACTTATTCAAAAAGATCCTGATGCTTGGAAAGATTGAGGGCAAGAAGAAAAGGGAATGAGACTGTTAAATGGCATCATTGACTCAACTCAGGGCCTGGTGTGCTGCAACTCATGGGGTTGTAAAGAGCCAGACAAAACTTAGCAACTGAAAAAAAAATTATATTTAAATAACTATTACTTCTAAGTATTAACATTCTCCTTTTTAAACCACCAATCCAAAGTGGTTTCGGTCAAGTTCAGTCCAGTTCAGCCGAGCAGCCATGTCTGACTCTTTGCGACCTCATACGCTGCAGCATGCCAGGCCTCTCTGTCCAGCACCGACTCCTGGAGTTTACTCAAACTCATGTCCATTGAGTGGGTGATGCCATCCAACCATCTCATCCTTTGTCGTCCCCTTCTCCTCCTGCCTTCATTCTCTCCCAGAATCAGGGTCTTTTCCAAAAAGTAAGTTCTTCACATCAGGTGGCCGAAGTACTGAAGTTTCAGCTTCAACATCAATCCTTCCAGTGAATATTCAGGACTGATCTCCTTTAGGATGGACTGGTTGGATCTCCTTGCAGTCCAAGGGACTCTCAAGAGTCTTCTCCAACACCACAGTTCAAAAGCATCAATTCTTCAGCTCTCAGCTTTATTTATAGTCCAACACTCCCATCCATACATGACTACTGGAAAGACCATAGCCTTGACAAGAAGGACTTTGTTGGCAAAGTAATGTCTCTGCTTTTTAATATGCTGCCTAGGTTGATCATAACTTTTCTTCAAAGGAGTAAGCATCTTTTGATTTCATGGCCGTGGTCACCATCTACAGTGATTTTGGAGCCCAAAAAATAAAGTCTGTGACTGTTTCCATTGTTTCCCCATCTATTCACCATGAAGTGATGGGACCGGATGCCATGATCTTAGTTTTATGAATGTTGAGCTTTAAGCCAACGTTTTCACTCTCCTCTTTCACTTTCAGCAAGAGGCTCTTTAGTTCTTCTTCACTTTTGGCCAAAAGTATGGTGTCATCTGCATATCTGAGGTTATTGATATTTCTCCCAGCAATCTTGATTCCAGCTTGTACTTCCTCTAGCCCAGTGTTTCTCATGATGTACTCTACATATACGTTAAATAAGCTGGGTGACAATATACAGGCTTGACATACTCCTTTTCTTATTTGGAACCAGTCTGTTTTATCATGTCCAGTTCTAACTGTTGCTTCCTGACCTGCATACGGGTTTCTCAAGAGACAGGTCAGGTGGTCTGGTATTCCCATCTCTTTCAGATTTTTCCACAGTTTCTTGTGATCCACACAGTCAAAGGCTTTGGCATATTCAATAAAGCAGAAGTAGATGTTTTTCTGGAACTCTCTAGCTTTTTTAATGATCCAGCAAATGTTGACAATTTAGTCTCTGGTTCCTCTGCCTTTTCTAAAACCAGCTTGAGCATTTGGAAGTTCATGGTTCATATACTGTTGAAGCCTGGCTTGGAGAATTTTGAACATCATTTTGCTAGTGTGTGAGATGAGTGCAATTGTGTGGTAGTTGAAGCATTCTTTGGCATTGCCTTTCTTTGGGATTGAAATAAAAACTGACATTTTCCCATTCTGTGGCCACTGCTGAATTTTCCAAATTTGCTGGCATATTGACTGCAGCACTTTCCCAGCATCATCTTTTAGGATTTGAAGTAGGCTCAACTGGAATTCCATCATCTCCACTAGATTTGTTCATAGTGATGCTTCCTAAGGCCCACTTGGCTTTGCATTCCAGGATGTCGGCCCTAGATGAGTGATCATACCGTGGTTATTATCTGGGTCATGAAGATTATTACTGTGTAATTCTGTGTACTCTTGCCACCTCTTCTTAATATCTACTGCTTCTTAGGTCCATACCATTTCTGTCCATTGTTGTGCCCATCTTTGCATGAAAAATTCCCTTGGTATTTTAATTTTCTTGAAGAGATCTCTAGTCTTTCACATTCTATTGTTTTCCTCTTTTTCTTTCCACTGATCACTGAAGAAGGCTTTCTCATCTCTCCTTGCTATTCTTTGGAACTCTGCATTCAAATGGGTATATCTTTCCTTTCTCCTTTGTGTTTAGCTTCTCTTCTCTTCACAGCTATTTGTAAGGCCTCCTCAGACAACCATTTTGCCTTTTGGCATTTCTTTTTCTTGAGGATGTTCCTGACCCTTCCTCCTGTACAATGTCATGAACCTCCATCCTTAGTTCTTCAGGCACCCTGTCTATCAGATCTAATCCCTTGAGTATATTTCTACTTCCACTGTATCATCACAAGGGATTTGATTTAGGTCATACCTGAATGGTGTAGTCGTTTCCCTACTTTCTTCAATTTAAATCTAAATTTGTCAATAAGGAGGTCAGGATCTGAGCCACAGTCAGCTCCCAGTTTTGTTTTTGCTGACTGTATAGATCTTCTCCATCTTTGGCTGCAAAGAATATAATCATTCTGATTTCAGTATTGACCATCTGGTAATGTCCATGCATAGAGTCTTCTCTTGTGTTATTGGAAGAGGGTGTTTGCTATGACCAGTGCATTCTCTTGGCAAAACTCTATTAGCTTTTGCTCTGCTTCATTCTGTACTCGAAGGCCAAATTTGCCTATTACTCAAGGTATCTCTTGACTTCCTGCTTTTGCATTAAACCAAAGTGGTTTCAGTTAGGTTCAGTTCAATCGCTCAGTCATGTCTGACTCTTTGTGACCCCATGGACTGCAGCACACCAGACGTCCTTGTCCATCACCAGTTCCCAGAGTTTACTCAAACTCATGTCCATTGAGTTAATTATGCCATCCAACCATCTCATCTTCTGTCGTCCCCTTCTCCTCCCACCTTCAATCTTTCCTGGCATCAGGGTTTTATCAAATGAGGCTGCTCTTCACATCAGGTGGCCGAAATATTGGAGTTTCCACTTCAGCATCAGTCCTTCCAGTGAATACTCAGGGCTGATCTCCTTTAGGATGGACTGGTTGGATCTCCTTCCATCCCAAGGCACTCTCAAGAGTCTTCTCCAACACCACAATTCAAAAGCATCAATTCTTCTGTGCTCACCTTTCTTTATAGTCCAACTCTGACATCCATACATGACAACTGGAAAAACATAGTCTTGACTAGAAGGACCTTTATTGCCAAAGCAATGTTTCTGCTTTTTAATATGCTGTCTAACTTATTCATAACTTTCCTTCCAACTGGTAAGCCTTTGCATTAAACCAAGGTGGTTTAATATAGAAGAAATCAATACAAGTATATACTATAATAGTTAAACTAAAACAGAAAACAGAACCAATTCCAAATCATACTTATTTTATCTATATATAACTGGTAGATTTAATATCAACTTCTTGAAATGAAGTTCCAATATTGTGGTGAAAAAAAAAGATAACATTCATGTCAATCAGTACATGAAAACCCATACCACTAAATTATGTCATCCTATTATCCATACTTATAAACCATAATGATAAAACATTCTATTTTAAGGACTTGAGACTTCCTGGACTTTCTGAGCACTGCATCTGTAACTTACCTGGTCATGGTGAAGCAGATTGCTTTACTGTGTCACTACTTTACTTTTGTTAATCCCTAAAGCAGCAAAGTGAATAAAAGTGAACATCAAAGTCACTCAATTGTGTCTGACTCTCTGCGACCCCCTAGACTTAGTCCATGGAATTCTCCAGGCCAGAATACTGGAATAGGTATCCTTTCCCTTCTCCAGGGGATCTTCTCAACTCAGGGATTAAACCCAGGTTTCCCACTTTGAAGTTGGATTCTTCATCAGCTGAGCTACAAAAGAAGCCCATAAAGCAGCAAAACATTCTTTAAACCTTATATTTGTTTTGTAAACAAAGACAGATCTTACTCTTGCCAGAGGGGAAAATGGGGGAAAGAGATAGTTAGGTAGTTTGAGATCAGCAGTGCAGCCTGTGGCTCAGACAGCAAAGAATCTTCCTGCAATGCAGGAGACCTGGGTTCAATGCCTGGGTCAGGAAGCTCCCCTGAAGAATGGAATGTCTACACATTCCAGTATTCTTGCCTGGAGAATTCCATGGAGAGAGAAGCCCGGGGGGCTAAAGTCCATGGTTTCACAGAGTCGGACGTGACTGAGCAGCTAACACTAGGGATAGGCAAGTGCACTGTGCTGTATTAAAATGGATAGCCAGCAAGGTCTTAATGTTTGGCACAGGGAACTCTGCTTAATGTTATGTGGCCACCTGGACGGGAGGGCAGTATGGGGGAGAATGAATAAATGTATATATATGGCTGATCCCCTTCATTATCCATCTAAAACTACCACAATATTGTGTTCCACAATAAGAGAAGCCACCACAATGAGAACTAGAGAGTAGCCCCCTCTCACCACAAATATCAAAAAAGCCCGTGCAACAATGAAGACTTAGCATGGCCAAAAATAAATAAATAAGTTCTTTCCCTTTTTAAAATCCACAAATAAAAATATATGGCTATTGCAGCTGTTAGCCCTAAGACTGATGACTGCACATAAAAGAATGCAGCAAATGAAGATTTTATTGTCCTCTCTCTGACTTTCTAAAATGACACAGAGCTTACATGTTCTGGGCACCATTCCCAGAAGTATAGCATTCTCTCCAAAAATCCACAGATGCTCTTCTGGGAACGAGGTGGCGGCTTTGGCATCACAAATGAGCTGACAGTGTGCTACCATTCCTGGAAGCACTGCCTTCTGGAGATGTGATTTTCAAGAAAAAAACACCAAACTGAATTGTGCTCTGTTCTTCATGTATCCTATATATTTTTGAAACTCAGAGATTAGTATTATATGGGAGAGAAAAGCCAATTTGTGGCTGTTTGGAGAAATAAGTAATATATTTTTTGAAACTGAAGACATGGTGATTTGAGTTATGAAAGACTGCAGTTTCTAAGGCACTGTATGAAGAAAAATCAGAGCTCATCACTTAACAACCACAAACAGACCAATTCATTATGCTTTGTCTGAGAATACCACACTATAAAATACTTACTTTTAAAACAAGACAGTTGCTGACAATACAGATGTTCTGCATTATCATAATGACTTGAATTTTATAGTGACTTTATCTTAGATTCATAGGCTGATAATTTTTTAAAGTGACCTTAGTAATCATCAACTAAATTCTCCATTTTATAGCTCCTAAGAGATTAAGTGACTTACTCAGGATGAGCCAGTCATGACACAAATGGAGCTCTTCTGAATTTAAAAGTAATATTTTACCTTTAACAATTTCCAAAGAGTTTCAAATTTATTATCTGATTTGAGAAGTCTAGGAAACCTATGAAGGCATTACTATACTCATTTGGAAATAAATGAATGGAAGTCTAAGCAATTTAACCAAATTGCCTTAAAAATATATTTAGCAAGGTTTCAAAGTCTAAAACCATTGACATTTTTTTCAATATAACATGTTACAATATATAATAAGTATTTACTTTAAAAATGACTAATGGTAGGTGTAGGTTGGGTCATTGATTGGCTGTGAGGGACAAAGAGGGCATGCACCTGAGCAGAGTGAGGGAAAAAATTGTGGGTGCCTGCTTAGGCAGCTCATTGGAGATAGCTTGGACTTCTGTCTGAAGCAAACATGAACCCAGGTCTTGCATGGGCCCCACCTTGTTTCAGCACTACTCTATTCTAGGCCAATGATCCCAGTGCTGAAACAGGAGAAAAGATAGACTGAAGTGGAACAGAACCAACTCAGGCTCGACACTCAGAGCTTCTACTCCAGCAACTTAGGATTGCATTTGTCTCCCCCTAGATAGTGCAGTTATCATCACTGAGCAGATGGTAAGTCCCACTTCACTCCCAGCATCATCTCCAGCCCCACCATCTCCAGCTCCAGCCTATACCAAGGTGATGGCTTGCTGAAGACCAGAATAGACTTTTTTTCCCAAAGATCTAGATGGCCAGTAGAAATGTTTCCTTTCTTCTCATGATTACATTTGGCAGATCTATTGCTCTGTGCATTTTCAGGTAGCAGTCACTCAAATAAAATGATCTAAACGATTCCAAATATTGATTTCTTGCAACAGTCTTCCTGCTGTCCCCCCAAAAAACAACAAAACAAAACATGAAAAGAACCTTATACATAATCTAATATTCTCTCTGCTTTTTTGTGTATACTGGTCCAGCATATTGGTCAGTTTTTCCCCAGGGAAACAGTGACACAAGTGCTTAAATGAAGAACATTTTCAAAATAACTATAATTTTTAAGTAGATGAAACTTTAATAAATAATGCAAAGAGAAATAAAATAACATGGAAGAATTAGAGGGGCAAAGCATTTTAATCATGTTCTGTTATATGAGTGACAACACTGCTAACCCTGTGAAAGAAAGTTTAGTAGATCTTCCTTAAGCAAGGCAGAAAAAAAAAAAGAAATCCTTAATGATGATAAAATGCATGGAGGAATGGAAATTATACACAGTAAAAGTTCTATTCATTAATTTTTCAATTATCCAGTCAACTCATATTATTGAATACCTGCTTTGTACCAAGTGCTGTTATAGAAACTAAAATATGTATCAGTAAATAAAGTTTATAACCTAGCAGTAAAAACAGAAGTAGTTAAGTTCACAAATAAATACATTCTTTGTCAGATAATATAAAACACAATGGAGAAATAAAAGTAGGTTAAGTGTAAGGAGGATAATCAGGGGGAGAGAGGGACAGAAAGTTCCCATGTTCTGAGATGGAAAATTATAAATTTTATCTTATGAAATGTAATCCTTTTATCATGCTGCTGAGTTCTTTATTAGTAATTTTTACATTAATATTCCTAGGAAATATTTGGTCTATGTCTTTATTTCGTCTTGTTTTTCCTGTAGTGGCTTTGTCTGGTTTCAGTATCAGGATAATACTGTTTTCATAGAATGAGCTAGGAGTTTTGTCTTCTTCAATTTTTGGAAGTTTGGGAAGTAATTCTTTAATTGTTAGGTAAAACTCACCCATACCAGTGAAGCTATTTGTTTAAAGGCTTTTTTTTTCCTTTGGGGAGGGGGGGAATTTCTTGCTGAATCAATGTTCTCACTATTTGTAGATCTATTTATATTTGTTTTAAACTTTTATTCATGATTTAATCTTTGTAGGTTTGTGTTTCTAGCAATTTATTCATTTCATCTAGGTCATGATATTCATTAGTGGACAGTAGTTCACTTATTATAAGTTCCCTCTTATAATCCCCTTTATTCCTGTAGAATTGATAATAATATCCCCAATTTCATTTTTTATTTTACTTTTTAAACTTTTAATTGGAATATAGTTGATTTACAATGTTGTTTTAGTTTCAAGTGTACAGCAAAGAAAATCAGTTACACATGTACATATTTTTGTTTACATTTCTTTAAATTAATTTATTTATTTTAATTGGAGGCTAATTACTTTACAATATCATAGTGGTTTTTGCCATATATTGACATGAATCAGCCACAGGCACAAGAACAAGTGTGTTTCCCATCCTGAACCCCCCTCCCACCTCCCTCCCCATTCCATCCTCCAGGGTCATCCCAGTACACAAGCCCCAAGGACCCTGTCTCATGCATCGAACCTGAACCAGTGACCCACTTCACATATGATAATATACACATTTTATCGCTACCCTCTCAAATCATCCCACCCTCGCCATCTCCCACAGAGTCCAGAAGACTATTCTTTACATCTGGGTCTCTTTTTCTATCTCACTTATAGGGTCATCATTACCATACTTCTAGATTCCATATATATGTGTTAGTATACTGTATTGGTATTTTTCTTTCTGACTTACTTCACTCTGTATAATAGGCTCCAGTTTCATTAGAACTGATTCAAATGCATTCTTTTTAACAGCTGAGTAATATTCCATTGTGTATATGTACCACAGCTCTCTTATCCATTTATCTGCTGATGGGCATCTAGGTTGCTTCCATGTCCTGGCTATTGTAAACAGTGCTGCAATGAATATTGGGGCATACATGTCTCTTTCAATTCTGGATTCCTCAGTGTGTACGCAGAGCAGTGGGATTGCTGGGTCATATGGCAGTTCTATTTCCAGTTTTTAAAGGAATCTCCATACTATTCTCCATAGTGGCTGTACTAGTTTGCATTCCCACCAACAGTGTAAGAGGGTTCCTTTTTCTCCACACCCTCTCCAGCATTTATTGGTTGTAGACTTTTTGATGGAAGCCATTCTAACTAGCGTGAGATGGTACCTCATTGTGGTTTTGATTTGCACTTCTCTGATGATGAGTTGATGTTGAGCATCTTCTCATGTGTTTGTTACCCATCTGTATGTTTTCTTTGAAGAAATGTCAGTTTAGTTCTTTGGTCTATTTTTTTACTGGGTCATTTATTTTTCTGGAATTGAGCTGCAGGATCTGCTTGTATATATTTGAGATTAATTCTTTGTCAGTTGCTTCATTTGCTATTATTTTCTCCCATTCTGAGGCTGTCTTATCACCTTGCTTATAGTTTCCTTCATTGTGCAAAAGCCTTTAAGTTTAATTAGGTCCCATTTGTTTATTATTGCTTTTATTTCCATTATGCTGGGAGGTGGGTCATGGTGGATCCTGCTGTGATTTATGTCAGAAAGTGTTTTGCCTATGTTTTCCTCTAGGAGTTTTATAGTTTCTGGCCTTATATTTAGATCTTTAATCCATTTTGAGTTTATTTTTGTGTATGGTGTTAGAAAGTGTTCTAGTTTCAGTCTTTTACAAATGGTTGACCAGTTTTCCCAGCACCACTTGTTAAAAAATTGTCTTTTCTTCATTGTATATTCTTGCCTATTTTGTCAAAGATAAGGTGTCCATAGGTGCGTGGATTTATCTCTGGGCTTTCTATTTTGTTCCATTGATCTATATTTCTCTCTCTGTGCCAGCACCATAGTGTCTTGATGACTGTAGCTTTGTAGTATAGTTTGAAGTCAGGCAGGTTGATTTCTCCAGTTCCATTCTTCTTTTTCAAGATTGCTTTTACTATTCAAGGGTTTTTTGTATTTCCATGCAAATTGTGAAATTATTTGTTCTAGTTCTGTGAAAAATACCATTGGTAGATTGATAGGGATGGCATTGAATCTATAGATTGCTTTGGGTTGTATACTCATTTTCACTATATTGATCAGAATCTTCTGATCCATGAGTGTGGTATATTTCTCCATCTATTTGTGTCCTCTTTGATTTCTTTAATCAGAATTTTATAGTTTTCTATATATAGGTCATTTGTTTCTTTACATAGATTTATTCTTAAGTATTTTATTCTTCTTTTTATTTATTTATTTATTTATTTTTTTGATTCATGTCATCTTGACTTTGCTATTCCTTTTGACTTACATTGTTGTTTTGATTTTTAATTTTTTGACTCATCAAAATAATAATAATAATAAAACACCCATAAAATGGGCCAAAAAAACTTCAGAGAGGCAAATGGGAATGGAGAGAAAGCAATAGGTCATCTTGCTTTCTGTCAAGCTTGCATCTGGTCAAGGCTATGGTTTATCCAGTGGTCATGTATGGATGTGACAGTTGGACCATGAAGAAAGCTGAGCACTGAAGAATTGATGCTTTTGAACTGTGGTGTTGAAAAAGATTCCTGAGAGTTCCTTGGTCTCCAAGGAGATCCAACCAGTCCATCCTAAAGGAGTTCAGTCCTGGGTGTTCATTGGAAGGACTGATGTTGAAGCTGAAACTCTAATACTTTTGCTACCTGATGCAAGGAGCTGACTCATTTGAAAAGATCCTGATGCTGGGAGAGATTGAGGGCAGGAGGAGAAGGGGATGACAGAGGATGGGATGTTAGGATGGCATCACTGACTCAATGGGCATGAGTTTGGGTAAACTCTTGGAGTTGGTGATGAACAGGGAGGCCTGCCGCACTGTGGTTCATGGGGTCACGAAGAGTTGGACATGACTGAGTGACTGAACTGAGCTGAACTGATTTTATTCTTTTTGTTGCAATAATGAATGGAATTGTTTCCTTAATTTATGTTTTCTCATTGTTAGTGTATAGGAATGCAAAGGATTTCTGTGTGTTAATTTTATATTCTTCAAGTTTACTATATTCATTGATTAGCTATAGTAATTTTCTGGTGGAGTCTTTAGGGTTTTCTGTGTAAAGGATCATGTCATCTGCAAACAGTGAGAGTTTTACTTCTTCTTTTCCAGTGTGTATTCTGTTTATTTATTTTTCTTCTCTGATTGCTGAAGCTAAAACTTCCAAAGCTATGCTTTATAGTAATGGTGAGAGTGGGCACCCTTGCCTTGTTCCTGACTTCAGGGGAAATGCTTTCAATTTTTCACCATTGAGGAGAATGTTTGCTGTGGGTTTATCATATATGGCTTTTATTATGTTGAGAAATATTTCTTCTATGCCTGCTTTCTGGAAGTGTTTTATCATAAATGGATGTTGAATTTCTTTAAAGACTGTCCCTGCATCTATTGAGATCATCATATGGTTTTCATCTTTCAGTTAGTTAATGTGGTGTATTACATTGATTGATTTGTGGATATTAAAGAATCTTTACATCCCTGGGATAAAGCACACTTGGTCATGATGTATGATATTTTTAATATATTGTTGGATTCTGTTTGCTAGAATTTTGTTAAGGATTTTTGCATCTAGGTTCATCGGTGATATTGGCCTGCGGTTTTCTTTTTTTGTGGCCTCTTTGTCTGGTTTTGGTATTAGGGTGATGGTGCTCTCATAGAATTAATTGTTAAGTTTATCTTCCTCTGCTATTTTCTGGAAGAGGTTGGGTAGGATATGTGTTAGCTCTTTTCTAAATTTTTGGTAGAATTCAGCTGTGAAGCTATCTGGTGCTGGGCTTTTGTTTGCTGGAAGATTTCTGATTACAGTTTCAATTTACGTGCTTGTGATGGGTCTGTTATGACTTTCCATTTCTTCCTGGTTCAATTTTGAAATGTTATACTTTTCTAAGAATTTGTCCATTTCTTCCAAGTTGTCCAATTTTATCAGCATATAGTTGCTGATAGTAGTCTCATGATCCTTTATATTTCTGTGATGTCTGTTGTGATTTCTCCATTTTCATTTCTAATTTTGTTGATTTGATTCTTCTCCCTTTTTTTCTTGATGCGTCTTGCTAATGGTTTCTCTATTTTCTTTATCTACTCAAAGAACCAGCTTTTATCTTTGTTGATTTTTGCTATGGTCTCCTTTGCTTCCTTTTCATTTATTTCTACCCTAATTTTTATGATTTATTTCCTGTACTAACCCTGGGGTTCTTCATATCTTCATTTTCTAGTTGCCTTATGTGTAGAGTTAGGTTATTTATTTGACTTTTGTTTCTTGAGGTAAGCTTGTATTGCTATGAACCTTCCCCTTAGCACTGGTTTTAAGGAGTCCCTAGGTTTTATGTTGTTGTGTTTTCATTTTCATTCATTTCTATGCATATGTTGATCTCTTTTATGATCTGTTGGTTATTTAGAAGCATGTTGTTTAGCCTCCATGTTTCTTTTTTTCCTTGTAGTTGACATCTAATCTTACTGCACTGTGAGTAGAAAAGATGCTTGGGATGATTTCAGGTTTTTTGAATTTACCAAGGCTAGACTTATGGCCCAGGATGTGATCTATCCTAGAGAAGGTTCCATGTGAACTTGAGAAAAAAAATGAAATTGATTGCTCTGGGGTTAAGTGTTCTATAGATATCAATTAGGTCTAACTGGTCCATTGTATCATTTAAAGTTTGTGTTTCCTTGCTAATTTTCTGTTTAGTTGATTTATCCATAGGTGTGACTGGAGTGTTAAAAGTCTCCCACTAATATTGTGTTGCTGTTAATTTCCCCTTTCATACATATTAGCATTTGCCTTACATATTGCAGTGCTCGTATGTTGGGTGCATATGTGTTTATAATTGTTGTATCTTCTTCTTGGATTGATCCTTTGATCATTGTGTAGTATCCTTCTTTGTCTCTTTTCATGGCCTTTATTTCAAAGCCTATTTTATCTGATATGAGTATTGCTACTCCTGCTTTCTTTGGGTCTCCATTTGCATGAAATATCTTTATCCAGGCCTTCATTTTCAGTCGTATGTGTCCCTGATTTTGAGGTGTTTCTCTTGTAGGCAGCATATATAGGTGTCTTATTTTTGTATCCATTCAGCCAGTTTTTGTCTTTTGGTTGGGGCTTTCAACCCATTTACATTTAAGGTAATTATTGATAAGTATAATCCTATTGCCATTTACTTTGTTCTTTTGGGTTTGAGTTTGTAAACCTTTTCTTTGTTTCCAGTCTAGAGAAGATTCTTTAGCAATTGTTGAAGAACTGGTTTGGTGCTGCTGAATTCTCTGAGCTTTTGCTTGTCTGTAAAGCTTTTGATTTCTCTTTCATATTTGAATGAGATCCTTGCCGGGTACAGTAATCTGGGTTGTAGGTTTTTCTCTTTCATCACTTTAAGTATGTCCTGCCTTTCCCTCCTGGCCTGAAGAGTTTCTTATGAAAGATAAGCCGTTATCCTTATGGGAATCCCCTTGTGTGTTATTTGTTGTTTTCCCCTTGCTGCTTTAAATTTTTTTTCGTTGTGTTTGGTCTTTGTTAATTTAATTAATATGTGTCTTGGGGTGTTTCACCTTGGTTTATCCTGTTTGGGACTTTCTGGGTTTCTTGAACTTCAGTGGCTATTTCCTTTCCCATTTTAGGAAAGTTTTCAACTATTATCTCCTCAAATATTTTCTCATGGCCTTTCTTTTGTCTTCTTCTTCTGGGACTCCTATGATTCGAATGTTGGGACATTTGACATTGTCCTAGAGGTCTCTGAGTTTGTCCTCATTTCTTTTAATTCTTTTTCGTTTTGTTTTGTTTCTCCTCTCTGCTTCACTTATTTCCACCATTCTATCTTCCACCTCACTTATCCTATCTTCTGCCTCAGTTATTCTACTGTTGGTTCCCTCCAGAGTGTTTTTGATCTGTTATTGCATTATTCATTATTGATTGACTTTTTTTTAAATTTCTTCTAGGTCCTTGTTAAACATTTCTTGCATCCTCTCAATTCTTGTCTCTAGAATATATATCTGTAGCTCTATTTTGTTTTCAAGATTTTGAATCATTTTTATTACCATTATTCTGAATTATTTTCATGTAGACTCCCTATCTCCTCCTCTTTGGTTTGGTTTGGTGGGTATTTATTATGTTCCTTTACCTGCTGAGTATTTTTCTACCTTTTCATCTTGTTCATATTGCTGTGTTTGGGGTGGCCTTTCTGTATGCTGGAAGTTTGTGTTTCCTCTTTACTGTGGAGGTTCCTCCCTGTGGATGGGGTTGGACGAGTGGCTTGTCAAAATTTCCTGGTTAGGGAAGCTTGTGTCAGTATTCTGGTTTGGTGTGTGTTTGGGCAGCCTGTATATTAATGCTCAGGGCTATGTCCCTGCGTTGCTGGAGACTTGCATGGTATGTCTTGCTCTGGAACTTGTTGGCTCTTAGATAGAGCTTGGTTTCAGTGTAGGTATAGAGGGTTTTGGATGAGCTCTTGTCAATTAATGTTCTCTGGAGTCAGAAGTTTTCTGGTGTTCTCAAGTTTTGGATATAAGCCTCCTGGCTCTGGTTTTCAGTTTCATTTTTACAGCAGCCTCAAGACTTCTCCATCCATATCACACTGATGATAAAACATCTAGGTTAATGAAGAAAAGATTCTCCACAGTGAGGGACACCCAGAGAGGTTCACAAAGTTACATAGAAAAGAGAAAAGGGAAGAAGGAGATAGAGGTGACCAGACAAAGAAGAGGGGATGTCAAAAGGAGAGAGACAGATCTAGCCATTAGTCAGTTCCCTAAGTGTTCTCCACAACCTAGAGCAGCCCAAGATTCACAGCATTGGGTAGAGAAGAGAAGGGGGAGGGAGGAGATAGAGGTGTCCTGTGGGAGAAAAAGGAGAGTCAAAAGGGGGAGAGGGCAATCAAGCCAGTAATCACACTAAGTAACAATGGGTACTGAAGATTGGATTCTTAAAGGTACAAAATTGATAACAAATACCAAAAAGAAAATATTAAAAATCTAGAGTAGAAGTTAGACTCTCAAAAATACAATATTTAAAAAACAAAACAAAATCACAAAACTATAAAAAATATATGAAATTTTCTTTAAAAATAAGAATTTTTGCAAGCTAATGGTAAGTTATAAAAGTGAAAATTAGAGGAGTAATAAAGGTCTTAAAATAAAAAAAAAAGGACAATAGTAAAATATATGTAAGAATTTCTCTGGAGCTCTTGCAGGCAGTGAAGGGTTAGTTCAGTTTCAGATAGTTCCTTGTTCCAGCTTATAGTTCTTCTCGAGGTATAGGCCCCTTCCACTGTAGTTGGTGCTAACTACAGGGTTTTAATCTATCGACGCCTGTCACTGCCAAAGCAGTTACCTCTGTTTATTTTGGCTTCTGTTTGCAAGTCTCTTCAGTGTCTAATTTCTGCCCTGACACAAGAAGGCGAAGGTGGTCACTTATTTAGGCTCACTTTTTCAGTTGTGCTCTGGGGAGAGAGGAACACTGCAAACAAATATCACTGGCATGTGTGGGGAGTGCTCGCAGTGTCTGGGCCACACTGGGTTTGCCCCTGCTCAAGGCGTGTGTGCTTTTCAGGTCTACAGTGCTCAAGCTCCAGGTTGCTCTTCAGGGGAACTGTCTAAAGGGGGCCGTCAGTTGCCTGCACTCAACAGGTCTAAGTGGCCCATGTTCAGGTTCTCGGCTACTCCACAAAGACACAGACTTGGTTAGGCCTGCATTTTGTGCCCTTCGAGGTCCGAGCAGCTCAGGTGACCAGGCGCTTGGTGAGTGCACCATCTCCAGGTGGGGCGATACCTCCTATCACCTCCCTGGTCACAGCCGCTCAGTTTCCTGGGTGCACAGCAGGAGCGTCACCTCAGGTATGCTGTGTTTCTATTCCAGGGAGCTGATCTCTGGCTGTGACCCTCCTGGTGGATGTCCACTGTCCAGGATCCCAGGAAGACTTGGTTAGCAACTGAGAGGCCTGCTCGCAGCTGGGTAGAGGATGCTGTCTCTGGGGCAGAGATCGCCTCTCGCTGGCTCTAGCTGTCGCAGCCTTCCTCTCTGCCTCTGGCGGGGATAGGCCAGTCTGCAGCTGGCTAGCTCTCCTCTGGTGTTCACTCAGTCCTTTACTCTGTGAGTGGGCCCAGCAGTGCCTTAGGTTAGAGCTTTTCACAGAAGAGTTCTCTCTCTCTCTCCTTTTTTTACTTTTTTTCTCTCTGGCTATCTCACAGTTTGGGATGCTGTCTCGGGTTAGTTCCTTCAGATTGCCCTCAGGGCATTCAGGCCAGGTCCTTACCCTAAGCAATGCAGCTCATGCCTCCCTGTTCAGCCCCCACTTGCTGGTGGCAGATGTGAGCACCTGGGCTACTTCTCTGCTGGGAGTGGCAGTTAGGCACATACTCTGTGGATTTTATTTATTTATTTTTTCTTCCTGGTTATTTTGCTCTCTGAGACTCCAAAACTCCCCACAGACCCGCTGGTGAAAGGGTTTCCTGGTGTTTGGAAACTTCTCCTCCTTCATGACTCTCTCCCTGGGATGGGTCTCAGTCCCTAACTCTTTTGTCTTTTTATCTTTTATATTTTGTCCTACCTCCTTTCAAAGACAACGGGCTGCCTTTCTGGGTGCCTGGTGTCTTCCAGTGGGGTTCAGAAGTTGTTTGGTGGAATTTGCTCACTGTTCAAATGATCTTTCGATGAATTTGTAGGGGAGAAAGTGGTCTCCCTGTCCTATTCCTCTACCGTCTTAGAACTGCCTCAGTTATACATCTACGTATATCTACTCCTTTTTATATTCTTTTCCCATATAAGCCATTATAGAAAATTGAGTTGAATTTCCTGTTTTATATGGTAGGTCCTTATTAGTTATCTATTATGGAATTGCAGAGTTAGACACAACTGAGTGACTGAACAGCAACAATATATAGTAGTGTGTATATGTCAATCCCAATTTGTCACTCCTCCCTTTACCCTTTGCTATCCATTAGTTTGTTTTCTACATCTGTAAGCTTATTTCTGTTTTGTAGATAAGTTCAATCTTAAAATTTTTAAAGATTCTACATTTAAGTGATAGTATATGATACTTATCTTTCTCTGTCTGACTTATTCTACTCAGTAAGACAATGTCTAGGCCCATCCATGTTGCTACAAATTCTATTTGTAGCACTATTTCATTCCTCATGACTGATCATATGTTTTATTTTTAGTTTTGTAAGGAGCTTTTGTACTATTCTCCATAGTAGCTGTGCAAATATTACTCTGAGGCATGCTAAAATTTAGAACCAGGGAGATCAAAGGAAATCAGCAAAAGGACTGAGATGCAGCTGTCAAACTGCCAATGATATGAAAAAAGAATAAAATGATAGTGATATCTTAGAGGCAATGCCAGGGGGAACAGTGTTTCAGGAATGGGAGAAAGGTCAATTACATACAATAATATCAAGTATATGAAATCTATATTAATATCTATCATATATTGCCTAGAAACTGGGTGGGAGCTAAAGGTGAAGTCAAAGGAGGGTTTTTCTTAAAATGAGTAATTCAGCAAGATTTCTGCCTAATGGAGATGATCAAAGAGAAGGGGATAATTGACAACAAAGATGAAGCAATGACTTTGAGTAGTAACAGTGGCAGGGATCTAGTGTTCAAAGGGAAGAATTGGCTTCTATTAGGACAGAGAGTTCAGTCATAGTAACAGATAGTAACAGAGTCAATGAGCTCTGCAGCTCTTAAGTGTGAAACTATGATTGTAAGAGTGTGTAGAATTTACCTTTGGGGATTTTTCTCTCAATAATATAAAAAATACTGGGTGGTTGAGCCTGGGGATGAGGTAGAATTTCCTATACATTTGAGAAGACTGTAGAAATGTGAATTGGTCCTTTGGAATGGTAAGGAAGTGTGGAGACTAAGAAAGTGTAGTAGGATGGCTAGATAGATGTAGAGATTCCCAAAAACTGGTCTTATAAAACACTAAGCGCATAGTGTAAGGTAGATACATTTGGTGACTTTATTATACAGCATGATGCAGACCTGAAGTAGGTGGAGGCTTAGAATAAACTAGTGAGGATAACAAAGTAAGAGAAAGGAAATGTGTCTGTTATAGTAATGCATCAAGGTATTCAGATGAATCAGAAAAATCATGTTTACATTAGTTTTCCTTTACTGTTGTATCCAATAACATGAGTTTATTATCTTATAGTTCTGATAGTCAAAAGTCTGACCCAGGTTTAACTGAGCTCAAATCAGAGTCAGAATGGCCGAGGTCCTCTCTAAGAGGCTCAAAGAAAACATTTCTTTGTGACTTTTAGCTTTTAGAGTTTTCTCAGAATCCTTAACTTTTGAACATTTTTTTTCCCATTTGCAAGTCCAGTGATGGCCAGTCTCTCTCTTGTTTCATAATTGACACTTTACTCTATTTTCCTCTTCCATTTAAAAACCCTTCTGTTTACATTCAACCCACTCAGAAATCCAGAATAATCTCTCATCATTTTAAGATCTTTACTGTAATTGCATCTGCAAAGTTCTTTTGCCATGTAAGATATCATATTCACAAGTTTCAGGAATTAGGTCATGGGCTTTATTCTGCCTTTCACAATAAGGAAAGAAAAATAAGTGAAAGACAAGTAGAAGGAATGAGTTAGTTCCCAACAACTTCTTAAGACTGTTAAGAGTATGCTCATTAGAAGGAATGATCTGGTATGACTGAGGCTGCCTTGCTCTATTTTTCTGTTATGCTTCCTGGGCAAAAAGTTGGATACACGCTCAAGCCTCCTTTAAAGCTAGATGTAGTCATATGACTGAACTCTGGCCAGTGGAATGTGAGTACAATTGATATATATCACTTTTAATCTGGCCTGCAAAGTTATCTCATGTGTGGTCTTCCATTTTTCTCTGTAATGTCTGGAAAAAAAAACACTATTTATTAAGCTGGTGCAAACATAATTATGGTTTCAGACTGTGAATTTTAAATCATTATAACTAGGCTCAAACACATCTTTATTAATCAAAATAAGAACCATTACAATCAACACATTTTTACCAACCAGAAATGCTTGCTTATTCCTGTAGTGTAAAAATTCATCCTTCAGGATTCGACAAATTCTTGGAAAGACTTTTCTGCCTCCTGCTGGTTGTAGAAGCATTTTCCCTGTGAAACAATAGAAAGGTACTTACTCACAGTCTAGTATTCTTGCCTGGAGAATTCTATGGACAGAAGGGCCTAGCAGGCCTAAGTCCATGGGGCAGCAAAGAGTTGGACATGACTGAGTGACTATGACTCACACAGACTACTCACAGTCTATAGACTGAAAATTGGGGATCAGAGTGCCAGTGTGATTGGGCTATGATGGAAGCCCTCTTCTTGGTTTACTGATGGCCAACTTCTGACTGTGTTGTCACATGGCAGAGACAGAAAGAAAGTTCTCTTCCTCCTTCTCTAAGGCCATAGGTTTTATCAAATTAGAATCCCATTCTTATAACCTCAGTTACAGTAAATACCTTCTAAAAGTCCTATCTCCAAATATAGTCACATTTAGAATTAGGGTTTCAACATATTAGTTGTGGTTGGGAACACATTTCAGTCCATTTTACCACGTTACCAAGATTGGGACATTCATGAAATTAGTGAATAAATAAATATACATTGATTTTAATTTTGATTAATTCAACTGATATCTGGTCAAATCAGACCCATGGAAAATCAGATAGGGTATAATTTACTTCAACTAACTCAATTCTGATGATCCATGAAAAAGAGTTAGAGATAAACTTCATATAAATAAAAGTTTTAAAATTAAAAGCCAAATGAATACCAACACTCATTTTGACTGGAAGGCTTTGACCTGACTAAGAACTTGAAAATTTCAATAGCCTTCAACATTTTCATATAAATTATCTTCAGTTAAAAATGTTGGTTAGAAAGAAAAATCATGATCAAGGCAGCCATACACATAATTTGTCTAGCATATACTCAGTAGCTTAAAATTCCTATATTTTAGGCAATACAATTCTTGCCATGACTATGGTGAATAATATATGTTGAAATTAGAGCCTGGGTAATTCTCAAAATTCTTCTTTTAACAGCATTACAAAGTAATGACATAGGTTTATATTGCAGTGGAAATCACATTGTATACTCTTTCCCCATTAAGCTATTAATACTTTTGCCTATAAAGTACATTTATTCCAAGATGGCTCCCCAATAGCTCAGTGATAATCTGTTTTCAATGCAGGAGACACAAATTCAATGCCTCGATCAGGAATATCCCCTGGAGGAAGAAATGGCTACCCATTCCAATATTCTTGCCTGATCAATCCCATGGACAGAAGATCCTGGCAGGCTACAGTCCAAAGGGTCGCAAGAGTTGGACATGACTGAGCACATTCACACATCATGCTGAAGCCAGAATGAAGGAATTCTAAATTAATGAACTTATGAAGGGATAGCATTTGTTCCTACTTTGCCAAATCATGAAGAAACAAATAAATTTGAAATGTTACTATTGAGAAAGAGTGACCATTGCTTTGACCTACTTTGATAATTCAAATACTCTTATGTGAATGCTCCTGTAGAACTGTGGAAAAGATGATGAATACATTGTAAAAATCAGTGGGAAAAGCTCAAGAAAATTAACATTTTTAGCTATTAGATACAGTCATTAGCAATATTCAGAAATATTCTGACAGCTTTCACTACAATTTCCTTTTCTTTTGTTTAAAACAACTATTCTAAAGAAATACATTCAGTTAGGTTACAATTAACATGGCTGTCAAAAGATAGTATATATCATCCGCTGCTTACCATCCTAAGGTAGACAAAGAGTAGCAGTACTATTGTTCTCTGTCTAATCAGGTCAAAGCAGTAGCAACTTTAATTAGAGTTATTGTCAAGACACTGCCTAAATTCTCAACAGTAAACTATGTCATATGTTTGCTCCTGCATCTTTTATTTTAACCTTATAGAGGGAGGGGTGAGTTTTTTACTTGTAAATTGGCAAGCCCTTTATTATATATGTCCTGAAAACACCCTTTCTTGTATTTAACAACCAATGACTAGCAGTTGACTTACCAGTTCTACCAGGATGTTAAAAGTCTAATGAGTTTATTTTAATAATATATCAAACAATTTAATTTAATAGCAAAAAATGTCATGAGAAATGGAACTCAGTATTTGTGGGAGAAACTTTTCCTATATAAATTACCATATTCTAGGGAACATGCATTATATAAAAATGTCAAATAATTGGTTATAAAAATGATTTGAACTTATTACTGAAAGCTTCAAGTTTGCAGGAATACTTGTCATTTAGCTGTGAAACATAAACTCTGTTCTGATTCCTCTTTGTTTTTGAAAGTATGGTACATGACTTTCAACAAGAAGGATATTTCATGCACAATAAATGTTCTTTTAATTGAGAAAATTACAGATAATTTCGTGTTATTTTTAGATAGATTGACCTCTCAAGTTTTATACATTCATTATCCCTGTACAATTTCTGCTTAGGAGAAAGATTCAGAGTAAAATAAGAAGCTTATCTTAATACAGATAAATCCAGTTCATGAAAATAAATATAAATTATTTTGTCCTTTGTAGCATATGCATTGTTTAGAAATAAAGAGCATTTGATTTTTTTTTCCTTTGACTGCTAATTTATTCATTTTAGTTATGTTAATTTTCTGGGAAATTATGTTCACCTCTTTAAGGAAACATTTCTTGTTACATACTGACTTTCAGGTCATGGCATATGCAGCTTAAGATAATAAGACTAGCAATTACTTTTCTATTTTGACACACCATTCTAAGAACATTGTGTTGCATTTAATGAAGTAGGCCATTGCTGCCTTTAGGATGTATTCAGGCAGTCCTTGACTTAGGTGGCTTAGCTGTCCATTGCACATAAATAATCAGCCAAGAATGACCAGTGGCCTCTGGAAAATCTGCTTCCCTTCCCAATAGCCTCCTTTTCATTATTTCTTCCTATTCTTTCCACAAGACAATGCCTGGAGTGACCTGCCTCCTCTCTTCCAATGTGCACTCTCTCCTGGAATTTCTAGTCTGACCTCTTCACTGGATTTGTAGGGAGCATTCATGACCATGGTCCTGGGCTGGCTATTGGAGGCAAGAAAAAGTAAGAGAGGAGAGGAGCTGCATTCCCATCAATTTTCTACTGCTGTCCTTCAGTGCCACCTGAGACCTCATGCCTCTTAAGAACACCATTTTAGCTCCTCAGTACATCCTGCTGATAATAAATACTCATCTTATTAGGCCTATGACAAATATATATATATAAATTTGGCCATGCCATGTGGCATCTTATTTCCCTGCATGCAGTATGTGCTAAATTGCTTTCAGTCCTGCCTGATTCTGTGTGATCCCATGGATTGCAGTCTGCCAGGCTCTTTTGTCCATGGGATTCTCCAGGCAAGAATACTAGAGTGGGTTGCTATGCCTTCCTCTAGGGGATCTTCCCAACCCAGACATTGAACCTGTGGCTCTCATTTCTTCTGCATTGGCAGGTAGGTTCTTTACTACTAGCGCCACCTGGGAAATCCTCTTAATTCCCAGCTGCTGCTGCTGCTGCTGCTAAGTTGTTTCAGTCGTGTCTGATTCTGTGTGACCCCGTAGACGGCAGCCCACCAGACTCCACCGTCCCTGGGATTCTCCAGGCAAGAAATTCCCTGACCATGAGTCAAATCCATGCCCCTTGCTTTGGAAACTCTGAGTTTTAACCACTAGATTAGCTGAGAAGTCCTGATGAGTTAAGCCATACATTTTACTCTAGAATTTTAAACCCTTTCCATATCTTATGGAAAAAATAGAGCTCATCTAAAATGTAAAAGAAAAAGAGGGAGAAGGAAGTGCAGACAGGGAAAAGGAAACAAGAGACAGAGAAATAACTATTCTATTTCTAATATGAAATCTAGTCCGTCAATAAGAGATATTTCAAAAGCAATCAAAAAGAAAAAAAAAAAAAGGAAACTAGTCATTTCTTGAGGTCTTCAATAAGAAGTAAATAATAAAAAGTGTCTCCTGGCCTGGCAGAGTTGGAAGGATTTGGAGAAAGAGGTCATCGTTGTTTCCTTCTTTAAAAGTTTAAAGCTCCTGAATGTTAAGGAGTCTGCTCTCATTGTTTAGCATTTCCATTCAATCTTTCATCGTTCTAGACCTCTCCTCCTATAGCTCTGCCTATGGTGATACTACTGGTAATAATAATCTTTATTATCCTTGACTGTGAGAGAGTGGAGAGTAGAGAGCCAGGGAGTCTGAACTGGAGAGACCTTAATTCATTGAAGGTGCCTAAACTGTTTTCCTTGAACTGAGGTTCTCTAATGCTGTGGAAACAGTGCTATACTTCTGGCATTTAGGAGGATAAATGGGTAAAAGAACCTAATCAAGACAGATAAACTATTTCTACAGGAAAGTATATTTTTGAATTTCAAATGCCTAACTTATCTATAAGCATTTGGAAAACTTTATGGTTATAAATTGGTGTTTTTAAAATTCCAAATGAATATAACAAGTTTATTGAGTTGCTCTGAAACTTGCTTGCTCATCTTTGAGAAAGCTTTGCTTGGTAGTGGGGTTTTAGGTAGAAAATGCAGAAGCAGAGACCTTCCATTTTGCCTCTATTCTCACCCTGCAATCCCTTCACCCATCCTTCTTGTTATGCCCCTTTTTAAGTATAATTCCTGGTCATTGTTACATGTATTAGCGGACAGGTAATTTGTTAAAAAAAAAAAACAGTGTGAATAAGCTGGACTTTGCAAGCTTAAATCCTTTGAGCAAGTAGTATTCACTTCAGACAAATCAGCAAAAGGATTCTTCAGTTAAAAACTTTGAAAAGCAGTAGCTTAAAGTATTATATCTCATAATGGAATGTTCATTTAAATAGAGATCCCAAGGATCAAAGTCGTAAAGCCAGAGAAATGGAAGCTTTGAATCAAGTAACTAGTCAAGGGTACTGAGAGAAGAGCTGCAAAAAGCAACTTTTATAGGTGAGGGGAAAAAAGTAATATTGAATGCATTTGCAAAGTTATCAGGCACACATTCCCTTATTTTGTCAGTAAGTATGTACTGAGCATTAGTATGTCCCTGGTGAACACATATGGGGAATGCAATGATGAATGTGATAGAGCTTCAAGCCTGAAATTGTTCAGAACCCACAGAAGAAGAATACAGTCTGGTATTATGCGAGGTCTAAACAGAGGGATGAAAAGGACAGGAAACTGACTAATTTCAGTTTGTGGGAGTTTGGGCAGGATGGAATAGTAGAGGACTGGGTCCTAGAACTTTTCATAAGAAAAATCTAAGCAGGTTGTCTGTCCCACTCAATTCATAACAAACCAAAAAAAAAAAAAAGTAGGCGACATCACCTGTAATATACATTGCAAAGCCTAGTCAACAAATACAACTGTTTCTGTTTAAAATTCCATGGCAATATATCTTTTTAATAAGTACTGGCAAACATATTTTAAAACCTGTATCATCAGGGAGCTGTCATATGAAACATAATGTACCTTCCAGGAAGAGAGGAGAACATCCCATTTGAATGTGACAGGCTAAAGTCCTTCGATGGCACCTGCCTACAAGCACATTGGCACAGTTCTGGCTGTGGGGCTTGTTGACTTGGGCTTTCCTCAGAGTGGTTGGTGGCAACAGTTCAGAAATGGAAACTTTGAAAGATGCTAAAATGGCTTATTTCTCCAGGGAGTCCACTACAGACAGCACCATTTCTCCTGGAAAGGCAAGTTAAGCAGAGTGGTTTGGTTCTCAGCAGCTCTCATAAGCTTTCTTTGGCACAATTTTATTAGCATCAAAAGCCTTTTGTGGCCTCAGGAACTCATCTCTGCTGAGCAATTTATGAGTTCCCTCCCTTGTTTTTTCACCCTTCCATAGGAACTCTCAAACATTCAAGTTGCTACCCACAGCTCACCCACCACTCTCTATTTTAATAGAGAGATGAGAGAAAAAAAAAGACAGAAGGAATATTTTTGACTCTTTCTCCTTTGCATTAAATAAGCAGCAGGGCTCAATTTTGCCTGACTCCTTTGTTACATGAATTGGGCTCCATCACTCTTCTTATTTCTGTGGCTGAATCTTTGTCCTTCTGAAGTCTCATCACAGTCTCTGCCCACACAAGGGGGCTCTGCTTTATGATACTATTTGTTTGAAATCTTGAATGCAGCCCCAGTATTTATTCACTTAATGACTCACTAAATACTTCAACTAAGGCAGTGTGCTTGGTGCTTGAGATATAACCGTGAACATGACAGGGTTCCTGCTTTCAAGGGGCTTGCAGTCCCATCTAGAAGGACAATAATTGTACAATTATTTGAATTATTTGAAAAGGGCAACAAGAGAGAATAGAGATATTGCAAGCCTTGTAGATTTCATCCCACATGCTCTTCACTTTTACTCTACAAAATTATACTTCATAATAAAGAAGTCTTTACTTTCTGTGGAATGAACTACAAAACAGAGCATCAGAATGAGATATTTGATTATATCTGGATTATACCATTATTAGTGGGACAGTGATAATACTTGCTCTATGGTGGCATCAAAACTCTTAAAGCTTTTATCTATGGTTAATTGGAATTAAATTAAGGTAAAACATTAGGCATCAGGATACATGGGACTGTATCACTTGAAATTGTGGGTCATTTTAAGGAGTTTGAAGCAGATTGGCTTATTTTAACTGAAGTGGAAACTTTGTTAGAAGAAAATAAGCTAAGGTCACATCTGGTCCCATCACTTCATAGCAAATAGATGGGGAAACAGTGGAAACAGTGGCTGACTTTTTTTCTGGGCTCCAAAATCACTGCAGATGGTGACTGCAGCCATGAAATTAAAAGACGCTTGTTTCTTGGAAGGAAAGTTATAACCAACCTAGACAGAATATTAAAAAGCAGAGACATTACTTTGTCAACAAAGGTCCATCTAGTCAAAGCTATGGCTTTTCTAATAGTCATGTATGGATGTGAGAGTTGGATGGTGAAGAAAGATGAGCACCGAAGAATTGATGTTTTTGAACTGTGATGTTGAAGAAGACTCTTGAGAGTGCCTTGAACTGCAAGGAGATCCAACCAGTCTATCCTAAAGGAGATCAGTCCTGGGTGTTCATTGGAAGGACTGATGTTGAAGCTGAAACTGCAATACTTTGGTCACCTCATGTGAAGAGCTAACTCATATGAAAAGACCCTGATGCTGGGAAAGATTGTAGGCAGGAGGAGAAGCGGATGATAGAGGATGAGATGGTTAGATGGCATCACTGACTCAAAGGGCATAGGTTTGAGTAGACTCCAGGAGTTGGTGATGGACAGGGAGGCCTGGTGTGCTATGGTTCATGGTGTCACAGAGTTGGACACGACTGAGCAACTGAACTGTTCTGAAGGTCATCATACTGCCAACCTAGGCAAAACAAAAAATACTACTCTTGTAGATGTGCAAATTTTAAGAATATCGTCACTTTAGATGTTGAATATAAAGAAAATCATAGCAGGATCTAACTCTAAGGTCTCAGAGCTGTAAAGGGGCTGCTTTTAGAACACCAAGTGACCATGAGATTGAAAGAGCCCATGATGATCTGGGAATTATGAAATCCACAAAATCTATGGTTAAGTGAGCACAGTGGAGATTCATAGCACTACAATAAAATTATATATTTGGGATTAACTTGGAACAGGTATAGACGGGAAAAGTACATTAAATAAACAGTAAAAAAAAGATAACTAGTCAACCATTTCTACTATCCTGAAGACTCTTCTTCAGTGCATACCTACAGCTAGTGGATGTAAGGGATCCTTTCAACCAAATGGCAGAGGAAAATACTTGGGCCCAGTTTACAGACTACCCTGGGTTAAAGTTTGGTGCTAGTCAAGAATGGACAACCGATGCATCACAAGCACATTTGTTGGTGATTTCAAAGTATTTGGTGATAGATTACAGTGGTCAGTGCTTCAGTTGTGTACTTATTTTCTAATGTGTAGAGGATGAGAAGTCACATGAGGTAGTCATTCTGTGCTGGCACAATGGATTCATGAAAATGAACTTTTGCATTCATTTGTATGAAATAAGGAACTTCCCTAGTGGCTCAGCAGTAAAGAATCCACCTACAATGCAGGAAACACAGATTCGATCCCTGGGTTGGGAAAAATCCCCTGGAGGAGGGCATGGCAACCCACTCCAGCATTCTTGCTTGGAAAATCCCATGGACAGAGGAGCCTGGTGGGTTAAAGTCCATGGGACCACAAAGAGTTGGACACAAATGAAGTGATTTAGCATGCACACATGCATATGCAGTAAACCCAACAACAAGGGCTGATTTTTTCTTTTCTTTTCTTTTTTTTTTTACTCCTGGAAGTTACAGATTTCAGTAACAGAGATTAACACAAAGCCCTCTATCATTTTTTTCTTGAGAAAACTAGGCAGCCATTTGGTGATTATATCAAACCCTTTACACTTTGAAGGAGACAGAGCTTTGTCCTTACTGGAATTAACACTTATTCCATTTGTATGTTTACCTTTCTTACCCACAATGCTCATGCCAGGAAAATATCTAGTCTCAGAAGTACTTTCCACCAGTTGAAAGGAGACCTTGCACCAACAAGTTGTAGTTGAATGGAATATCAGTTATGTTGCCTATACCTAGTCACTGAGTCTTAATGTCTTAGTAGCTTATTTGCTTCTGCCTATATGATCTTACTTTGCACTTATAACTTTCAATTGGACAATCACTCCATCTTGTTCTTAGGCCTACACAATGCTAGTATCCAGGATAATTCCATCTTCTTGATTTACACTTGTGTTTTGAAAGTTTTGTATTCTAATATTACTTCATAGTAACTAGCTTGTGAGTTTATTTTAGCCCTGTGATCTTTTACTCTATGTTACTACAAGCTAATAGTTTATATATTTCAAATAATGTTATAAATATACTAAATATTCTGCTTCCATTTTGAAAACAAAATATACTTTCATCATCTGTGAAATGGAGATAGTGTTTATTGCTCTAGAGATTAAATGTGATAATACATACGATGTTATCAGAAGCATGCTTGCCGTATAGTGAAGTGAAGTCACTCAGTTGTGTCCGATTCTTTGTGACCCCATGGACTGTAACCTACTAGGCTCCTCTGTCTATGGGATTTTCAGGGCAAGAGTACTGGAGTGGGTTGCTATTTCCTTCTCCAGGGATCTTCCCGACCCAGGAACTGAACACTACTCTCCCTCACTGCAGGCAGATGCTTTACCATCTGAGCCACCAGGGAAGTCCATATATTTGTAAAAATTATTCTTCATATATGCATCATTCATAAGGAACTCAAAAATGAATATATATATATATATATAACAGAAAAAGTAAATGAATAACAACAAAATTCAACTTTATTTATTCACTGAGAGTGAGATACAATAATGACTAGCTAGATTATAGATATAGGTAGATGATAGATAGATAAGGTACTTTCCAGGTGACACTAATGTTAAAGAACCTGCCTGCCAATGTAGGAGACACAGGAGATGTGGGTTCAATCCCTAGGTTGTGAAGATCCGCTGGAGGAGGGCATGACAACCCTCTTCAGTATTCTTGCCTAGAGATTCCCATGGAGAGGAGCCTGGTGGGCTATGGTCTATAGAGTCACAAAGAGTTGGACACAACTGAAGTGACTTAGCATGCACACATGCACAGAGAGATAGATGGATAAATAGATAGGTTTATGTTTTGCTTTATAGTGAACTATTATGAACTTTAAATTTAGAACTTCTTAACTGCTGCAAATATATATATATATGGTCGAGTACCTCTTGGAAATGAATCACAATGCAGCTGAACATGTGGTAAGATATCAGCAGCAGTATGATTCCTAATCAGATGAAATAACTTCTAATTTTCCTGCCAAGAAGAGCCCTTACTTTTTTAAGAACACCACTTAATCATCAGGGTACAGGTTATAGATCACTCTTCTTCCATGCAAGTAGTAGACTTACGAGTTGGAAAAGGAACTGCTGTATACATGTTTTATGGCTTAACATTATCATATACCAAAGGATATATTTTGGTTTTAACTCTTCCTAATTGATAGGTTCATGCAGAAAGGTATTACATTTTTTAATATCCTATTCGTAAATTTTTCACGCTTTCAAGTTTTTGCATATATTATTCCCTCTCCCTATAATATTTTAAACTGTTTTTTCAAGACTCAGCTCAAATGTCACTTCCCTGTGAATATAAATTCAAATTAAGAAGTAAAAGTTAAAGTCTTTGAAAAGATCTTGCACAATCTTCCCTTAACTCCAGCTTCTGATCTTTCTATCCCTCAACCCTTCATATCATCATATCTTTACCCAAATATCTCCTCAGAGAGTCCTTTCCCAGATGTCATTAGCATTAGTTTCCTGTAACTACTGTAATAAATTACCACAAACTAGGTGGATTAAAACAATACAAATGTGTTCCCTCACAATTCTGGAGGCCCAAAAATCCATAGTGTCACTAGATCAAAATCGAGGTTTGGCAGGGTTACATTCCCACTGAAGTCTCTAGGGGAATCCAAGCCTTGCCTTTTCAACCTTCTGGTGGCTGCCAGCATTCTTTGGTTTGTGGCCACAAACATCCAATCATCAAAATTTTCTTTGTCTCAACTTCACATTCCCTTCCTCTTGCTTTTACTTGGATATTTTAAATGCATTTAGATCTAATCCAGAATAATCTTGCTATCTCAAGGTCTTTGAGCATATTTACAAAGTCTAACTTTTACAAATCCCATTGATTAAGACTTAATATCTAAGTGCATGATAACTCAGCCTGCTGCACCATTAAAAAAAAAATGATCTGAATTACCACCAGTGCTTGCTGACACTCCATATGTCTTTTCATTGCTTTATTCTCCCCCAAAGAAATTATAACTAGCCAATATACCTTATATTTTCATTATTAATCTTGTTTATCTACCTCATTAGAGTGTCAGTTCTATGAAACAGGAACCATTATGGAAGAATAATTTTCACTTAATAGCTCCTCAAAACAATATTTTGTTGAAGAATGAAGGACACAAAGAAGGAATAAATATGTGAATAATTGTTATAAAGTTTACCGCTTATTTTTAATTATAGAACATTAAATTAGATTCTATAAGTGAATGCTGTAATAGTAAATTTTCACACCTAGAATTGTTTCAAAAAACACCTGTACAACTATTTTCTAGGAATATCCTCAGGGAAATCGTATGCCCAATAATGGTTTAGATAAGATATATATGCCTTCTAAATCTAACTGAGATTATTTGAAACTTTTGTACAGTGTTAAGGCATTTAATATTCTTAAGAGCACATAAGATTTCTTCTTTTTTCATCTAGTTGTTATCACTCTAACTTGAAAAGTGAAGAAAATTCCTTGATTCCTGATTCTCTAACTCCTCTTATGAAGTTGGCTATTTTTCTGTTTTCAGTAATATTCAATGTACAGAGGGAGAGAGAAAGAATAAGAGATTATATTCTATGGATTAACATTTATTATTAAATGATACCAACTACATCAGGTGTCTGCACTGGGATTGATGGTGAAAGAAGAGCCAGGATGGCCCGGTACTAAGTGTTAAAGCCCAAGCAGCGTGAGGAATGCAACCATTTAGGAGAGATGCCTGGTGTTGGATATCAGAATTGAACAACAGGGACACTGAGTACAAGATACCAGAGTCTGAGTGTGAGCAGGATTGTGAGTAAAGTATTTATTTAGAGTGGGAGTGCTCAAGTAAGGGTGGCATAGCTTGAGTTAAATGAAAAGGGCATCTAGGTGGGGAGAAAGCCAGTATGGATATCAGAGTCCAAGTAGGATAAAGACAGCTTTTTTGAAGTGTAGTTTTGTGACACAGATTGCTAGAACACAGATGCAGGAAAGAGGCTGTCAACACTTGGTCTTGCTATGGATTGTCAAAGTCCAAGGATAAAAAGGTTTTTCAAACAACAAAGGAGCAGCACAGATATATTAGGCATACCTATGTTAATTTGCTATAGATCAGTTATTAGGGTCATTGTCCAAATTACACAGAAATATAAAAATATATATTTAAATGTCACTAGGAAATTTTATAATGCATCTCTTATATGGGATAATAGTAATACAAGATAATAGTTTTCTCTCCAGTTGATTATGAAACATACATGTTTGAGTTTTAGACTAGTTTTAAGCATTATCAATGTTTCTAAAATATGTCTCAGTCACCAGTCAGCTATTTGGTAAGAGGACACAGAGATCAGTTTAATTTATATACACTAGCAATGAACAATCCCAAGTGAAATATTTTTAAATTCCATTTACAATAGCATCAAAAAAGATACAAGACTTGTGCATTAAACACTACAAAAAATTATTGAAAGGAAGTACAGAAGATCAAATAGATGAAATCACATCCTGTAGTCATCAGCTGGAAGACTTAACCCCTATCAGAATTACAGGGTTTTTTGTTTTGTTTTGTTTTGTTTGTTTGTTTGTTTTTAGAAATTGAGAAGTTGATACACTAATTCATGTAGAAATATAAGGAACTCAGAATAATTGAAACAATTTTGAAAAAAATAAATGTTTAAAAAGCAAAGTTAAAATACATTTCCTGAGTTCAAAGCTTACTATAGAGCTAACATAATGAAAACAGTGTAGTAGTGTATGAGGATAAAAGTGAAAGTCACTCAGTTGTGCCCAACTCTTTGCAACCTCATGGACTACACAGTCCATGAAATTCTCCAGGCCAGAATAGTTGTGGCTCAGCTGGTAAAGAATACACCTGCAATGCAGGAGACCCCAATTTGATTCCTAGGTTGGAAAGTCTTCTTGGGTTTCCCTCTGGTTCAGGTGGTAAAGAATCCACCTGCAAGGCAGAGGACCTGGGTTCAATCCCTGAACTGGGAAGATATCCTGGAGAAGTACAGTATTCTGACCTGGAGAATTCCATGGACTGTATAGTCCATGTGGTTGCAAAGTCAGACAGGATTAAGCAACTTTCACTTTCAAGTGGGTAACATTTCCCTTCTCCAGGAGATCTTCCCAATGAAGTGGATGGAACCCAGGTCTCCCACATTGCAGGCAGATTCTTTACCAGCTGAGCCATCAGGGAAGCCCAGTGAATGAAGATAACACATTTGCAAATCATACATTTGCTTATCTAGTACCAAGACATACAGTGTCTAGTATCCCAAATACATTACAACTCAATAATTAAAAGACAATTGTTGTCCCTGTTTAAGAATCTGTTGTTGTTGTTAAGTCTCCAAGTAGCCTCTGACTCTTTTGCACACCTATGGATTGTAGCCCACCAGGCTCCTGGGTCCATAGGGTTTTCCAGGCAAGAATATTGAAGTGGGTTGCCATTTCCAGACCCAGGGATCCAATCTGTGTCTCTTGCATTACAGGCAGATTCTTTACCATTGAACCATCTGGGAAATCCATTAAAGGGTGGAACAATGATCTAAATGGATATTTCCCCAAACAAGTTATCCAGACGGCTAATATATACATGAAAATATGCTTAGCATTATTAGTCATTACTGGAATGCAAATCAAAATTATAAAGTGAAACTTTACACCCACTAGGATGACTAAAATAAAAAAAAGATATGAAATAAAATGTGTTTATGAGGAAGTAGAAAATTTGGACATCTTCATACATTTCCTGCTACTTTGGAGAATAACCTGGCAGTTTCTCAAAATGTGAAACATACTGCCACTACATGACCCAACAATTTTACTGATATACAGTTCAGTTTCACTGTAGAAACAAAATAAATCATCTACTGTCAAAGAGTAACCATAACAACAACAACAACAAAAACTTCTGAAACAGTCCTATAATATTTCTAAAAGACAAATCTAGATTTTACTTGGATGTGCCACAAAGAAGCATAATAACTTTCCCCTATCAGATAACTGCCATATTGCATTTCATATTTACAATGGAAATGGAAATGGTTATTTCCTTGATAAAGACATTGTGGCAGCATTATATTAAAGCAAGATAATTTAAAAAAAATAACAAATCGAGCATGCCTCCTGTAAGAAGAGTCAGTTTTGGTGCCATTACATAAAAATGAACACCATCACAACGTTTTTATTCTCTTGATTACAAGTTAGCCATCCTTATTAGCATCACCTTCATAGCACAACCTACTGGATTTTAGCAAAACTGCAGTTAAGCATAAACCATTCCTTGAGTCAGAGGTAATGAGCAGACTTGTCTGCTAATTCCTGAACAATGAATTTGGTTTTCTAGCATTTCTGCAAGAAACTGCCATCTTTCACCATTTTTTTCCAGCTTTTGTTTCTCTGCAGCAGTCACAGAGTACAGAGTTTGACCATCTGGGGTCCCCACATAGAATAGTGTGAAGCATGACATACCTGCTTGAGACATATTTATCTCCTGGTTTAGGAATGATAGTAAGAAAAATATGTCACACAGGATGTTATCTTTGTCTCCCCTAAAAAGGTATGTTGATGTCCCAATCCACAGGGCCTCAGAATGTGACCCTATTTGGAGACAATTTTTTACAGAAGTAAGTCAAGTTAAAGTGGGGTCATAGGATGGGCTGTAATCCAATATAACTGGTGTCCTTCTAAAAGGGAAAACAAAGACAAACATATGAGGGCAGATGATGGGAACAATCAGGGAGAGAATGCCATCTACAAGGCAAGGAATGCCCGAGGCCACCAAAAGGAGAAAGAGCTGAAGCCCATTCTCTCTCACAGCCCTTAGAAGGAGCCAACTCCACTGACACCTAGATTGCAGACTTCTAGTTTTCAGAATTGTGAGACAATACAGTTCTCTTGTTTCTTTCACACAGTTTATGATAGTTTGTTATGGCAGCCCCAGGAAACTAATAGGCAGGCTAAGTTTAATTCATTGTATGGCACATGAACCTTGCTTCAGGAATAGGTCACTTTTGAAAGTACTTTACTATAATTCCCATCATCATATATGGTTTTGAATAAGACTGCATTTGTATATTTGCCATGTATATTGATTTCCCCTATCTACTGCTAAATTTTCTCATTCCTCATAAAACAATGAAGGAAACTGACTACATACCCTTTGAATAGGAATATCTTTTTTTCATTAAAGATAATTAACAAGAGCATTGACTCTAAACTGCTCCTGTGGTAGACAGCCTTTAAGATAGCACCCAATGACTTGCATCAAAAGAAGAGAATACAGAAGGAGTGGTGGGACAAAGCATTGAAGTTTAGATCACAAAAATCACGACTTCTATTTTTGACGCTGTCATGCTTTCTCTTTGGAGTGCTCACGCTCCTCACGGGGAGAAGCGACCACGTTGTAAAGAACCCTATTCAGAGGCTTCTGCATGATGGGAAAGAACTAAAATCTTAGCTTAATAGTTCAGGAGGAACTGAGTCTTGCAAGCAACATCTGCCTGACAGCAGATGCTTCACCTCATCAAGTCCTGAGATAACACTGCAGCCCTGGGTAACACCCTGCCAACAACCCCACAGGAGACCTTGAACCCCACAGAGGTGCCCCACTAAGTGGTACCCATATTTCTGACCCACAGATTAAATAGTAAGTGGCTACCATTTCAGTTTCTAAATTTGGGGGTGGATTTTTTACACAGAAATATATAAAAATACAAAGCTATAATTGTTAAACATCTTTCATCTTTGATAGGATCATTTAGATTATTGTATTACTTTTTAGATTTTATGGAAAATAAGTGATGATAATTCTGAGAGTAAAAAAGTATTAAAGAGGACTAAGTCTCTAAAATGTTAAAGCTTTAGTCTGTTTTCACAATTGCTTCTATTAAGTGAGATTTGATTTAGAAACACATTTGCAAAGCTTCATCATAAATGTAAAAAAATTAGAATAACCTTCAAATGTATTTTACTTTCTATCACATATCTTTAGTTGATTTATCTCAGATACTGAAATATCTGAGTTGTTGATTTCTGTTGCTGATATCATTGTGAATGGAATTGTATTACTACCAAATACATGCTATTAAGATATTGATAATGTTTTATTTGGTCGAAGGACTCTATATTGCTATTAGTAAGAAGATTAGAAAATTCATAAGAAAATTATTAAGGACAAAGAAATGTGGCCCTGGTCAATGAAAGACGTCCAAAAAAATAGAAGTATTGCTGCTCTTGTATAATTTGCTGGGGGAGGAATAACAGATTTTAATGGATAACAGATGAAATAAATGTCTTATTTCATTCAATCAAAATATCATAATGAATGTGTCACTTTTCTATTATTGTTGTAACAAATTATCACAAATTTAGTGGCTTAAAACAGCACCAATATATGATCTTAAAGTTCTGGAGTCAGGAATGTGACATGGTCTACAGGACAAAAATCAAGGTTTAGGTACAATGTGTTTCTTTCTGGAGACTTTAGGGGGACACTCCATTTCTGTGCTCTTTACAGCCTCTAAAATCTGCCTGCATTTCTTGGTTTTCAGCCTTCTTTCTTCATCTTCAAAGCCAGCAAGAGTATAGGTCCAGTAGTTCCCACATTACCTCTCTCTAATCCATTTTCTGTTGTTTCATCTATGTCTGACCACAACAGGCAAAGTTTACTGCTTTTTAATTACTCATGTAATTAAAATGGGCTCACAAGGATAATCCAGGGTAATTTTGCCACTTTAAGATCTGTAACCTTAATCACATCTGTGAAGTCTCTTTGTTGTGTCAGTGACATATCCACATGTTCCAAGACATAGAGTCCTTATTCTGTCTAGTAGGCTATAATAGATTTGGCTAATAAATAATATGTTAAAAACTATAAAATTGCATTTAATTCTAAAATTTCACATCAATGTATATACTCAAAAATGTAAAGAAATATGGGAAGATTTAGACATGTTTACATTTCTAAAATGATTACATTTTAGACATGATTAGACATGTTTACAAATCTAATATGATTCTTAAATCATATTAAATTTAAATATGTTTTAAAATTTTCCAATATATTTCAAAAATTGTAATGTCACATTAAAAAGATTTCATTTTAAATGAAAGTGCAATACTTTAAGGAAACTAAGTTCTAATAAAATAGAGTAAATTTCCCAGCAATCTTAGTAGATTAAAAAAAATAAACATTGCTATTATAAATCTTTTAGACATAGCTGATAACTGAATTTTGTTTCTCTCTTCACTAGAAATCACAAATATAATCATATTGATCAACATTTAAAAAATCTGTACTTTTAATAAGAATAACTGATTTCCTTTTAAATAAAATTTTAAAGGAATTAATAACATATTAAAAAACATATTAAATATTGTAATGTAGAAATGGATATGAAAATACAAATCATTAAAAAATAAGGGTGTATGGAAAGTTAACAGCTTATTGTCCATTGTCCAGGTGATACTTTCTGGCCCACTAATATCATAGCAGTGTAAATTTAAGACAGATCTGCCAATATCCACTGTGCAATATTCATGCTGTAAACTTTGGTTTATTTTAGTTTCACATATAAAAAATATAAGTTGAGCCATAAGCAAATATTAGTTTGTCTGTAGAAAATAACTGGTATCAGAGGTAATATCAAATACTTTATTAAATCAGCCTTAGAAGGCACAGCTCTAGTTACATCAAGGCTGCTTATAAACTATCATTTGTCTCTTTTAGTGATATTTAGTCATACATAAAATATCATTCTTAGTAATATTATTTGTTTTGCTCCAAATAAATGGAAATACTTACAGGATATATTTTGAAAAGTGTTTGAATTCAAACCATATTTTCTCACCAAAAATATTTCACTGTAATTTTAATCAAGATAACATAAACCCCAAACCCATCCATATCATTATGAAAATTATCACAACAAAATTTTAATTTTATTTTTTGTTTGTGAAAACATCTATTTGTATTATTTTAATCAACTTATTACTAACTGTAACTTCTTTAGATTTTACTCTATGCAGAAAGAAATAAAATAACACTTGGAGAAAATGGTAACTACTATTAAAATAAATTTAATTATATATATACTGCAGGGAAGCAGAAAAGGAACATTAATAAAAGATTTTTAAACACAAAGTTAAGACTAAATATGTGTGGAAAATGGAAGGAAAAACCTTTTAATAAAGAAGATAAAGAGGTGACATTTCTAAATTTTAAGAGAGAATATTTTTATACTTCTGAGAGGAGAGAAAAGGAATCAAATTAGGGTGCCATTTTTAAGAATAATGTAACATTTTATTTGAAATGTCACTATTGACAAATTCTAGATATTGCATAATTTCAAACTCTTTAAACATGTGATTTAAAAATATGTATCACAAGTTCAAAATGCTCAAGGAAGTTAGACAGTTTTTAAAATTTTTCAAGAAGTTCTTACTCATCAGTGTAAGTCAGATTCAATTTTGAGTCATTAGTTACAGATACCAACTCTCATATTATGTTTTCCAGCAGCCTCTATATCTTATTCTGCAGCTGCAAATCAGTTGAAATCATGTCTCTATTAACCTTCAATAACATTAAGATTTATTGATCCCAATTTTTATTTTTATTTTTTGATGAGCTCTAACTCTTTGTAAAAATAGAAATTACATGAACTTAACTTTTTTCTAGAGCTCTTTGAAAGAATAATGATCACTTATTTTTAATAGAATAAAATTAAATCTACTTTGCAATTACTATAAGGATTCATTACACCCTGTATAAATCTGACACATTATGGGATCTTAGTGACATTATTTCTATATTTTGAACCATTTTTCTATTTATTGTCTTATTTGCTATTTAAACTGTTGATCATTATTGTTATTATTTAATCACTACCCATAAATTATTCCCAGTTGTGTTAACATAGACTTATAACACAATAAGAAAACATAATGATGCTGTTTCTTAGAAGAATCATGCAATAATGAAATAATTTATCACCAACTCAACATTTTTTAGTGTTGTTGCAAGCCAAAGTATTGCAACTGATTTCAAGAAACCATAAAAAAAATTGGAAGCCTCACATATTTATGGTCTGTTTCTCAACTTTCTTTGAACACAATTAAAGTTCACAATTTGATATTTTCTGTTCTTAAAGTTAACGAAAAGTACAATTATCAGTAGAAGACATTTTACAGTAATCAGCTTAATTTTAAAGTGACTACAAAAGGCATTACTGGCTCTAGACTCTAAGGATGGTGAAATCAATTGTTTAAGTGAAATTTCAGACTACATCCCTTTCAACGATGATGACCCACATGATTTTTTTCAAACTCAACAATTGGTGTGTGAAAATAGGTATAAAAACAAAGAGAAAATATGTCATTATTTTTACGTGGTCATTCAACAGGAAAAACTTCATCATGTGGTTTTTTTGCCTGGACCATCCCATTTTGTTAAAAGAGGATAGCACTCCTTGATCTTTTTGATGAAATTTTAATGAACATTTTATGATGAAAATATGATTTTTTCCCATTCTTTTATGATATTTTTGCCAAAATTTACTTGATAAAGTTTGTAGGTGGGCAAGCACTGAAATTAAGTGAGCCTACAAACAGAAAATCAGAAGATAATTTTTAAATGAAATAATTAACTGGTTAGGTCACTTAAATGCTACTTATAAATCTATAAGTTAAAATGTTTTGCAATTATGGAACAAAGATGGCATGCTCTATGCAACAAAATTATGAGCTATCCAAGGTTTCAAAATATTTCTCAAGTATTAAGGTGTAGATGTCAAGGTGTGATACTTATTGTCTTGATTTAATAACTTTTAAATATTAAGACATATGTTAGTGTGTTCTCATTTGTACTTTGAGATTCATAAATGTTAGGTGAAAATTTGGTTGAAAGGATTGTGATACATAAATCAAAAATATTTAATTTCTTACAATTAGCTTCTTGATCTCTGCTTCTCTGGTGGCTCAGATGGTAAAGAATCTGCCTGCAATGCAGGAGACCCAGGTTCTATCCATGGGTCAGAAAGATCCCCTGGGGAAGGGCATGGCAACCTACTCTAGTTTTCTTGTCTGGAGAGTTCCATAGACAGAGGAGCCTGGCAGGTACAGTCCATGGGATCGCAAAGATTCAGACACGAATGAGCAACTGACACTTTCTTGACCTGTGTTTTAACATATGTACCTCCTTCCCAGAGAATAGCTCTGAAAAATACTTTGACAGAGACAACCACAGTCTTCCTCCTTGTCCATCTCTATGAAGCAATAAATATATACTTACTTAAGTAACATAGGCTCTTGAAACTATGATTTAGAGAGAAAAAGAACTATTCTGTTTCTAAAATGAAGTTACTAAACATCAGTGAAACAAATAATTCACTTTGGAACTTCTCTAGTGTATTAAAAAAGATAATAATGATAATATATTTTCAGAGAGTGAAGATCAATACTAATCAAGATTCTTGGATCTTCAGCCCTGTAATGATATGTCCAACCTTGGAACATGTCATTTCCATTCTGTAAGACTAAGTTTATATTCCTGTTGTTGTTTTTTTAAATAAATGCTGATAAAAGTACTATATGTTTATTCTGGCAAATTTTGAAAATGAATAATGGTATAAAAAGAAAATATAGATTACCTACCTAGAGATAACTGCTATTAATATTTTGATATATTCCTTCCATTCTTTCCTTCTAATGAACATGCCTGTTTATACTCTTTCCTTCCACTTAAACTTGTGAGCCTTTTCACATCTCTCGAATATTCTTTTAGAGTCCCATTTTTATTATATGAATAAATATGCCAACACATATTCTGTAATGCATTTATCCTTTCTCTTATTTTGGACATTTAGATGGCTTCCAATTTTTTTTTTACTGTTATATATAATAGTCAGATGGAAATCTATATACATAAATCATTGAGTTTATGACTGCTTACTTAGGCTATATTCTGTAAAAAAGGGATTAGAGGATCATAAAATGTGACCTTTCTGACAAACTCTTGATAGGAATTCCCACATTGCTTCAGCCTCAGTTTATTGGTAAAATGAGAAGCTTGCATTAGGTGATTTTAAAGGTGCATCTCTCAGCTATAAAACTGTATGGCCGTGTCTTTTAGCCAGCTTTCAATGGACTTCACATTAAGAAGTCTATGATTTATTCATCATGTAATGTTTTCTAGCACTTAATAATGATACCTCAAAAACAGCATTGCATCACTGTTGTCTATATATGTTTAGGCAGAGGGCTCAGAGTTTGCCTTGTTAATCTCCCAAAATCTTTCTTTGAGCCAAGGGTTCATGTGTAAATGGTTTATTAAGAAGATATTTAGAAGAAAAAGTGGCTTAGTGGTAAAGAACCTGCCTATGATTCAGGAGGCCCAGATTTGATTCCTGGGTCGGAAAGATTCCCTGGAGAAAGAAATGGCAACCCATCCAGTATTCTTGCCTAGGAAAGCCCATGAACAGAGGAGCATGAGGGGCTTTAGTTCAGACACAAGTTAGTGACTGGACAACAATAACAACAATGGAAGAAGCAAGCTAGGCAATAAGGAGAAGCAAAACAAAAGTGGCATTGAAGGAAGTTCCAGGCTCTGTCTACTGCACTATTCGTTAGATAGCTCCATTAATTGTGCTCAATTCATTACTTTCCCTTTTTGCTCCAATTCAGTTTTGTTCAGGCTCTAAACTCTTGATATCTCAGAACTCAGCATCATTGCTACTTCTTCCTGTTTTATTTAGCATTCCTCTGTAGTAGATACCCACTGCCATGTGGTCTTTTGTGTGTTTACCTCATGACGCTCGTCACATTTTAATAACTTATTTGCCTACTTACCTCTTTTTGTTTGGGGTTTTAACTTTTTATTTAGAAATAAAATAAAATTTATTAAAATGTCATAAGAAACAGCTACTTTGGAGACAGTTTGCCAGTTTTTTTAAAACCAAACATACTCTTATCATATCAAGATCTTTGGTATTTACCTCAGGTGTTAAAAATTTGTGTTTGTACAAAAGCAGCATACAAATGTTCATAGTAGCTTTATTCAAAATCATGAAAACTTGGAGGAAATCAAGATGTTTTTCAATAAGTGAATGATGAGCAAATTATGGCAAATTCAGACAATGGAACACTATTCTAAAAGGAAATGAGCTAGCAAGCCATGAAAAAGCATGGAGGAAATTGAAATGCATATAACTAAGTGTAAATTTGAAAAGGCTACAAACTATATGATCCAAGTTATATGACATTGTGGGGGAAAAAAAACAAAACTGCGAAGACAGCAAAAATGATTACCAGAAACTGGGAGGAATGATGGCATGTATAGAGAAAGAAGAGAAAAATTTTAGGTCAATGAATGTATTCTTTATGATAGTATTATGGGAGATACATGTCATGGGTCTATGTGTGTGTTAGTTACTCAGTCATGTCAAACACATGTCATGCATTGGTCAAAACTCGTGGAAAACAACACCAAAATCAAATGTAACATAAGGTAAGTTCAGCATAAAGTCTGGATTTTGGATGATACCAATATGTCTATGTATATTCATCATGGTAAAAAATTCACCCCTCTAACGAGTGATGTCGATATTGAAGGTTTTGCCCCCTGTGTGGCAGGGAGTACATGGGAATTTTCTGTACTTTTTGCCCAGTTTTGCTGTGAACCTAAAACTGATCCAGAAAATCAAATCTATTTTTAAAAAAAAAAAAAAGCATTAGAATAGGAGAAAGAATTTCTACATACCATCTAATCAGATTTCCCAATTGTAAGATTTTATCACATTTCATCTTATAATTTCCCCATCTATATTTAGGTGCATATGTGCTAAGGTGCTTCAGTCATGTCTGACTCTTTCTGACCCTATGGACTGTAGCCTGCTAGGCTCCCCTGTCCATAGGATTCTCCAGGCAAGAATACTGGAGTAGGTTGCCATGCCCTACTCCAGGGAATCTTCCTGACCCAGAGATTCAAACCCACACTTTTAAGGTCTTCTGCATTGGCAGGCAGGTTCTTTACTACTAGTGCCACCTGGAAAGCCTCTTATCTGTATTTATACCTAATATTTTTCTGAACCATTTGAGGGTCACTTGCTAAAATGATTCTCCATTATCCCTTCATAATTGAATGACTATTCCATAAAATTATACCTTCCTGATTAACAATGGAAGAATAAAATTAGGAAATTAACAAAGATATATTAACAATCAAATTCAGAGCTTATTTATACTTATAAGTTTTCTTCCCCTTAGGCTCAAGAGCTAATTCAACATCACATGTTGCACCTGGATGAGATAACTCTTTAGTTTTATTCCTTTTTTTCCACTCTTTCCTTCTCATTTGTTATCTTCACATTTTAAAAATGTACAGTTCAACCACTTTGTACAATGTCCCTCAATTCAGGTTGATATGATGTTTCTTCAGAGTTATGTTCAGATCAGGCATTTCATCAGAAAATCACTAAGGTGCTACTGAGTTCTTTTCAGTGTATCACATAAGAGACACATGACACTAATTTGTCCTGTACTTAATGATGTTAACTTTTCTCTCCAGAGACAGATAGTGTCTATAAAGTTTCTCTTCTATAAAGTTAATAATTATTTTGTACTAATAACTTATTTTTTGAGGAAAAAACACATTTTTCTTCATAAAATTTTTACTTCCTTGGTTTAGCACTCATTTTTACTTGCCTGAAGCAATTATTACTGTGATCATTTCCAAATAGCAATTTCCTAATTTTTGCCATAGGTTGTATTTATTCATTGGTGGTTCCACCATTAAGGAAAGCTTTCTCTTCTCCTTTTAAACATTTATTTATATATTTACTCCTTTTTAAATATACATTAGTGTGACTTTAGAGATTCTCATTTTATTCAGAGAGTTATCATTTGTTACTATCTTACTTTATTTTGATGCTTAAATGGTCTCAAATTTGGTCAGCAGCATTCTCCTCAAGCTTATTTTTATGTATTTTCAATGTAATTTTTGTGAGAGCAAATCGATAGCTTCTGCTACTCTCCCTCTCTAATTCTGGTACAGCTTGGTGCAGGGATCGAACGCCCGTCTCCTGCATTGCAGGCAGATGCTTTACCCTCTGAGCTACATCTTCAGTCATTTTACATATTTACTCAAAACTTCCACACCATAAAAACTTACACATTGTTGGGAGATTCCCTGGTGGCTCGGGAAGATCCCTGGAGAAGGAAATGGCAACCCACTCCAGTATTCTTGCCTGGAGAATGCCATGGACAGAGGAGCCTGGAAGGCAAGAGTTCACGGGGTCACAAAGAGTCGGACATTTCCTAATCACATACAGCTCCATCAGCCAAAAACTCAGCTCCAACAGGGATGGGAGGGGGAGAAAAAGAGATTTTTCCACTCCTTAACTTTTTCCACTCCTTAAAATGTAACCGTAACCAAGTTCATAATAATTGACTAAATCGAAGAGTAAACACTTATACATATGTTAAAAAAGTCCATTATTACTCTGATGGTTTTATCTAACATAATTATATTTTTATAATAATTTTATGCAATAACCTAGTTTTCTAGTTTCATAACAGGAACTCAAGAAATATTTATTAAACAGTTAATAGGATTAAAATTCTGATTTGTATGCTTATATTTTTGCCACTTGTCTTACTTGTTTTCATCATTTCCTATAAAGAATCAACAATTATTTTATTGGAAACAATGAATGTTTTTAAACCATTTCAATGGATTATGAAAATGTCCTGGCTATTGTGAAATAGAGCATCTCTTGGAACAATAAGGAAAAAAATCTGGGGAGAATTATGGAATAGTCTAGAAAAAAATAGATAAATAGCCAAGATAAGCAATTGCTACCATATGCTGAGCATTGAATCTATGTGAGTGCTAGACACTCAGTTGTATCCGACTCTTTGTGATCCTATGGGCTATAGCTCGCCAGGCTCCTCTGTACATGGAATTCTCCAGGCAAAAGTACTAGTGTGGGTGGCCATGCCCTTCTCCAAGGGATCTTCTGGACTCAGGGATAGAACTCGGATCTTCTACATTACAGGCAGATTTTTTTACCCTCTGAGCCACCATACTGGAGATGCTATATTTGTTCTATAATAAGTATGAAACTGAACAGTTTAGTTGTGCAGCCTCTGTACAGTAACTATTATTATGATTAAAGATGAAAAAATCACATATAGAGATCTAATAACTTGGACAAGGTCACCCAGCAACTGAAGGTCTGAAGCAGAATTCAAATGCAGGCACTTCTAACTCCAAAACCTGTGCATTTAGCATTCTCTTTGAAATAATAAGGATCAAATTATCAAATATCATTTTTCAAGACTGTGACAGGCAAGATCTTGTTTGCAACTTCTTTGGGGTTCAAATATTGACCACAGATGCAAGCTCACTTGGAAAGGCAGACATAAAAGAAAACAAAAAGAAAAGGGGCTATGTATTTGTAACTTAAAAGTGCAAGGAGTTAAATGCTCTTGGCCTAGTCTTAGCCATGGCTTACTCTTATCATTTAAAAGTGACACTTCAAGCATACAATTATTATAAAAATTGAAAAATCAAATGGGTATGGCTTTCATTTATTTATGTAATGAGAGAGTCTAAAAAAGTATGAGGACTAGGATTCATCCAAACTGGACTCCTTTATGTTCAGATGGACCAAGCCATTTCCAGCTTCAAGGCTTTTGAATGTGCTGATCATAATCATACATTAATTCCTCTGTTTCTGTATGATCGTTTTTATATCATTTGGTCCCAGAAATAAACATTTCCACATCTGGGCCTTCTCTTGAAAACCTATCAAAAGGCAATCTCTAACTCAAAGTCCCTGTTAATGAAAGTGTGATATTAGATATTGCATTGGCTTTTTTTCCCTAATTTTATTTTATTTATTTATTTTTTTTATTAGTTTTGCCATACAATGACATGATATTGCCATGGGTTTACATATGCTCCCCCTCCAGAACCCCTCTCCCTCCTCCCTCCCCCCGGGAAATCTCGATGCACCAGCCCCGAGCATCAATCCTGGGCTGGCGATTGATTAGACATATGATAATTAACAAGTTTCAATGCCATTCTCCCATATCATCCCACCCTTTCCCTCATCCAGAGAGTCCACGAGTCTGTTCTATACATCTGCATTCCTTTTGCTGTCTCGCATGCTGGGTTCTCGTTACCATCTTTCTAAATTCCATATATATGTGTTAGTATACTGTATTGTTGTTTTTCCTTCTGGCTTACTTCAGTCTGGATAATAGGCTCCAGTTCCGTCCACCTGAGTAGAACTGATTCAGATGAATTTTTTTTTTAATGCTGAGTAATATTCCATTGTGTATATGTACCACAGCTTTCTTATCCATTCGTCAGTTGATGGGCATCTAGGTTGCTTCCATGTCCTGGCTATTGTAAACAAAGCAGCGATGAACATTGGGGTACACGTGGCTCTTTCAGTTCTGGTTTCCTCGGTGTATATGCCCAGCAGTGGGATTGCTGGGTCATATGGCAGGTCTATTTGCAGTTTTTTAAGGAATCTCCACACTGTTTTCCATAGTGGCTGTACTAGTTTGCATTCCCACCAACAGTGTAAGAGAGTTCCCTTTTCTCTACATCCTCTCCAGCATTTATTGCTTGTAGATTTTTGGATTGCAGCCATTCTGACTGGTGTAAAGTGATAGTGATTTGGTTTTCATTTTTTACTAGCTTGTTTATCATCTATAACCATAAGCACTATCATATGCTTTGAAATTATATATTTCATTTATCAGCATTTAACATGATATCTTGAATATACAGCTGGCTACATAGCTGAAGATATAACATAGATATATAAGTATGAAAATAATTAATTATTGAGTTAATAAGGTCTGTTTAATGATCTGTCCTTATAAAGCTTCCAACAGTTGAAATATTAAATTAAGACTACTAGGCATGTTTTTATATAAATGCAAAATGGATTATTTTATATCTGTGGACTAGGTATCATTTTTGGCATAACTAAAATCATTGCCATCACTTCATGGCAATAGATGGGGAAACATGAAAACAGTGACAGACTTTTTTTTTTTGGTGGAAGGGGGCTCCAAAATCACTGCAGGTGGTGACTTCAGCCATTAAATTAAAAGATGCTCACTCCTTGGAAGAAAAACTATGGCCAACCTAGACAGCATATTAAAAAGCAGAGACATTACTTTGCCAACAAAGGTCCATCTAGTCAAAGCTATGGTTTTTCCAGTAGTCATGTATGGATGTGAGAGTTGGACTATAAAGAAAGCTGAGTGCCGAAGAACTGATGCTTTTGAACTGTGGTGTTGAAGATCCAGCCAGTCCATCCTAAAGGAAATCAATCCTGAATATTCATTGGAAGGACTGACTGATGCTGAAGCTGAAACTCCAATACTTTGGCCACCTGTTGTGAAGAACTGACTCTTTGGAAAAGACCCTGATACTCGGAAAGATTGAAGGCAGGAGGAAAAGGGGACAACAGAGGATGAGATGGTTGGGTGGCATCACTGACTCTATGGACATGAATTTGAGCAAGCTCTTGGAGTTGGTGATGGACAGCGAAGCCTGGCATGCTGCAATCCATGGGGTTGCAGAGTTAGACATGACTGAGTGACTGAACTGAACTGAACAATCAGTGGAAAATATCTAATCAGAATTTTAAATATTAAACTTCTGAATTGATGCTATAAAACACTAGATCTGAAGAGTAAATTGTTTTTGTTTTTTGGCATATGTCAGTTTTTTAGTATTTTAACTCAAGATGATTTAAGAAAATTATAGGCTAAAAGAAAATAAACCCATCTCAGGGCATGCCCTACATAATACCCTGGTTACAACGGCTATGACTTCGACTGACAACTTCGTGTTATTAGTCTGAGAAATGTGATAATGAGATAATACATGCAAGGGCTTATTGTTATCATAATTCTTAAATATGAACCCCAAAATAACTGTGATACAGTTAGCTGTTGGTAACTTGTCAAAACTGTGCAAGTTTGTAGCTCTGAAAACAGTCAAGAGTAAATGGTGTACTACTATAAAATCATGATTTGGGTAAAAGTTCTATGGAATCCAGATTATCTTCTTATCTAACCCATTTAAAATTAAACATTTAAGGAATAATGCCAATCATAATATGTCATAAAATGAAAAAAAAATATTTTCCTCAAAATCCTATTTTAAAATATTCTAGTATTTGTTTTCTTCTCAAAATTCTTTAACACTTTTGTGATTTTCCATGAATCGAAAAGCTACTAAGAATTATTGAAAATGTGAATAATGCACACTATAAACAAACTTTCTATAGAAAATACTGTGGGATCTATATAATCTAAACTTTTTTGACCATGTGATCCAAATAGACATCGTTGTAACTGTTCTGTACTTACTTTGTGTTATAGTCTATCACAGACTTCATTAAAAATATTTCAATAATTGTCTTTAACATAAGCATTTTTATAGATTGTGATTTCCCTCTGAAAATCTGATTGTATTGATCAATCAGGCTGATTTCAGCTACAAGTAATAGAAAAACCATAACTTAACTCCTTTAAATATTAATTCCATTTATTATCTCACACTAAAAGAAGCTCAAAGCTAAGTTAATTAAGCAGGTTACTAACATAGACTAGGTTCTTTCTATTTGTCTTTATGCCAACCTCATATGTTAGCTTAATTTAAGCATGTGTTCCATTCATGATACCAAAATGGTTGACGTGGACCATGAGCCTGCTGTACTCAATATTTCGTATCATATTTATGCAAGTCATCCAGCAGAGTCCCTACACTCACATGGAACTGACTAAATTTGATTCCATATTCACTCATAAACCAGTCACTGGCAAAAGAAATATAATTGCTTGGTTAGAAGAGATTCATCAGAATTGGCCTCTTAAAGGACAACATCATACATACATATATGATGATACATATACATCATACAATATAATACAGTGAAGTAGATTATTGAAAAAATTCAGGGTTCTATAAACAAAAACTAATAGAGACTGCTATTGGACTGGCAACAAATAACTGCAGTGACTCTTAAGTGAATATGTACAATAACAAAATGAAATTTGATAAATCCCACATTCAAAAAATAACTGATATAATTTGCTCTAAGTTAGTGAGAGAGTTACTACAATGAGATTTCAGTGCTTCCCAGCCTTCAATTTTCTCTCTTTAATTTGTGTCACTAAGTTTCTCCAGCGGGCAACAGTATTTTAAGCTGCACCCCAGAGAAGTCAAGAACTGCCTTCAGTCTTCATTAACATGCAGTATGTATTTGAGTAGTTTTGTTATTCGTATATTTTGCTGATATTTATACTCAGTTCATTATGAACTTTTGCAGGTGAAAATGTATGATTTATAATATTTACTGTGGCTCTGTAATGGTTTTATTATGCAGGCACGGTTAAGGTAATAAAACTATAGCACCACCTCACCTTGAGAACCTCTTGCTGTGACTAAAGGCTTTTTATTAAATTTTCTGTGGCCATGATAGTTAGAGCCAGTGACAAGATTCCCCCATGGAACGAGATTCTGGGGGTTTATTCATGGCACATTAGATGATACAATTTCCTTTTTCCCATTGTTGGATGTAGTGCTTTCTGAAACCAGATCTGAAACACGAAAGGTTATTTGTGCTGAATGTCATACACTAGCACATTTGTCCAGCTACAATGAGAAACCCTTTAACAATGAAGATGTGTTTTATTCCAATGACATTTCAGGAAATGAAATTCAAGTTTGCTGACAGTAAGCTGTACTTTTTGGGAGTCGGCTTCTTCCAAATTTTCTTGCATCATATAAAAAAGGTCAACTGTGGATAAAAATGGAGAGCAGTCATTTATCATATCATATCATTTTGCAAGTCTTCTAAGGGTTAACAGCATTGAAAGCTTTTCTACTTAATTCTTTGCCCCCTTTTTCATTCTCAATGTTTCAGCACTATGTTACTGTCTCTAATCACAAAGAGAAATCTATATGAAAGAGCATATTTACTGCAATATTTTTTGTTTTCCTTTTCATATATTTGCAGACCAATTTCATACAAGCATACAGAACCTGAAACAAGACTTTTCGTGAAGACATATTCCTGAAATGCTACATATATTTTTAAGACATTTTGTAGATTACATTTTGAAAGCTGTACATATCCTGAGACTCCCAACAGACATCTCCCTCCTTATTGCTTCATCCATATTGTCTGAATTTTGATCATTCTAACTACTCTAAATGGTATTTCATCCCTGCTTTTATGAAATATCAAAATATGAAAAAGAGCATATCTTTCCCCTCCATTCAGCTTCCTGACAATGGCTAATAGCAGTTTAGTTGATTTTCAGTTTGGTTCTGTAGCCATTTATTGAGTTTGTACTCAGAGCATGACATAGTGTTAGATACTGTGGGAAATACCAAAATGAGTAATGACGAGAGGCATATGTTCCAAGAAGGGAGATAAAAAACAGACACATGATTTACTTAAGTCTAGCAAGGCAGCTGTTAGTAAGTGACATAAATGGTCTGTGAGTTGAAGATTCTCATCTATACTGCTCACTGTTAGTCACTCAGTTATATCTGACTCGGCAGCCCCATGGACTGCAGCCCATCAGGCTCCTTGGTCCATGGAATTCTCCAGGAAAGTATACAGGAGTGGTAGCCATTCCCTTCTCCAGGAAATCTTCCTAATCCAGGTGTCGAATCTCAGTCTCCTGCATTATAAGCAGATTCTTTATGATCTGAGCCACCAGGGAAGCCCCACCACTTATTAGATGGAAAGTTATATGAAACATTTTGCTACTGTTTAATGGATAAAATCATTGGTTTCATTAGCATTGGAGAAGGAGTCTAGCAAGTTGCCCTTAGAGCTAGGAGAAGAGGAAGGTGATAGTTCCTTTTGGGAATTAAATTTTGGTAGCACTAGTGGTAAAGAGCCCGTCTGCCATTGCAGAAGCATAAGAGATGTGGGTTCGATCCCTGGGTTGGAAAGATCCCCTGGAGGAGGAAATGACAGCCTATTCCAGTATTCTTGCCTGGAGAATCCCATGGACAGAGGACCCTGGTGGGCCACAAACTATAGAGTCACAAAGAGTCAGACATGACTGAAGTGACTTAACATACATAAAGTCAAGGGAAGAAATAGATTCCCTGGACAGTAGGAGTCTGTTGAAAATGCTAATATATAAGTGAAGTATTTATTTTATCAAAAAGGGAAACCAGAGAAAGAGTCAGACACACTTAAATTCAGTGCTTAATTTCACCATTGGGTGAGTGGATGTATTAGATGCATTAGTCATGAGAATTTGAATATTCCTCATTCTGGTGTCCAGTTGATCACAAGGATAGAGCTGGATATAAATCACAGGAGCCCATAAGTATCATTTCCCACTTATTGGCAAGATAGTAAATATCATCAGATGGCTATGGCCAGCTAGCTTAACCTGATGCCTTTAAACATTTGACATGGCCAATTCCCCTTATTTTGAGGTTTTGCTCAGTGTGTAATTTTCAATTCCCATAAAATTTACTTTTTCGTTCTCTATTCTTTATGTTTCTTATTTCTATGTTCTTGAATTACACAGAAAATCCAAAATATTCTTTTTTAATGATTACATGGTCCTTTCCCATTGGCATTAAGTGACAAAAAGATTCTTATCCATGTGGTAGCATTTTCTTTCTGGTGTCTCCTCCAGTCTCACTAGGTTTTTAGTTAAGTGTGATTCAACCACTTGGGGCTAAATTTCCCCTACTTACTGGCTAAATTCTGTCTGGATTTTTAAAGAACCACATTCCAACAGCGGTTCCTGGGATCAATGTTGAGGACCAATTAAGTGACTATCATTTTCAAATGCAGTTGCCTCTTTTCTGATCTCCCCAACTGGCAAGCTACGAAATTTCTGGTTATTTGATTCCAACAGTTTTTGCTTGCATCAGTTACAAAAGGACATATTTCATAAACATAGTCTAGCAAATAAGTGACCTACTTACATCAATGTAAACATTAAAGAAAGAAAATGTTTTCAGTGTGCTCCTGCTATAAATATCTATAAGGTCTATCCTATTAGGATATCTGCATACCTTCATTTGTTGCAACACATTTATGTGTCAATCATTGAAAAGGCAATGGCAACCCACTCCAGTACTATTGCCTGGAAGATCCCGTGGATGAAGGAGCCTGGTAGACTGCAGTCCATGGGGTCCCTAAGAGTCGGACACGACTGAACGACTTCACTTTTCACTTTCATGCATTGGAGAAGGAAATGGCAACCCACTCCAGTGTTCTTGCCTGGAGAATCCCAGGAATGGGGGAGCCTGGTGGGCTGCCACCTATGGGGTTGCACAGAGTCGGACATGACTGAAGCGACTTACTAGCAGCAGCATCATTCCAGATGTATACATAATTTTTATATTAAAATTACTGACAATTTGATTAACTGAAAGCCAAAGGAATTTAAGGTAAATTATTTGTAGAGACAATCTTAAAGAAATGTAAGGATAAAAACAAGACTAATGGCTATTTTCTGCAGGGTCAAGGCAATATTCTCAAGTAGTTTGAATTTTTCTTTCTATCATTAGTGGAGAAGAAAGCATTGGATGTTATTATGGACATTAAAAACAGAAAGACGGATCTTAGATTAGTGAAACTGTAATGACAGAAGATTGAAGTCTTCATGAAATAAGATTGGTGGCCTTACCATGAAAAAGGACACTAAAGATCTCTCTCTCTCTCAATCTTTCTGCATACCCACCTAGAGAAAAGGCCATGTAAGGACACTGAGAAAGTGCCATCTGCAAGTCAAGGAGAGAGGTCTCACCAGAAACTACTCTGCTGGCATTTGGATCTCGGGCTTCCAGAAGTGTGAGAAAATAAATTTATATAAGAAAATAAATAAACCATACAGTCTGTGATATTTTGTTATAGGAGCTTGATGTCATTAATAATCTCCAAGGAAGCTGATGGGTGAATAATATTCAAATGTTTAGTAGAGTCATAATCTTCTAATTTGAGGTAAATTTATAAAATTGTGTTCTTGAACAGGAAATAAATGGTAATCATGCTAGATTTCTGAATGAACACTCTCTACGAATATTATAACTATAAACAATTATGAAGACATTCTTCTAAAATAATTACTCCTCCAATTCATCTTAATTTAAAATCAGTAGGAATTTAAATCTCACTATAGCCTTCATTATCATTACCTAGAATTTATTATTTAATGGCAGCATGAATCTGAAAATCACTGTCTCAGAAATATCATGTAATTCTCTAGCGAAGTATCTTGGCTATTTTTTTATGTTCTTTGTCACTATCTGAAATTGTCATGTTTTAATCTCCTGGGTATCTGTCTGCCTTACTAGAATGAAGCAATAAGAGTAAAACATTTTTCTGTCTGCTTCTCTGCTCTATCACAGAAAATCAGACTCATTGTAAAACACAGTAGGAACTTTATTAAAGAATTGAAATAATTTATATAAAAATGAATCAATATTTGAGTCTATGAAAATATTTTTATCTCTTTTCTTTTTTTATATATATAATGTTTACAATGATGTATTTCTTTAAAAGATACTTCACTCTAGTATATGGGCTCCTCACTGTTATCAGAAATAAGTTTCAAATGATACAGGATGACTTCCAGATTCTGGAAACCAATTAATACACAGATCTAACTAGATTGCAATAGGTCACCAGTGAAATTTCAAATTTTAAGGAGCAGAAATAACAGAATCAAGTGAATCTGGCAGACAGGTGGCAGTCAAAAGAAAGGGACGTCAAAACATAGCAGAAAAATAGGTAAAAAATTACTGAACACTAAGTATTTTCCAAATATGTACAAGATCTTTTGCACATGTAAGGAATACTCTTTGTACATTTTAAACCACAAGCCTTCTTTTTCTATGTCTACTGTCCTATGACTACCATCTGCTAGAGTATTGTCATTTAGAGAATAGATGCAGCCTGGAAAAAAAAATATTACACTAAATTCTAAGTGAATTTTTGCTCTTAATGCTCTTAGATTCTACAGTGATTCAGATGTATGTATATATACATGTATATATGTCTACATATACATTCATATATATATATATACACATACATACATACATACATATATATATATATATGTTTTTGTGTGGGTGTGGTTGTTGTTTTTATTGTTCAGTTGTTAAGTCACATCTGACTCTGTGACTCCCTGAACTGCAGCGCACTAGGCTTCCTTATCCTTCACTATTTCCCGGAGTTTGTTCAAATTCATATCTATTCAGTTGGTGATACCATCCAACCGTCTCATCCTCTGTCACCCCCTTCTCCTCCTGCCTTCATTCTTTCCCAGCACCAGGGTCTCTTTCAATGAGTCAGCTCTTTGCATCAGGTGACAAAAGTATTGGAGCTTCAGCTTCAACATCAGTCCTTCCAATGAATATTCAGGATTGATTTCTTTTAGAATTGACTGGTTTGATCTCCTTGTAGTCCAAGGGACTCTCAAGAGTTTTCTTCAGCATCACAATTCAAAAGCATCCATATGAGTTCTTTTTCAGATTCTTTCCCATTAAATATTATTACAAAGTTTTCAGTGTAGCTTCTCTGCATTTTTTTAACTCACAGAAAGTGAAATAGCTTAAAACTAAAGCACCTTTTGATTTATAAGGAGTTGATATTTGAAGAAATCTGGATCAGTTTGTGTCTAAGAGATCAAGAGTGAAATTAGAAAGAGAGTAGTGAGGTTTTGCTGAAATCCCTGAAGTGGAGAATGCAGCATACAGCAACACTCTCCTATCTAACAAGAAAGAGAACACATATACTTCTTAAATTAAGGAGAGAATCAGAGAAGAGCTGAAAAGTGAAGAAGAATAGGGGGAGGAAGACCATTATGAGACTTGTTTGGAGCTTCTTTGTTGACCTCATAGGGCCACCATTCTGCAGGGATGACTAAAGAACCCCAGGGAGCTGGCTAAATTCCAGAGCAGAAGAGCTTCTTGTGTGAATTCTGCAATTAAAGTTACTCATCAGCAGATTTGTCCGTGACATTCTCGACACAAGAAGCTACCTTGCCATATACACCACTGAGTTGAATTTTCATTCCAAATTTGCTTTGAATAGTGTCCCAAATCTAAGCCTTCAGACATAAGCTAATATCTAACAGGAAAAATTTATGTAAACCATCCTGCATGCAAATACTTTACACTCACACACTAGGGCACAAATTAATATGTGTCTTGTGTATATTCATATCCCCATGGCCCATTAACGAATTGACTAAGAATAGAGCTATGTGACTGAGCTTCCCTGGTGACTCAATGGTTAAGAATCTGCCTGCCAATGCCAGAGACACAGGAGATGCGGGTTCAATCCTGGGTTGGAGGATCCACTGGAGGAGTAAACGGCAACCAAGTCCAGTATTCTTGCCTGGGAAATTTCATGTAAAAATCCAAAATAGGTGAATCTCATAATCAGAGTTCAAGTTAAGAAGCTGAGACATTTATCGCCCACTCAATGAGGGAGAGTTGCATTAGAAGCAGGTGAACAGGGATTAGAGGTGAATACACAATAGCTGTCATTGTGTATTCAGTCATCCCAGCAGCTCAAGGAAGAAAGAGGTAACAGGATACAGAATAGCCTCCTGCCTCTCAAACATTTGAAGTTATACCAAGTTTTTTCCCCAAATCCATAGTCATCCTGAGAGCATGAGCAGTAGAAGAAAGAAAAGACTGAGGAAAAAATGGAGAGAGTTTAAATGGAGAGACAGTCTTGATACAAAGTTTAAATCTGAAATGATTTAGTTTAAATATTGGCTGAGACTAAACATCTAAAAAAAACTAGATTTTTAACTTGAAAAGCTATATTACATTTTTAAATTGAATATTATTGGACTTCAAGGTGGTCAGCAGTGCAGCAATTAAATGAGGCAGTAGGGAAAACCAAATTGGAGAAAAGGTACATCTTGATGGATTTTTGATATCTTGACCCTTTTAGGATGTTTATTTTATCTCACAGATATTTTATGTGATGGAATTTTGGATACTATCTCAGTTCTTATACAGCTTAGTTTTATTAATTAAGTTATTTAAATTTGTCCATAAATTATTTATTTTTCTATAAAAAGGGAGATATGATTACAGAAATAGTATCCAAATAATATCAAGGATGAATAAATGAAGTTTTGTAAACAAAGCACTTAGAACCCCAAGGGTGCTCTTTTTTAAAAGCTATTTCCAGAATGTGCCTGATGGTCCCATGGTTAAGAATCTTCCTGCCAATACAGGAGACACAGGTTCAGTTCCTGGTTGAGGAAGATTCCACATGCCACGAAGCGACTAAGCCCAGGAGCAACAATGAGAAGCCTGCACACTGCAACTAGAGAAAGCATGAGTGTGGCAATGATGAACCAGCACAGACAAAACTAAAATAAAATAAAGAGATAATAAAACCTGCTTCCTTCTACCCAATTTGCAGTATATGCTATGTTCTAATGATAGCTTTCTAATACATCCCTCAGACATGTCAAATATGCTAGGCTAGGTGTTCACATACTTGCCAAACCACATGCAACATTTCTGAACAAGTGGGAACCATGGAAATTTCTGGAAGAAAAACTCTCCTTTCTAGAGAAGCAGCATTGAGCTAAAAGCTATAAGAATCACCTTAAAATGGATTTTAGTATAAAAGATTGATATCACAGCCCATTAACTTACAAGGACAAGTTGATTGAGTTAGGAAGTGGCTTATTTGATTTATAAACAATACAGTAATTTGAAAACAGATGCTTTATGCATTTTGTTCTATTTCAGTTATTTGTAAGATTAGATTTTATTTCAAGTAAAACTTGGCAAATGCCATTGTTTGTGATAACATCAAGCTCTGGCCTGTTAAAATATATCTGTTCTATGCACCACACACTGGGACCTTCTGTCTACATTCTGGGGGAGATTAATGCTGTGGCAGTGGGATGCAAAGGTTACTCACCTTCTTGTTTTACATCCAGAAACAGTGATAAAACATGTATAGAAACCCCACTGGCAAAGAAACACGGTTTTAATCACTGTCTACATTCTTTTGCTTGCATATTCCTCCCTCTCGCTGAACATCAAAGTGCTTCTTTAGTCAAAACAAAACAACTCCTGCAGGTGTTCATTTCTTCCCTAATACATTTTATGTCTCCTTGCTTCCCTGATCTCTCAGACCATAATGAATCTGCCTGAAATGCAAGAGACCAAGGTTTCATCCCTGATTGGGAAGATCCCCTGGAGAAGAGAATGGCTGCCTATCCAGTATTCTTGTCTGATGAATTTCATGGACAGAGGAGCTTGGCAGGCTATAGTCTATGGAGGTGCAAAAAGTTGAAAATGACTGAGCAACTAACATTTTCATTTTTCGCTTTCAGGGACCATGGACACCAATGCTTCTTCACCATAAGCTATGTTGCAAAAGAAAAAGAAAAGCCTTCTATGATGACAAAAAAATTATTCAAATAAACCCTCACTGGGGGAAAAACTCACTTCTAGTTTACAATATATTTGAAAGTAAAAATCATTCAGTCATGTCCAACTCTTTGAGACCTCATGACTGTACAGTCATGGAGTTCTCCAAGCCAAAATACTGGAGTAGATAGTTGTTCCCTTCTCCAAGGGATCTTCTCAAACTAGGAATGAAACCAAGGTCTCTTGAATTACAGGCAGATTCTTTACCAGCTGAGCCACAAGGGAAGCCCAGGAATGCTGGAGTGGGTAGCCTATCCCCTTCTCGAGGGGATCTTCCCAACCCAGGAATTGAACTGGGGTCTCCTGCATTTTAGGCAGATTCTTTACCAACTGAGCTATCACTTAGTATTACCATAGTTCTTTGGCTAAAATTTTGGCAAATGCATGTTCATAATAATATGAGAATCTTAGTAGTTCCATAAGAAACAACAGGATAGATTTAATACTATTTTTGTAGTTTGCTAATAATAAGTGTGGGTTTCCCAGGTTGCACTAGTGGTAAAGAACCCACCTGTCAATGCAGGAGAGACAGGTTCAATCCCTGGGTCCAGGAGGTCCCCTGGAGGAAGAAATGGCACCCCACTCCAGTATTCTTACCTGGAAATTTTCATAGGCAGAGGAACCTGGTTGGGCTGCTGTTCATGGGGCTGTCAGGGGAGTGTGTAATTTTCTCAGTTCTGTCTCGCCGCAGCAAAAATTTGAAATGGCAGACCAGTGTTATAGCTAAGTTACAGCTCAGATTTCAACAGCAGGCCAGTATTACATCTCAGTTACAGCTCAGTTTTATTTAGCAAGCAAAGGAAAATAGATCCTCGAGGTATGAAGGCAGGCCAACACAAAAGAAGAGAAAATAAGAAGGGCTCAATTTTGTCTCCTCTTTTCATATGTATTTTTATCCTCCCCTTGAGCCTACCCTATGTAAATTGGGCTAACCAGGAAGACTATTTGTCACCTGAGATTCTCACTCTGGCCCTCAGACCATCCATTGTTCCATTTTTCCAGGCTTCTCCCTTCTTTGTCTTTTAGCCAGACATTTTCTACTTCTTTTTCCTAGTCTAACTACCTAACAGGGTCACAAAGTGTTGGGTACTTCTGAGCACACAGAGGTATATGTAGAATAATAAATGTACTAGTTAGCCAGTGCTTCCTCTATTAAATATGCCTGTAATATGCTATACTATATAAACTATAGTATAATTTCTAGTGATTTACATTACCTTCGTGACAAAAGCAGTTAAAGAAATAACTGTGCTACCCTTAGTCACTCAGTTGTGTATGACTCTTTGTCACCCCATGGACTGTATAGCCTGCCAGTCTCCTTTGTCTATGGGGATTCTCCAGGCAAGACTACTGGAGTGGGTTGTCATGCCCTCCTCCAGGGGATTTTCCCAACCCAGGAATCTAACCCAGGTCTCCCACATTGCAGGCAGATTCTTTGCCATCTGAGCTACCAGGGAAACCCATTTAATAGCAGTCTGATTTCTTCTAGTTAATAGGAAATTAAGCAAATAGTAGTTTTTGATAATCAAGTGATAAGTCATACTTTTACATAATAAAAATCATAGTTCATCAATTTTTTCTTGTCCAAATTCTATTAATATTACTAATATTGTTTGTTTCTTTTATTCTCCTTTAGACCCTTCATGAAATGTGCTTAAATCTCTTTTTATAAGAAAAATAGTCTCCCAAAGAACATGTAAGATAGATTATACATCTATAAAAATATGTTGTGATAATTATTTTTGGTATTATCTTTCTTTTTAATGGAAGAATCATGATGATTCATTCATTGACTCATTCACTTTACATTCATTCACTTAGCATAGTAAATGTTTAACTATTAAAAAGAAAACAGTATCATTTTCCTTCAATTATTCTTTTGACAGGGAGAAGTAAATAATTAGAAAAATATGAAAAAAATAGTTTTATGAAAACATGTTATATATACATGGTAGTTACAGTAATTTTGCTGCCAACAGTTCTTTTCAATTCCCTTTTCTTTGAAAACTTGGAAAATTTCCTCTATTCCATTGTACAATAAGGGTGGATTTTTCAGTCTTGGTGCTCCATTCCTCCTGGACAAAAACTGGGTACATTTCTCATTCTAGGCTAGTCTTAATAGTCCTGAAATCTTGATCAATATTGTTTCAGAAGGGATACTTAAGATGAGTGAGACCCAAAAAAGTATTTTGGAGAGTTAAATAAAATAGAACAAAGATTATTTATTTGTGTGTACGTATGTGTTCTCCTAAAATACTTATGATTACAAATAAGGAATATTATTAATGTAAATGTATTAGCAATCATTTTCTACAAGAACTTTTTGTTATCACAGAGACAATATTCATCAGGAAACAGAACCTAGTAAGAATGAAAAAAAAGAGAATGGAAACAATAGTGAATGAGAAAGAGAGAGGAAGAGAGATAACTATTGGCTTAATTTGAGCTCCTGGAATCAAATGTAACTAAAGCCAGATTTCTCCACTTACTTCCTAATTACTGGAATCAGTAAATTTCTTTTAAAACATAATAATAATAGCACTACTGAATGCTAGTGTAGCCGAATGTGAGCAATAATCTCTCCCTGCTGTCTCAGATGTTTGCAGCCAGCCTAAATGTAGAGGACAATCCTTTCAGTTCCAAATACTCAAGTGAAGTTCTCATCTATTTTACAGACTCGCTATAAGATCCTCTAACTAATTCAGCCTGCTATCACCCTTTACTGTGAGGATATTTGAAAGAAGAAAAACATTCAATCTAATTGTCTCACATTTTCCTGTGGCTGCAATAGCACCAAACTTAACCCTATTGTTCAGACAAAAATCCAGAAGTTTTCCTTAGTTTCTCACTTTTCTTAACTTTTAATTCAAATCCTTTGAAAAGTCCAATGGCTGTACCTTTAAAATATATATGTAATTGAACTAGTTGTTTACCTTTTTTACTTGACAACTAGTCATAAACACCATTGTCTCCTTCTCATGAAAAGAAAAAAATAAAATTTTACATAACCTCTTACTCCTTTTGCTCTGTAACTGAGCTTGTTCCTTGCAAAGTCTGGATCATGTAGGCCACATAGTCTCAGAAAGTGGGACTCACAACACTAGGAACTGGAACTTATCTCACTAACCCTTGTCCTGCTCTTTGCAATCACCCAGCCCCTATAAACCCACTTAATCATGCCTGTCCATGCATAAAAACTCTATAACCCCTCTGTTCAGGGCTCAGAGCTTGGAGTGTAAACTCCTCTGGGCCTGTCAACGTAATGAACCTGAGTTCTTCAACTCTTCAAGCGTAGTGCTTGGTTTCTCGAGTACTGGTTTCTGCAACATTTCTGGAGGCTTCAGCAAGATTCCAGCCATGCCAGCCCCCTGAGTCATCAGACTGGTGGCTCAGTTGGGCTAGAGCGAAGGAACCCAGAGAAAAACAAGGAGGTATGCCACCTGATGGTTTTCTGGGTTCTCCTTCAGATCGGTGTTCTGACTTTCTGGATGGCCGAGCCCTGACTGGACTCATTGGAAGGACAGACCAACTCACTAGAAATGGCCACAGGTAAGGTTTTGGGGCCAGTCCCCAGTCAAGTCCTACCCCAATGGGTAGAATAGGAGACTGATCACCTCCTTGGAGCTCCCAGGAAAGGGGCATCAGATAGGGAGAACTGGGAACTCAGGAGAAGGGAGGCATTGTGACCGATAACCTCCTCGGAGCTCCCAGGATGGGAGCAGTAGTTAAGAAAACCTGGGGGTTTGGGAAAAGGGAGGCATTATGATAGCCTCTGAATGATTGTCAGTGTGTGATTGATGATTGAACAGAGTGAGAGAAATTTTTGGTTTTGGGAACTGCAAAAAAAATCATTTTTTCATATGCAATCAAAAACAACTAGCTAGTTAAAAGGCCTGCATAAGGAAAAGTTTGAAGTTAACCCTTTCCATGTCTTTGAAATATACAGCCAACTTTGCTTGAGACCTCAGTCTTGGGCAAATTAGAACTTCAAGCAAAGAAAAAGAAAAAGTGGGTCAAAGAGATATTTTAAATCTCAAACAGAAAACTATAAGATCTCTGTCTGTCTGGATTTATGTATGCCTCAGTTTATGTCTTTTGCTTCTTTTTCTGATAATATTGTTGAAATTGTAAATGAGTTCTAATTTAATTGGCCTAAAGAAAAGTAAGCACTTACAAATCCAACAATTCTAAATACAATAAAAATTAACCTAAATAAATTTAAGATTCATGTAAACTAAGACATATTCAGTATTAAATATATAGTATTAATGTTTGCTAATCTAAGGAAGTAGGATGTATATTTTTAATAAAGAAGATGTAAAAAACAAAATTACATTTTCTAAAGGGAAAAGAAAGTGTATCTGACTTATAAGTGGCTTTTACAGAAAGTGATTAAAAGTCTGTGGAAAGTAGACCCTGAAAAAAAAGTTCTGTTCCTGGTTAGGATGGACTAAGTTTAAAATAAATTTAATTAAGTTTACCTAAATGAGTTTAAAGTAAGCTGGTACAAAAACTTAAATTTGGCCTTTCTTTCTGCTAAGACGATTAACTTTCTTCAGATGTTGAAATGTTTTTAATTATAGATTTAAATTTCTTTACCTCTTAATTGATCTGTTCTATATTTAACTTTGAAATCTTTTGTTACCTTTGGCTAAATAAATATTATTTCACAGTGACTTTTACGATATTACTTGACTGTTATAAACTCTTTTGATATCTATTGACAAAAATTCCTAAATAACTCGACTTCTAGCTAACTTTTGGATGCTTCAGAGGACCCCTGAAGCATTCCAAAGAGCTATTAAGCTACCTAGGTTCAATGGACATGTTAAATTATATGAGAAGTACTGTTGAAGGTGTGATAAATCTTTTCAGGTTATACTGTGTGATTGATATTACTAATATAGATATCCTAAAATTATGTATAGATCTGATATGCCCTGAAATTCATATAGATCTGATATGACCTGATAAAATATGGTCAAATGTAATTCTAGTTATCATATTAAAGTGTTATGACCAGGTTTCTTTGTCATTTGCAATAGAATTAGATTTTAACAGGCCTTCTATGGTTTTACACTCATGCCTCTAGAAGAATACTGCTAGCTCTTCAAAATTTATGAAAAGACTTTCTAAGATTAAGTAGATAAACAAATTTTGTTTTTAACAGTAAGCTGGTACCAGACAGGAATTTGGTCTTCTCTCTGTTTAGAGAACAAAGTTTTCTTGGAATGCAGCTTTCAATAACAGATTATGAATTTCTTTGCCTGTAAGTAATTTACATTTGTTTTTAAAATCTTTTTGTTACTTTGGTAAAGTAAATAAACACTATTTAATATTCTGGTACATGTAGACAAAGCTCATTCTGTTTCTACAAAAAAATAACCCCTCACAGTTAGCCTTTTGATATCCTGATGTTCTTAAAACATGGCAGTAGTCTGCTCCTAAATCAAGAAATTAAAAATGGGTAAACAACAGCTGAAAATCAAAGAGCCAGGGCTATGGGAAATCCAAGGCAACCACTTGGCTTTTCCTGGTTCCCTGATAGATCTCATTTTTATTTGATAGGTTTAAACCTTTTCTGGCTACAGTGTTAATACCCTTACAATGAGTTATCTAACAAAAAAGAAAAGGGAATACTTGTATTTCACTGAATATTAAGTTCTAGTTTTGTTAATTAGGGTCTGTGCTTACTAAAGACTCACTTCTGAAATAGTTCTTTTTATGTTATATTGCTAAAAGGTTTAATTAAGTTATTAAAAAGGACACTCTAAGATTGTTTCTAAAGCTTATCTCTGTAACCAGTCTTTGGATAAAGGTCAGATGTTCCATGATGTACAACTAGGAGATTAATGCTTGGCTATAATCATTTAACTGAGTCAGATGACCTGGGGTATATCAGGTTATACCAATGAAAGTTCTTGACTTAAATTCTTGCATGTGACCTTACAAATAACTGCTAGCTCTATTATTTTCTATGTAGCTTGTTTCAGAAGATTATTTCTTACATTACCAAATGTGTGACTGAGCCTGTGATAAAATGCTGATATGCAGTTCCATATGAGATCAATAATTGTAATAATGTAGTTCCAGATGTAGGAAGAAGCAACAAAAGGAAATATTTTCCTAGACCAAGAGGCTAATAAGATAGGTATAGTCCAGAGACCTTTGCTACTTACAAAGCCTGGTCTAGTGGCCATTGAGTGGCCTGTCAATGGAATCTTTGTTAGACCTGGGAATGAGCCTTCCTAGCACAATGGAACAAAATGACCATGAAATGCACCCAAAACATGGTCAAATATGTGGCTATAAAGGGGCCTTGCTGACTGAATGTTGGCCCTTGCCAGCTGCCTCTAAAAAGATTAAATCAGGACCACTACAAGATGCTGACCTTCAACACCCCCTTGAAAGGAGTTCAGGGTGGAGACAAAAAATAAGGCATTCTGTGCTCTGGGAAAAAACAACCAACCAACCAAACAAACAAACAAACAAACACAGGCCTTCAGGTCATCAGATGTTTTCAGGTAAAGATTTTTATGAGTCCAAATTCTTGCATCTTGTCATACCTAGAAAAATACTAATGTAAACAATCACTGTCTGGACCTGATTCTCCTGGTTAGCCCCTCAGCACCTTTCCTACACCTAACCTTTGGGCAATATATCTTTAACTCTCTTGTTAAGTTTGTTTCTCCAAATAGTAGTACAACAAGAATATCCCCCAGATATTACCCAGATAAGGCTAAACAAGGTGCCTTATCATTCTGTGGACTCTCATCACCCTCCATAAACACACCCTGAGGTCCTCAAGCTATTCTCCCTTTGAGATCTTATATGAGAGACCACTCCCAGGGATTTAAATATATATATATATATATATATATCTCTAAGGAGACCACCAACAGCTACCTGGACTGGACATGTCCCAAAACCTTCAGGCCCTGGAAAAGGCTTCTACCATATGGCCTGAGAAACCTTAGAAAGGACACCCATTCCTTTGGGCAATTGGGTTCATCCCTATCAGCCAGGAGATAAAGTATGAGTTAAAGATTGGAAACAAACAAACACTTCAGTCAGTTTGGACAGGCCCTCACACAGTCATTCTGGCAAATCTTATGGCTGTTTGAGTTATAGCTGTCATCCCTTTGATTCACCACACCAGAGTCAAGAAGGCAGAGAGACTTTCTGCGATGAGGACACCTGGAAAGCAGTTTGAGACCCTGCAAACCTCCTCAAGTTCTGATTTCAAAGACAATGGCCATGATCCACCAAGGACACTGAGCCCTGCTCTAGTCACTCCAGAAGCTGACCAGTCAATGCATGGCAGAAGCTTAAGGATTCTTAAGCCTTGCTCCAGCTACACTCCAGGAGCTGGTTGGTCAATGCATGGCAGAAGCTTGAGAATCTGGCTAGCAAAACATGGATGGATTTCCATTGTCAACCCTTGCCTCTACCCCTAATTGGTATTATTGCTGTGCTCTTCATTACAGGACCAACTAGACTCCCTGGCTGAGGTGGTTTTACAGAATAGGAGAGGGCTAGACCTACTGACAGCTAAAAAGGGAGGACTCTGCCTCTTCCTGAATGAAGAATGCTGCTTTTATGTAAACCAATCAGAAATAGTCAGGGAAATGGCCCAACAGCTAAGGGAACAAATAGTAAAAAAGGAGAGAGAAATTTGCTAATTCCTGGGGTAACTGGAACACTATCTAGAGCTGGGCATCATGACTTCTGCCTTTAACAGGTCATTTCTTCATGCTCTTTGTGGCACTCTTGTTTGGCCCTTGTATTCTCAATGTTCATAACCTCTCGAATTAAATCCATAAAGTTACAAATGGTAATAGTTTAATATAGTCCCCTGAATGACGGGGAGCTCTAAATGTCTTACCAGAAGATGAGATGATGCTTTCTACAATGAGTGATAGAAGTGTCAAGAGGGGGGAATGAAGAGTAAAAGTTAAAATGTCACATACCCTCTTGCTCCTCTGGCCTCTGTAACTCAGCTTGCTCTTTGCAAAGTCTGGACCACATAGGCCATGTAGTCTCAGAAAGTGGGGACTCGCAATACCAGGAACTGGAACTTATCTTACTAATCCTTGTCCTGCTCTTTGCAATCACCCAGCTCCTGCAAACCCACTTAATCATGCCTGTCCATGCATAAAAACTCTGTAACCCCTTTGTTCAGGGCTCAGAGTTTGGAGTGGTAACTCCTCTGGGACTGTCAACATAATAAACCTGAGTTCTCCAACTCTACATGTGTGGTGCTTGGTTTCTCAAGTTCTAGTTTCTGAAACACTTAGACAAGCAAAAATGGCATCAGCTTTACTGTTTCCATTACTGTCATCATCACCCCTACATCCCACTCCATCAATCTATTTTGCACACATCATTAATGAGAATAATCATTTAGAGTTAGATGGTTTTATTCTTCTGCCTACATCTTCCAAAGGACTTCAACTCATATCATGTAAAATCCAGTCTCCTTAGCCTACACATCCTTATAATCTATCTCTAGCATTAACTTCTAACTCTTTCCCCCTTTATTTATAATTCTAGAGTACAGGTCTTCTGGCATGCAAAAAAAAAAAAAAAGATTATTCAGAATTTCATGTCCACCCAGAACTTCCGAATATGGGAATCAGGTCTTTGCAGACACAATTAAGGTAAGCATAAAGCAGAAATCACTCTGGATTATAGTGAACCAGTGGAGTGTCAATATGATAGAGTAAAGGATACACAGAGATATAAAGAAGATGGAAGCAGAGACTGGATTGATGTGTCTCAAAGCCAAGGAATATCAAGAGTTACTGAACATTACTAGAAAGTAGGAGAGAGACTTGGGATGGTTTCTCCCTTAGCGCTTCTAGAAGGAACTAACCCTGCTGACACTACAACCTCAAAATTTTCACCTGCTGAACTGTAAGAGAATACATTTTTATTGTTTTAAGCAACTCCATTTGTAATACCTTATTACAAAAGCTCTTGGGAACCAGTGCTCATGGAATTGACTGGTTAATAGTAGAGGTGGCATTGTTCTAGAATGTCTGTTTGAGAGACTAGTATCTTCAACCTCAGCTTCAAGATGGTAGCAGAGGTAGCAGTATTCCTGGAAGACCAGTAGTCAGTGAGACATTTTTGGAAATTCAGCCTAGAATTTAATTTACCAGGCCTTTCAATATTTGTTCTAAGCTATCCTTTGTATTAAATTCTCTTGTATTAAATCCCTTTCTTTATACATAAGCCTGACTGTTGTTGTTTTTTCTTTTAAGTTTCAATTGAATACTGAATGATATACTCCTCAACCTCCTAATTCCAATTATGAGAATACATTTTTATGGTTTAAGCCACTTTAAGGCAGATCTTTTGTTTCTCACAAGTCAAAAGCATCCTTGCATTAGACATAATATAACATTATAATAGGATGAAGGTAAGAAGGTAATTTTGCTAAAAGGATAATAAATTAATATATTTTTTTCTTTAAAACTGGTAGAGAATGTTAGCTGAATTTAAGAAATGTTAAGTAGGTGTTTTGTAATCTGAGAAGGGAGAAATACAAAATTATTACCTTGAAAAATAAACATGAATTTGTTAAAAATATAGTGGATTGCCTGACAATGCTGAGTATTCTCTTTCACATTCAAACTGCATGAAACAATTTGCATCACTGTGAGACTTTCTCCAGTAATTACTTACCTACTTGAAAGCAAGTATGAAACAACACACAATTCTGTTTAATCAAGGTATTGGTTTACCTAGCAAGAATTATGGAGGGGAAGAGATGCAGAGAAGCTAGGATGGATGGAAAGGAGGGAGTGTAATGATGGGTCATGTGGTCTAAACTAATAAGCTGGAAAATAAGATGAGAGGGTAATGGTCAGTGAAAAAATAATGGGATATACTGAGGGTGCTGAAAAGGAATGGAAGAATAGTACAAGAAGCGAGATTAGAGGTAATGAGTTAAAAAGAAAGTTGAAAAAGTTGATGCTGAGAAAATGAGATGTTTGAAACAAAGAATATTTGTTAGTGACATCAAGATTGTAAACATAGACAGGAATGGTTGAAAGGAGTGAGTAAAATATCATTAAAAGTGCAGAAGTTAAGTAAATGAGAATCCAGGGTGATGGATGCATTATGGAAGTTGTAGGCACCAAGAATGATTAGTAATATTAGTAGCTCACAGAGAGTGAGCTAATTAATAAAACCTTTGGTAAATTAGGGGTAGTGACCAAAAGGATGTTGGGTGGAAATATAAGCCAGTCTGAAAGTATGCATTTCAGAGGTAACTGAGCTTTTTGTTTTGACTTGGTGGATGAATATAATGAAGAGCCAAGGGCACAGGACACCATATGGCTGGCAAAACAACCACTGCCAGAAAAAAAGCCCTGCCCTTGGAGAATCTTCATGTTTCTGTGACAACAGCAAGAATCTGAGGAGAATTTTCAGAAAGGAGGGTTTTGCCATAAGAACAACAAAGTCTTCTCAGATAATGGAATTAGTGAAAGGGGAGTCTGCAGTTATCTCATAGACAGTGTAAGAAAATGGGAGGAATACTGAACCACTACCCTTTAGGCTGGAGGGAATCGAGGATCGACTAAGATTCTGCCACAGAAACCACCTGCTTGGGTCCCGCATAACGTTGTCCCCACTGAATACTCTCCTCCTCTCTGCTGGTCTCTTGACTCCACCAGAGACATGGTAAACTAACCAACACTGACTTTGAGTCACTCAAATGTCCTGTTGGGAGTATCTGAACAGGTGCTTTTGTGGTAATTACCTTGCAGAGACTGTTACATATTCTACATCTTTTAGTTTTGTCTTTTTCTCCTGGACACAGTATTTCCCAGACTACCTAAGTAAGATGAGGCCCTGTGCCTGAGTTCTGGGCTGATGAAATAGGGAGCTGATTTGTACCATTTCTGGTCATGGTTCATAAGTTCTCTATGTGACCTTGTGACATTGTGCTTCTCCCCTCCTAGTTATTATGTATCAATGCACTAGACAGTCTGAGAAGCCACATATTAATAATGACAGAGCTTCTGTCATACTGTCTTTGAATGATTTTATGTCATGGAGGCCCAAATCAACAAGTAACTTTTCATCCACACTAAGTGGTTTTACAAGTCATCCTGGTATCTCTTTCCTGGAATGGATTACAAGAAATGCCAAGACAAGTTCCCACTAATTTGCCTCATCACAGGACTATTTACTTAGGGCTAACTCCTATAAGGAGGCTTCTCGGGTGGTGTAGTGGTAAAGAATCCATCTGTCAATGCAGGAGACACAAGAGGTTTGATCCTAAGATCAGGATGACTCCCTTGGGTAGAAAATGGCAACCCTCTTCAGTAGTCTCACCTGGAAAATTTCAAGGACAGACGGACCTGGTGGCTACAGTCCATGAGGTCACAAAGAGCTGGACACAACTGAATAATTGATCATACACACACACACATACACATGTACAACTACACACATCACTACAATAGTGAATGAGTGAAAGTCGCTCAGTCATGTCCAACTCTTTATTACCCCATGGACTATATAGTCTATGGAATTCTCCAGGGCAGAATACTGGAGTGGGTAGCATTTCCTTTCTTTAGGAGATCTTCCCAACCCAGGGATCAAACCTAGGTCTCCCACACAGCAGGCGGATTCTTTACCAGCTGAACCACAAGGGAAGCCTGACTAGCTAGAAGATACTGACTACCAACAAGACACCTTGTTTATTATTTTATATCTTTTTCTCTTATATTTTTCATGCTTTCTAATGCACTAGTTTCAGAGAAAATGATTTTTAAAAATGATGAAGAGAAGGTAGTGATAACTTACAGGGAATGTTGTCAGATTTGTGATTTCCAAAGAAGATTTAGCTTCGGGACCAAGGACCAGGTTTGATCCCTCAAGAGCTTTTGTGTAGCAGAGATTTATTAAAGTGAAAAGGGATAGAGAAAGTTCTGACACAGACATCAGAATGGGCGTGGAGAGTGCCCTCCTCACTAGTGTTACCAAAGGAGTTAAATACTTTTTTAATTAGTTATTACAATAAATCAAAAGAATGTCTCAAGGTTGTAAAAATTTTACCAGACTCACTTCCACAATTTACATTTTAGGATAACAGGATTAGAATTTAACAATAGAAAGATCCTAGCAAATTCACTCGCATAATATACATTGTAAGATATCAAGATTAGTCAGAAGATTTCCAAGAATGTTTTCAGGAAGATATCCTTTTCATTATGGGGGACTGGAATGTAAAAGTAGGAAGTCAAGAAATACCTGAAGTAACAGGTAAATTTGGCCTTGGACTAAGAATGAAGCAGGGCAGAGGCTAATAGAGTTTTGCCAAAAGAGGAAACTAGTCATAGCATACACCCTCTTCCAATAACACAGGAGAAGACTCTACACATGGATATCACAATGGCATGTCAATATCATGGTGGTCAATACTGAAATCAGATTGATTATATTGTTTGCCGTGAAAGATGGAGAAGCTCTATACAGTAAGCAAAAACAACACCGGGAGCTGACTGTGGCTCAGATCATGAACTCCTTATTGCCAAATTCAGACTTACATTGAAGAAAGTAGGGAAAGCCACTAGACCGTTCATGTATGATGTAAATCAAATCCCTTATAATTGTACAGTGGAAGTGAGAAATAGATTCAAGGGATTATATCTGATAAACAGAGTGCCTGAAGAACTATGGATGGAGTCTCGTGACATTGTACAGGAAGCAGGGATCAAGACCATCCTCAAGAAAAAATACTGCAAAAAGGCAAAATGGTTGTCTGAGGAAACCTTACAAATATCTGTGAAAAGATGGGAAGCAAAAAGCAAAGGAGAAAAGTAAAGATATACCCATTTGAATGCAGAGTTCCAAAGAATAGCAAGGAGAGATAAGAGAGCCTCCTCAGTGATCATTGCAAAGAAACAGAGGAAAACAATAGAATGGGAAAGACTAGAGATCTCTTTAAGAAAAGTAGAGATGCCAAGAGAACTTTTCATGGAAACATGGCCACAATAAAGGACAGAAATGATATGGACCTAATAGAAGCAAAAGATAATAAGAAGAGGCAGCAAGAATACACAGAAGAAGCATACAAAAAAGATCTTCATGACCCAGATAATCATGATGATATGATCACTCACCTAGAGACAGACATCCTGGAGTGTGAAGTTGAGTGGGCCTTAGGAAGCATCACTATGAACAAAGCTAGTGCAGGTGATGGAATTCCAGTTGAGCTATTTCAGATCCTTAAAGATGATGTTGTGAAAGTGCTGTACTCTATATGCCAGCAAATTTGGAAAACTCAGCAGTGGTCACAGGACTGGAAAAGGTCAGTTTTCAATACAGTCCCAAAGAAAGGCAATGCCAAAGAATGCTCAAACTACCACACAATTCCACTCATCTCACACAATAGTAAAGTAATGCTCAAGATTCTCCAAGCCAAGTTTCAACAATATGTGAACCGTGAACTTCCAGATGTTCAAAACTAGTTTATAAAAGGCAGAGAAACAAGGGATCAAATTGCCAATGTCTGCTGGGTCATCGAAAAAGCAAGAGAGTTCCAGAAAAATATCTACTTCTGTTTTACTGACTATACCAAAGCCTTTAACTGTGTGGATCACAATAAACTGTGGAAAATTCTGAAAAGGATGGGAATACCAGGCCATCTGACCTGTCTCTTGAGAAACCTGTATGCAGGTCAGGAAGCAACAGTTAGAACTGGACATGGAACAACAGATTGGTTCCCAATAGGAAAAGGAGTATATCATGACTGTATATTGTCACCCTGCTTATTTAACTTATATGCAGAGTATATCATGTGAAACGCTGGGCTGGATGAAGCACAAACTGGAATCAAGATTGCCAGGATAAATACCAATAACCTCAGATATATAGGTGACACCACCATTATGGCAGAAAGCGAAGAAGGACTCAAGAGCCTCTTGATGAAAGTGAAAGAGGAGAGTGAAAAAATTGACTTAAAACTCAACATTCAGAAAACTAAGGTCATGGCATTTAGTCCCATCACTTTATGGGAAATAGGTGGGGAAACAGTGGAAACAGTGACAGAGTTTTGGACTCCAAAGTCACTGCAGATGATGATTCTAGCCATGAAATTGAAAGACACTTATTCCTGGGAAGAAAAGTTATGACCAACCTAGACAGCATTTTAGAAAGCAGAGACATTACTTTGCTGACAAAGGTCCATCTATTCAAAGCTATGGTTTTTCCATTAGCCATATATGGATGTGAGAGTTGGACTGTAAAGAAAGCTGAGTGCTGAAGAATTCATGCTTTTGAACTGTGGTGTTGGAGAAGACTCTTGAGAGTCCCTTTGAGTGCAAGGAGATCCAACCAGTCCATCCTAAAGGTAATCAGTCCTGAATATACATTGGAAGAACTGACTGATGCTGAAGCTGAAACTTCAATAGTTTGGCCACCTGATGCGAATAGCTGACTCATTTGAAAAGACTCTGATGCTGGGAAAGATTGAAGGTGGGAGGAGAAGGGGACAACAGAGGATGAGATGGTTGGATGGCATCACCGACTCAATGTACATGAGTTTGAGTAGACTCTGGGAGTTGGTGATGGACAGAAAGACCTGGCTTGCTGTGGTCCATGAAGTTGCAAAGAGTTGGACACAACTGAGTGACTGAACTAAACTTTTCAGTTTAGTTCAGGAAACTATCTTGAAGCAGGATACGTTGTTGTATAGTCCTTAGTACAGAGTTTGAACTGAGTTGTTGGTTGGGTAATATTCAGTTTAGAAAAAGAGTGTTTTATGTAACTAAGGCTAAGGAATATAAAGGAAAAAAAATATGTTTGTCCTTTCCTTCTCCTTGAGAATTCCAGATTCCTATCTCCACTTCCAGAGTACCAGACCCCTTTCTCCTTCTCAGGGCCCCGGACTTCTTATCAACCTGCCTAGGCATTGACTCTCTCAGTGGCAAACTTATGTTTTTGTTGTTAGTCTTTGACCTCTGATAGAGGTGTCTAGTGTAGTTTAGTATTTTAATAAATGGAAATTTGTTATAACAACAATGAAAGCTCAAATTTGGAATTTTCCTTTTAAATGCATTTCTCAAGGAAAAACAACAAACAAAAGTAGTGATAAATGAAAAATACCACAACAGCTCTATTATCTGAATAGCACCTCTTTCCACATGCAGGTCTTTTTGATAAAATTTTTAATAGGTCCGAATTCTCTTACTTTCTTTGTCAACAACATGGAAGGAGAAAGAAAAATAATGCTATAACTATGTGCTTGAACATTTAATGCAATATAGCTGCAACCACTGCTAAATGTGGCTAATTTACAGTCCTGAATTATTTCCAAATATCAATAAATCCCTCTTGGATTGTCACAAGCAAGGCAAAAGTGTAGGCAAAATAAAGTCTTTCTCTCTCTTCTAAAATATAATAAACTTTTTAAGAGTTCCACATTCAATGTTCATTCTTTAAAATTAAGCTCTCTTTTAAAACTCCTCTCTTTTAACTTAGGCTCTTTCTAGTTGTCACCAACTTGCTTATTATCACTATGACCTGTAGCCCCTTGACTTACTCCCTAGAAGACCCAGCCAATATTTCTCAATGTGTCATTAGAGCACCATTTCTCAATATGTGATTCAGAGCACCTGTGTCAGAATCACCTGGGGGATTCATTACAATGCATTAACCTGGTTGCACCTCATTCTCACTGAATTAGCAAATCTACCATTGGGCCAAGGAAATCTTTAGCAAACACAACCAGTTAGATTCATACCTGGTATGAGACCTGAGAATGTGGGATCCAGGCCATTTCAGGCTATAAGCTACATGGTACCTCACCATGCCTCTGGAGTATACAGAAGATTGTGTTCACTATCCCTCAGAACCCCACAAATCATGCTAATTGCCAGCTCTGGGAAGTCCTCATTTTCTGTATTCAATTCTCTCTCATAAGTCACCTGGTATTGCTAGAAATTCATAGAAATTCTGCTAATCTAATGGATGGTAAATACTTGCTTTCTAAACTTGGTTAGTTTGTGTGGCCTATTGATTACTTACTAACTGCCTCTCAGAATCCCCCCAAAAAACTCTTCCAAACTTTCACCATACTCATCTCTAATCTTCATGCCCATCCTTCATGTTCTTATTCTCATCACACAAATTTGGTTACTGATAGAACCATATGAGAGCATTGGCCTTCCTCTGCCACTCAGCCACCTCTGCTGTACGCCCTCTTTATGTCAACTCACAAAGCTGAGAAACAAATTTCATTCTTTCTTGCCAAAGCCAACACTTCTACCTTTTTCCTTGGCTATCCTTCCCTTTTGACAGATGCCTCAGCTCCTTTTACCAGTCCCTTCCCCATCTTTCATGGCATGTTGTGTCCATTCCCTAGAGAAATTGTTGCCATTCCTGATAAACACGTCTTCCTTCAGCTAGCACACTGTGCTCCTTTCATCACCAAATATTGTTGTAGAATATTATGTCCTCACACATAATTCCTCTTTCCTTCTCTTACCTTTAGAAATTTGCAGGATTTTTCTCCATACTTCATAAGAGGGAAATTTTTCCCAAGGAACCAGTGGCTTCCTGTGACATTCAGTGGTGGTTCTTTGCTTTCAAACCCTTTGTAGAATTTGATGCCGCTATAGCCCCTTCCTTCTTTCAACTTTTTAGTCCTTTGGTTCCATGGCACAGGACACATTCCTAGTCCATCTCTGTCATCTCTATTTCTTCTTTATTACACTCCTCCTCATCTTAAATGTAAATGCTTCTCACAGTTCCGTCCTCAGCCCCCAGGCTGTCACTGAGGAAAGATGTTGACACAACAGGGAATAAAAATTCTCATGTGATAGACATTTTGCTGGGAATGAGCCCAGGGTGCTTTCTCCTCAGAGCAGAATTATGTCCCCAAGACTTTGGAAACTTCTTCTGCTGAACTCGAGCAATGAGCAGGAACTATGGAAGGATTTCTGGCAGGGCAAACCAAAGGAAAGACAACAACATATAAGAGGATGGGCTCAATGTCTTTAAAATTTTTTGGTGAACTTTTACTCTTTTAAAGCCCTAGATCACACGTTCTTCAATCTTTTGTAAAAATGAGCTTCCCCAAAAGGAAAAAAAGAAAATTAAGAGGAAGGAAATGAAGGAGGAAGAGAAATGGGGAGGAGGAGAGAAAAATTGCAAAACCAACCCTGATGCCTTCTTTGAAAAGCATGGATGTTTTCTGAAGTAAATCAAAGTTCTTACATATATTTTCATTACTTTTTATTATGCTTAAGAAAAGGTTTTTTTAAAATTAATTTGTATTGGAGTATAGTTACTTTATAATGTTCTGTTAATTTTTATTGTCCAGCAAAGTGAGCCAGTTTTTCATATATGTATATCCCCTCTTGGTTGGATTTCCTTCCCATTTAGGTCACCACAGAGCATTGAGTAATTCTCATTGTATACAGTAGGTTCTCATTGGTTCTCTGTTTTGTACATAGTAGTGATATATGTCGATCTCCATCTTCCAATTCATCCCCTTCCTCCTCTCCATTACTTTTTATATGGGATCAAACCTTAAGAAACAGCAATTTCTCTCTTGTTTTCTTACAGAGAAGAGATATTAAGAGGTTTAAATGCCATTTATCATAGCATTTAAACCAACATCTTTCCCCCTCATGGCATGATAACTTATGAAAAATAAATTTCCAACAACATCTTCAGAGGTATTATTAGGTAGGTGTTTATTTGCTATTGAAATGACAAGCTGCAAATCTCTGATTCCCTTATGCTTTTTCATCTAGGGTGAAATAAATGGAACACATCACCACTGATGGAAAAATGTTTTGGCGGAATCTTCCTTCTCATCTCTCTGTTAGCAGTTTAATATCATTCAGACTGAGTTCAAGAGGGTCACTTTTTAATAAATGTAGGAACATGTAAAGGCTTTTATAAATAAAACTAAGCCATTTCGCCTTTTGATAGCTTGCTTATGTTTTACAAAGTTTTTTTTTCTTTTCCTTTCTGTACCAATCACATTCTTTCCTTTTATTTTTCTCAGCCCCAGCCCCACAACATAATAATGGATCAAGCTTATTCCATACCATGTAACACCTTGCATTATTTAAGTATTTGTTTAAAAAAGCATCTCCTTAAAATAGAGCAGAGGGAGATGAAAGTACAAAAGACCAGTTCTGTCCCTTAATATCATTAATGGAAAGATTTATGGTCACTGAAAGTGGTGTATTGCCAACAATAGCTCTGGTGAAGCCACATCTGTTTATCCTAATGTGTAAGGAGCAGGATATGTGACAAGGAATGAGAATACGCCATTTGATTTGCAGCTATTACCTGACTACAAAGACAATGAGTAGGTGCATAAATAAAGACAAATCATCATTATAGTGCAGCAACCAGACCTCACTGCAAACAGCTGAAGCCTGAGTTTTGGCAAACTGAGGTGTCCCGCTCCACAGTAAACAATGTTTCAATACATTCTCTTAATGTCAGGATTTCTCGTTCTCAAATAAAATTGTTTAAAAAGAAAAAAAAACTTTTGGAGGTGGCTTTTAAATGTCGTTTTTAGTGTGAATTTCCTTTTATCCGTTTATAAAATCAAATCATATAGTAATGTCTTCTCTCTCAAGCAATTTTTTACTTTTCTGCCCAAATAATTTATTGGTCTGTAATACAGTAGTATATTTTAAATTCACTCTATCTTGACAAACAAATAGTACATTTCTGGGGGGTAGAAAGTAGATATACAAGGCTTCCAGATGTTGACTGAGATGAAAGAGAGTCCATTTGAAGTTTAAAATTGGTTTGAATAGATCTGATGATTTCAAGAAACAGTATGGAGTTTTAGGAAAATTATAAGATTGTAAATACAACACAGATTTGGAGATAAATTTGAATTCTGAGAATCAACAATTGTCAAAGCCAGCATTTGCTATTCTCCCTTAATTTCATGAAGGAATTAGCCAAGACATATAAGCATGTTTTTCTTAATGGTAGAGTGCTCTAGAAGTGATGCAGATAGAGAAATTGGAAAATAATACCTTTATATCACTCAGCTTATTCATGTGCTACCATCTACATTCCTCAAATAACTGTTAAATATTTAGACTGAAAAAATATAATTCTAGGCATTTTAGTTAGACAGTAAAATTAAAATATAGAGGAAACAAGTCCATTATGAAATTATTTTCGTTAGTCCTTACCCAGAGTGACAGTGGATAGCTCATATTTAGACACCAAACTATCACTTTTTAAATAGTTGCCATGCACCAGGCACTATGTTAGATGATATATTGGTTACTTGGATGGATATAAAAGTGTTAGCTGCTCAGTCATGTCCAACTTTTCACAACTCTAAGGGCTGTAGCCTGTCAGGCCCCTCTGTCTATAGGATTCTCTAGGCAAGAATACCGGAATGGGTTGCCATTCTCTTCTCCAGGGGATCTTCCTGAATCAGGGATTGAACCCAGGTCTCCTGCATTACAAGCAGTTTCTTTACCATCTGAGCCACCAGGAAAACCCATACATGGTTACTATGCAAATAAGATCATTTATCCAGAAAACAAAAATAGAAATTCAAACAAATCACCTTAATTAAGCAATGGATGTACTGTTAGAGGGCCATCCTGCTTGGAAGAATAGAGAGCATTTAATTCTGCCCAGAAAGGGTAAAGGAATTCCAGGCCTTAGAGGATGAGTAATTGTTAAGCCATTCAAGAGAGGAGAGAAAATTCAAATCAGAGGTAATATCCAGAATGAAGGTACAAGAATGATACTGCATGGCATTTTCAGTAAAGTGTGATGAGTATTTGAAAGACAGGGAGTGACTTAGGAGGCGATGGCCCCACCTCCTCCACCTCTAGAGTTAAGCCATTGGAGATACATTCCCTGTGGATGGAATCTCCAAGAGGAGAAAGCATGTGTGCTAAGTCACTTCAGTTGTGCCCAACTCTTTGTGACTTTATAGACTGTAGCCCGGGCTTCCCAGGTGTCTCAGGGGGCAAAGAATCTACCTGCAATGCAGGAGATATAGGATATGCAGGTTTGATTCCTGGATTGGGAAGATCCCCTGGAAGAAGGCATGGCAACCCACTCTAGTATTCTTGCTTAGAGAATCCCATGGACAGAGGAGCATGGCAGGCATTAGTCCATACAGCTGCAAACAGTTGGACACGACTGAAGCAACTGAGTATGCACACACACAGAGTGTAGTCCACCAGGCTCCATCCATGGGATTCTCCAGGCAAGAATACTGAAGTGCGTTGCCATGCCCTCCTCCAGGAGATCTTCTCAACCCAGGGATGAAACTCACATCTCTTACATCTTCTGCATTGGCAGGCAGGTTCTTTACCACTAGCACCATAGCAGGCCAAAAAAGGGAAGAGGATGGGCAAACCTGCCAGACCACATATTTCTCATCCTCAAAGTCAGGAGCCCTTCCTGACCACACATACATAGAAAGGCTCCTTCTAAAAATGATGCTGAAACTGAAGCTTTCATACTTTGGCTACCTGATGTGAAGAGCTGACTCATTGGAGGAGACCCTGATGCTGGAAAGATTGAAGGCAGAGGAGAAGGGGGTGACAGAGGATGAGATGATTGGATGGCATCAGTGACTCGATGGACATGAGTTTGAGCAAACTCCAGGAGATGGTGAAGGACAGAGAAGACAGATATGCTGTGGTCTGTGGGGTCGCAAAGAGTCGGACAAGACTGTGTGATTGAACAACAACCAAAAGAAAAAAAAAGTGATGAAGAACCTATCTAAACTGTACGCACACCATCCCCATAAATTGTAAAACTCTGCAACACTATATTCCCTACGCTATGGAGAAATTTGAAATTCATGGAAACCAAGTAACTTGCTCAAGTTTCATGGTTTTAAGGGCATCTGAGTTGGAATCAAATAGTGGCGGTTTCCACTGAACATCTGTGCAGTTGCTATCTTTCTACTCGCCGCTGTCTGGTTGAGTCTTACGGCTGCAAGGGTCAGGGGCTGGGGTTGGGGGTATTTCACAGAGGAGGGTCCAAGCAAATTAAGTTTTAAAGCTGAATAAGAACTGAAAATACAAAAAAAAAGTAGTCAAGTGAAGGGGGAGTTTTCTAGGGAAAGTAAATATCCAGTGCAAAGTTAACCCAAATAAAGAAGACACACAGGGAACAGAAAGCCCAGTTTTGAGGGTGATGTTCATGATGCCTTTGAGGAAACGGAGGGAGAAGAAGAGGAGGTCAGTACATGCCCAACCTAGGAGGGCTTTATGTGTCATCCTGTGGTATGATTTTTCCTCCTCAGAGCCATGGGCCATCATTAAAACTTTTTGAGCTGGAGAATGATACAGCTGATTTTTGCCTAACACAGGTTTGGGCTACATGGATTTTTTTAATTTGGCAGGGTTTATTCCCTGAGCCCTCTCATTCTTCAAGGGCCAACTGTAATCAGATTGAATTTTTTTTTTTTTTTTTGGTCACATAGGCAACATGTGGGATCTTAGTTCCCTGACCAGGGATCAAATTCATACCCTGTGCGTTGAAAGCAAGGAGTCTTAGTCACTGGACCACCAGGGACCTCCCAGATTTGGATTTATAAGAGCTAACCCTGGTGACAGTATAGAAAGAGCAAGGGTATAGACAGGCAGATCTATTAGGAGCAAAGTGATGAGTGAAAGAACCAGTAAGAGATATTGAAGGAAAGAGGGTATACAGAAATATTTGGATCTAAAGGTTTCTTAATTTTTCCAAAGGTCAACACCACCCCCAGGACCTTCATGATCTCTGGCGCCCTCCTTTTGCCTTATAAGAGTAGTCATTGTATTCTAGCTAGAACTATCTTTCTAAACAGAGAATAATTTATTTCCTTTTAAAAATATTTTCTTTAATTATATCAACTTACTCGTATCACTTTTTACTATTTAACGTGATACTACTTTCAATTTGCATTTTACTAATAGCAAAAACATTTTCTCAGTTATTCCTCAATTGAGAAGTTTCTTCCTAAACTTAGAAGTTAATGACACTGAATTTTGTTTTATGATAATTAAAGAAAACCAAACAAGTGAAGGGTGCCTCATATTCTTGAATGATTTCATAGTTGAACTTGGAAATTTTTGCCAAAAATACTGTATTCAGATGTTCATTGAACAGCTTTAAACGCATGCTGTGTCTCAATAGTGGACCATAATGTCTATGGTTGCATTAATTATCTTATAAATTCTCTAATGATATAAATTGCATCATTTTATTTCATTTTAAATTTAATGTTAAATGTTCAGGATTTCAATGGAAACATTTCAACTTTCTAAAATTTTATGACTTTGATATTTATTTATTTATATTATACCAGAAAACTCAAAATACAGAAGTGTCCCAGGCCTCTTTTTCAAAATCTAAGAGACTTTCTGAACATGTTCATTCAATATCCAGGTATGAAATGGCATATAGTATTTCTAAGTGCAAAATTTACAGTCATTCATTTTTTTATCATATTTAATGTGGGCCAATCTATGTTTACTCACTGAGGATAAGTAGACATGGCTCATGATCAAATCGATTGGGGTGATCTATAATACATAATGGGGCTTAGCTGGTAAAGAATCTACCTGTAATGCAGGAGACACCAGTTAGATTCCTGGGTTGGGAAGATCCATTGGAAAAGGGATAAGTTACCCACCCCAGTACTCTTGGGTTTCCCTCGTGGCTTAGAAACTACAGAACCCTCCTGCAATGTAGGAGACCTGAGTTCCATCCTTAGGTTGAGAAGATCCCCTGGAGGAAGGTATGGCAACCCACTGTAGTATTCTTGCCTAGAGAATCCCATGGACAGAGAAGCCTGGGGGGCTATAGTCCATAGAGTATCAAAGAGCCATACATGATTGAGCACAGCACAGCACATAATAAATAATGGATTTCAAGAATTGAAATACAGTAAAATGGATTAGAAAATAAAAGAGTGTCTGAGTGAGTGAGTGAAAGTTGCTTACTCATGTCCCACTCTGCAATTCCATGGACTATACAGTCCATGGAATTCTTCAGGCCAGAATACTGGAGTGGGTAGCCTTTTCCTTCTCCAGGTGATCTTCCCAACCCAAGGATCAAACCCAAGTCTCTCACATTGCAGGAGGATTCTCTACCAGCTAAGCCACAAGGGAAGCCCAAAGAGTAAATATAGTATTTACCTACAGTGTAAATATAATATTGTCTTTTACTAATCTAGTTTCAGCTATATATGTGGGGGGAGGAGGGGGTACATTTGTTTGAACAGTAAAATATACCCTTCCTTGAACATCAGAATTTTAAAGTTTATAGAGCTCTTATCTAAGTTAGTAAATTCACTGAGATACATATATATATATACATATATATATATATATATATATATACACACATACATATATAAGTGTATATAATTTTATCCTCAGAAGAGCTTGGAGCTTAGTAGAGAAAAGACATGTAAACATAAATTATAGTGTAGAGCAATGTATGAAGATGTGGCACAAAGAACAAAGGAAGCATAGGATTTATTCAATCTCTTTGTGCCAGGAAAGGGCCTGATTTTGTTTTTCCTTTTTCTACCCCGCTCTCTTCTCTCCCTCCTCCTCTTCCCTCTCCTTCCCCTTCTTCTTTTATTAAAAAAGAAAGGCCATCTTGCCCTAAATTTTGGAAAAATAAACTGCCTACACTTTCTTCCTTGAGAGTGTCCTCACACATTTCTGCCTGCATTCCCCTAAGAGAAATATTTTAAAAGAATTCTCTTTCCCAGGAATACAACTCAACAGATGAAAGTTCAGAAGGCAGATATCTCATACACACAATGAGAGCCTTCCTCCTCCAAGCTGATAATTGTTTCTAGCCAAATATTTTTAGCTCTACCACATCTAGAGCTAAAATGGATTCCACTGCTCCCTTTGTTATCTGGATTCTTCACAAATTCCAGGGTTTCAAGGTATTTCTAAATTATCATTTAAATAGTTCATATACTTGAATTATTTCTTAGTTAATGCAAACATAGACTCCTTTTTCTGTATTCATTACTAGATTTAGCACTTAATGAAAAAGTGACCAACAAAAGATACAGAATTCCTGCCATCAAGGGATTTACTCCCTAGTAGCCAATAATATTTCAAGTGCATACTATTATGCATAAATATATAATTATGTGCTATCTTATGAAATGTAGAAGGCTAAAAGAATATTTCTGGGAAGATCAAACTTAAATTTGAGGTGGAATTCACACAGGCCCTTACCAAAACCATCATCTTTGACTGAACTTGAAGGTCGCATTAGGAGCAAATAGTGAGGAGGAAGGTGTAACTGGCAGAGGAAAGGATATCTGTAACATATATGTGAAGACTCTGAGGTTGAAACTGATGCATTTCAGGAGCTGCAAAACTGGCCATGGTAGGAACCAGGAAGAGACTAAGGAGAAAAACAACACAATGTACAACTGGAGATGAAGGGACACAGGGACTAGGCTGGATAGGACCTTTGGTATATATTCAAGATTTGAGATCTTTGTTCTGAGCAATGGGAAGTCATTGAAGGGTTTTGAATAACTAGGTTTGGGGAAACAAATACAAAATATGAGATGCACCTGACATATTTTCTTTATAGTGACTCATTGCAGAGACATTATTTGGCTTTTGGCAGCTATGCCCAGTCATATATTTATAGGTTCTTAGTTTTAAAAAATGCATGAAACTACATGCACACATACATTTTTTGAAGATATCATTTAAAGAGATTATTTGATGCCTACCATAAACAGTAATAGCATACTTTGTAGTAAAGTTAATGGTGTTCAATTGAGAGTACTGTATTTGGTTTGTTTCTTTATACTCTTTGGCTCACTGATTATTATCACAAGATGATATATTGAACATGTCTTCCTTATCACTGTCTCATTGTTTGTTTGTTTATTTCTTACTCAAGGTGATTTCTAAATACCAAAGGGCACAACCAAAGAAAACAACTTCATTTCATTACCAACTCACATTTACTTTTTCTCCTTTCCTCAAAAGTGACTTCCCTAAAATTCTCCACAAAATAAATTTTAATTTTCAACCCTCAACTAATATAAATAAACACTAGTTTTATCAAAATTAATGGAATATGGAAAACCCACTGAAATAAGACTATTTTAATTATTCTAATTTTAAAATTAAAACCTACCAAGTATACTTATCTCTGAAAAGAAGTTTGAGAAAAAAGGAGAGACAAAGGAGAAAATATTGAAAGGTTGAATGTTACCCAAACTTTAGAGGAACAAATTTTTCACAAAGCAAAACTTAAATCATACATCAAGAGTTGTAAAGATAATTGCAGTTACATAGTTTAACTTCCCTTAAAACAGTCTCTAACTTTTTGGAGACTGGGTTTGGGAATACAGACATAAACAAAAACTCACGGATATGCAGTCATAATTCTGCTGGAAGAAACATATTTTATTACTTTGTTTTCATTTTGAGACATTTATACAAACTTCACAAGAAAAATATTATTTTTGCTTTCAAATTCTCATTTATAAAAGAATAAAAACACGTTATTCCATTAAACCACCAGCTCATTGTATTATGTATAGCTGTGTTGTAAAGGAATGTGAATTGAAAACATGTTTCTGCAGGCTAAGTTTAGGTTGCCCTTTATGGATCTAAATTTCAGATATGTGGGTGCTGCATTTGTGAGCTGCAGGGAAAGCTCCAGTATATTACGATGTCTAGAGAAAAAGAATTTGGCTCCTCGAGGGCTCTCCCATGATGGCAGCTTTAAAACCAAGTTGACATTTAACAGAAACAACTCAGAGGCTGGAAAAGACCATCCTCTGAAACTGTTCTCATAAATAAACGTTAAGTATGTGAATATTGTGATGCTGAAATCCGTATTAAACTCTATTATAAAAAAAATGACCTGATCTTGATATTTACCAGATTAAAAATGTGCTCTCAAGCTAATGAAAAGCATCATAGCTACAGTGACATTTGCTTTCTCTTGGCTTCTTTCTTTCTTCTTCTGGCATGATGAAAAAACCTTGTTTCTTCATGGTCCTCACTTACCTGAAGGAATCTTTTCTCCTCCCTGTAAAGTGGACTGGAGGTAAAGATAATTTTTTTTTTCTTCAAAAAATATATACATATATGTGCATATTTATGTACACACATACATGAGATTCCCTGGTGGCTCAGTGGGTAAAGAATCCTTCTGTGATGCAGAAGACCCAGGTTCAATCCCTGGGTCGGGAAGATCCCCTGGATGAGGGCATGGCAACCCAGTCTAGTACTGTTGCCTAGAGAATCCCACAGACAGAGGAGCCTGGCTGGCTGCAGAACACAGGGTTACACAGAATCAGACAGGAAGGAAGTGAATATATATATACTGTGATATATATATATATATATATATCAGAGAGTCCCTTGTGGCTCAGACTGTAAAGTGTCTACCTACAATGCGGGAGACCCGGGTACGATCCCTGGGTCGGGAAGATCTTCTGGAGAAGAAAATGGCAACCCACTCCAGTACACTTGCCTGGAAAATCCCATGGACAGAGGAGACTGGTAAGCTACAGTCCATGGGGTCGCAAAGAGTTGGACATGACTGAGCGACTTCACTTCACTTCTTCATATATATACATATATATATACACACACACTATTAATTCACTTCATTCCTGTCTGATTCTGATTCTGTGTAACCCTATACACACACACACACACACACACACACACACACATGTTGACTTTTATATTTATTTCTTTTCAAAAGCTTTCTAGAGGTACTCATAAAGTTCTAAAAAGAATACTGTAGTGAGAGTTCAGAGATGCCTCATTATGTCATAAGCTGAGTGTCCTCAGTGGCTCAGCCATAAAGAATTTGCTTGCAATGCAGAAGACATGGGTCCAGTCCTTGGGTTGGGAAGATCTCCTAGAAAAGGAAATGGCAACCCACTCAAGTATTCTTCCCTTGGAAATCCCATAGACAGAGGAGCCTCATGGGTTACTCTCCATGGTGTTGCAAAATAATTGGGATACAGCTTAGCAACTAAACAAAAACATGTCATAAGCTAATTCCATGACTCTGACTTGACCAAGCCATTTAATTAAAGTACAATCAGGTAGTGTTAGTCCTGAGTTGGGTCTTGCTTCCATGAAATTGACTATTGAACTCCACAGTGAAGAATAAAAGACACTGTTTTCCGCATACCAACTTCAAACAGAACAACTGTTATTAGAGTTTATATATTTCCTGTAATTGTGTCATTACTCTTGATATAAGCAAGAGGAACACATGAAGACATAAGGAGATCTTGGGGAGGAGAGAAGGTTTACCAGCCTTCTCTGGTGGCTCAGATGGTAAAGAAATCTCCTGTGGTACAGGAGACCAGGATTTGATCCCAGGGTCAGGAAGATCCCCTGGAGAAAGGAATGGCTACCCACTCCAGTCTTCTTGCCTGGGAAATCCCATGGACAGAGGAGCCTGGCGGGTAATGGTCCATGGGGTCACAAGAAGTTGAACACAACTGAGTGACTAAGCACACAAACACGACCGCTTACCAAAGTAAGCACCTGTCTGGGTCATCCTGCTTCCTTATTTTTCTTTAGAAGAGGCAAGATTCTTTCTTTCTACAAAGCTGTGGGTCAAGGACTCAGGGAAAATTAAGTTTGCAGAACTGCAGACATTTTCCCTCTCCTCATGGGGGAGGAGTGATCATATCCTATCTTGTATTGAGCAGTAGAGGAAAGCAGCCTAGAATGATGTTAGGGACAGTGAGAGCAGCACAGTCCAGATCACTCCATCATAAGTGAGAAGTCCCTAAGTGACATACAAACTGAATCCTGCATCAGACCACAGGTCTAGGGGTTTACGTGGAGAATAACACGACTGTTGGCCACAACCTTGTCTTGAATGAACACAACACGGGAACAACACGATGGTGACACAGAGGAATGTGATGCAATGCCACTAACCAAAGCAAACTCACGAATTTTAAGACTCCAACATTTATTGAGGTTTTGTATTGTGACTGATTCAGTACATAATACATTTAATCTTTGTACACATACACACACACACACACACACACACACACACACACACAAACCCACCTATTGAAAGTGAATCATTACCAATTATTTACAGATAGTAGTGAGGCACAGAGAAATGACATAACTTGTCTATGGTCACATTGCCAGTACCTGCTAGAGGTGGGGTCTAATCTAGGCAGTATCTCTCCTGAAACATGGTTAAACTATGTTTCCACTTCACTTGAAACCATCCACACAGCTAGATTGCAGTGAAAGCTGCTGCATAGGAGGAACATTTTCAGTTGATTTAATTTTGAATTTTCCCAATGAGCAGAATAAATGCTTAGAAATAAAAGTCTGTTTTAATGCTCAATGGTGTTTTAAAAGATATAGAATTAGGGTAAGATGCTGTCATACTTTTCCAGTAACTTGCAGAGAAATATAGATTTAATAGATCGCAAATATTGGTGTTCATGGGGGAAAAAAATGAAGCCATTTCATATTTCTACTTTCCTAAATTGATACTCCTCAATAATCTGGTTACAAACAGCTGTCTCACTTATAAAATGAGGCAGCTTTGAACACAAATTTTGCAGTGAGAAAACTGGGTTTGAAATAGGGATGTTTGCACTTCTCTCTTAAATAATTCAGGTTCTTCATGGTAAAGTGAATATAATAACACCTAGTCATCAATATTGTCATAAGAAGTAAATGAGACAAGGAACATAGATCATACTACCTAAATGATAAGGCCCCATTTCAGTGGCCTAACAGACTAAAACATTATTTATTTATACAAAATTCTTAGGTATTCAGGTTTAGCAAGTGTCTCCCCATCAACAGAGAACTAGACTGACCATAGCTAAATCAGTAAGAGAACAAACCAAGAGAGAAAGGAAAAGAATTGCACATGGCAGGTTTGTTAGCAAAGCCCACAAAGGCGAATTGCATCTGTTAAGTTCATATTCACATGACTGTACTCATCTCCAGGAAATACTAAGAGATATAATCTGTGTGCTTAAGAATGAAAAAAGGAGGCTGTGGATAGATGGCAGGTTTTGTCACATGTACATAAAATGCTTAGCAGACTTCCTGACACAAATTGCACTCAATTTAGCTGTTGCTGCTATCTCTCAAAGCCCTAATGGGTTTAAGTTCTAAGAAGTAAAATGGAAAATTATTTTAATTAAGCCACAGATAGCAACATTTCTTGTAAACAGGACACTGTGAGCACTGTGATAAATTTTACTCAAAGATAAGTGCACACACATTGAAGGGAAGGATGATAATTATTTCCAGAAAAATATTAGTTTTAACATTATATAATTCCTTCCTCCCAGAACTGGGGAAAATAGATATTAAAATTCGGAAACAGGAGAGAAACCAGAAAAAAAAAAAAAAAACTTGTATGAGAAAAAAAAATTGTTAAGCAACAAGGACCTATTGAATAGCATTGAAATATTATAATATCTTGTAATAACCTATAATCAAAAATAATTTTTAAAAAATATATGTATATATCTATATCTGTATTATATATGTGTATATAACTGAATCACTCTGCTGTACACCTGAAACTAACACAACATTACAAGTTAACTGTACTTAAATTAAAAAATGGTTTAAAAATTGTTAAGAAAACACAGCATCCACTCTACAAACCTCTTGTAAATTTCTGCTAAATAACAGATCTATAATGGCATAATATCAACATACACTTTTTCCTCTTAAGTGGTAACTTTTCCACAGTTCTATTTCTGATCTCTTCAGGCTGCAATCTCTAAGGTGCTTACACTGACCTATATCCATTAACTCTCCAGTTTTGGGTCTTATATGTAAGACCTAACATCATCCAAGTAAATGTTTAAAGGAATCAAAAGAAATTTACTTATATATTTGGTAGGTAACAGAGTAACAAGATAGACTTCATTATGTTCAAGAGTGGGTTACTGGGGAAAAAAACAAAGGGAAAAAATCAATACCAAAAAAAAAAAAAATAGCAGAGGTAACATAATAGGAGGAAAAGAACATAGTTGCTTTGGAGAAATTTTCTGTAGTATCTCCTTAGAGATTCCCATGAAGTTAAATAAAGCATACACTTTATGATAAAAGGTTGGCTGATGATATACAGACTGAAGGTTAGCTGTCAGATTTAGGGAAGAAATTTAAGGAAACAAATGATACTTTAGCAAAATGTAAATGATAGAAGAAGCAAGATTTGAAAGAAAATATCCAAATGTAGATATGAATTTCCCCGGCTCTAGCTATGAGATGATTTTTCCCCTTTGTGGAACAGGGAAAATGAGTATCATAAATATTTTTCTGTAGCAAGCTAGGCTTAAAGTTTCTATACCATATCTCACAAGGCAGGAGCTTCAAACTTTGATGACCACTATCTAGAATGAAAATGACATTTTACATCATGATCTTAGGCCTTCACGTACACGTGCACACACACACACACACACACACAGAGTGATGGTCGTCTGAAGCAATACTATGTGTAATACTGTCTGGCATTTTCTCTTTTCTTCTAATTCATTTTAAATAATACTGATTGAGTTTCATCAATTTGATCTGACAACCTAATGAATCCTGACAACTGCTAAAAGTGTCTACGAATTTCCACTGAAAAAGAATGAATACTGATTCCAAGCTTGAAGTTTCTTTCTGTTTTATCCTTCTACGTGTACTTAATCTACTTAGGAGCAGCCCCATACCTTTCTTTCAGCTCTGAGAGGATTTCCCTGAGCAATGCTTAATGGGAATTTACCTAGAAAATGTTATTAAGGAGATGGGGGATGTGAGTAGATGCTACCTCATCTCAATCTGTATGCTCTTCAAACCCAGGGAACTCAATAACGGGAGAGGACTAATTAAAGTGGGAGACCAAAAGCTCCTCTTGGGATTCAGCTGAAGGCTAGTGGCGGCCCCTTTCCTTTTGTCCCTAACAAAAGGGAACATCACCAGCTCAGGTCTCAGACATTTTAACAATTGCACTCTCTTGGTCAGAGTACTGAAAACAGTGCCCTGTAATCTCATCCAATATATTTTAAACTGCAGTATACCTCTAAATACTGAATCTTGGAGTGAATGTATTATGTCATGACAGCATTTTATAAAAAAAGATTAAAGACAATAGAACAAGAATGTCTAATAGCTTTGCAGATTTTATATGCTAATTCAAATCTTTTTTTATTTATGTAGATATATGTCTGTCTAAACATATATATCTATGTATTTGTACATGATATAAATTATCTTGCTTATAGTGAAAAGCACTGTAAACTGCTTTAAGTTATTTCATCATTGCATTTAAGGGGAAGTAAAAGGACATGTGAAAACTGTTTTCTTTGTGATGGGGTTATAAAATTTCTAATTTTTTAGTATTAAGACCAAAAAGAAATAAAAGTATAATAAGTCAGTCTAACCATTCTGAATCATCTCAAAAATGGCAGCAAAACAGACTTTAGCCATGATAACTACATTGCAAAAAAATCGAATTAAAATTATTAGAAAAATAATATGTAGCCCTTCTATAATATATAAGAACACTACTATGAATTTTAAAATCAGAGAATTAAAGATATAGAAAACTAATAAAAGACATAAAATATAAAATATACCCATAATTATTATTGTTATGTGAACAAAAATATTTAAAAAAAATTTTTTTTGAAGTTCAAGTGAAGGAAGACTAGCATTTAGCTGTTTTGAAGGACCTTATTATGAGCCAAAGGAAACCAATACTGAGCATCAACCAGATAGATTCTGGTGATTTAAAACCTTAAAGAATTTTTAAAACTGTTGTTTACATGGGAAAAGAAAATAGGTCAAATGACAAAGAAATGGAATTTTACCAGTATTTCTACTGAAACCAGAATCTAAAATGCAAAATATGCTTTTCACATAATTAAAAAAAACAAACTCATTGAAAGAAAAATTATGGTCCTATGCAAAAAAATGGGAAACAATAGAAAATATAGTCATAAATGTGCAATGCTGGCATAAATAAACAGATCATTTATTATGCTATGTATAGATCAGCAGGTTTAATCTGTCAGTCGCATCTGACTCTTGTGACCCCAGGGACTGTAAACTACCAGGCTCCTCTGCTCATGGGATTTGCCAAGCAAGAATACTGGAGTGGATTGTCATTTCCTTCTCCAACACTATGACTTAAAACAAATGAATAAAATGGTTCAAAGGGAAGATTCAGGAGAGAAAAATCAGATGGTTACAATGAAAAGCAGAAAGCAGAGCTATTAATTTTTTCAGAAAAAAATATTAAGGTGAGAAAACTCATCATTGCATGATAAGGGGACAATTTGCAATTCAATTTTGGAAACTGGAAGACGTAATTTTCAGTTCGTACTTAACCTGAAATCTGTGCTCCTGGAAAAAAGCAATGATCATTGCTAATTATTGGAGAAATGAAAATCAAAACCACAATGAGTTATCACCTCACACTAGTCCAAATAGCCATCATCAAAATAACTATGAGTAATAAATGCTGGAGAGCTTGTGAAGAAAAGGAACCCTCCTACACTGTTGTTGGGAATGTAAATTGGTGGGACCACCACAGAGAACAGTATGGAGGTTCCTTTTAAAACTAAAAATAGAGCTATCATATGGTCTGGTGATCCCACCCCTGGGTATATATACAGAGAAAACTATAGTTAAAAAGATACATGCACCCCAGTGTTTACTGTAGCATTATTTACAGTGGCTAAGACATGGAAAAGGCTTCCCTGGTGGCTCAGACAGTAAAGAATCCACCTGAAATACAAAAGACTGAGGTTTGATCCCTGGGTTGGAAAGATCCCTTAGAGAAGTAATGGCTACCCACACCAATGTTCTTGCCTGGTATGTTCCATTGACAGAGGAGCATAGCAGGCTACAGCTCACGGTGTAGCAGAGTCGGAAATGACTGAGTGACTAACACTTTCACTCTCTTTCAATACATGGAAGCAACCTAGATGTCTATTGATGGATGAATGAATAAACATATGGTACATATAAAAACAATGGAATATTACTCAGTCATAAAAATAATAAAATATTATCATTTGCAGCAACATAGATGAACCTAGAGATTATCATACTAAGTGAAGTAAGCCAAAGACAAATATCACATGATATTTGCTTACCTGTTGTCACTTAGTCATATCTGACTCTTTGCAACCCTTTGGATTGTAGTCTACCTAAGGGGCTCCCTATTCATGGGATTCTTTAGGCAAGAATAATGGAAGGGGTTAACATGTCCTGCTTCAGTGATATTGTTTAATGTGGAATCTAAAAAAGAATGATATGAATAAACTGATTTACAAAATGAAAACAAACTCACAGACACAGAAAACAAATTTATGGTTGCAAAGGGAAAGGGTAGGGGAGGAGGGATAAATTAGAAATTTGGAATTAACTTATACATACTGCTGTATATAAAATAGGACCTCTTGTATAGCACAGGAAACTACTCAATATTGTGTAATAACCTATAAAGAAAAGAATCTTAAGAAATATATATATATATATGCATATGTATAACTGAATCACTTTATTGTACAACTGAAACTAACATAACATTGTTAATCAACTATATTTCAATTAAAAAAAGAAGATAGAATTTCTCCCAACATTTATATTTCAGGAAACTGCTTACTGTACAGAACCATCCTTCCCCGTGTGACTTAAGAACTCACAGATGACCCAATTATTTGCCTACAATAAGTCCAGACATAGACCTAAATTCCCATTCTTTGATTTATAAATGATTAGCTGAACTGTTTGTCCCTACTGGCTAATCTGGAAAAAATACTCAATAACTTGGGTTAGCTAGTCTGGTATCTCCTCTCCCCACAAGCCCTAGGAACTGGGCATGACTTTGAACATTTAAATAGTTTCTCTTAAACAATCCCTCCAGAAATCAGCTGATGTTAGGGGAAAATTCCCCAATCAACTGACTGATGATCTCCACCTGACTTTTTCACACCTCTTCATCCCATTCTTTCTAGCCTTATTTATTCCTCCTTATACAAACGAATCATTTCTCCATGTTTCTATGAGTTCAATGATTTTTTTCTTTTTTTAAGATTCCTGATGTAAGGGATATAATGCAGCATTTATTTTTCTCTATCTGGTTTATTTCACTTAACATAATGCATTCAAGTTCCAGCCAAGTTGTTGAAAATAGCAGAATTTCCTTCTCATGGCTGAGTAACATTCTACTGTATGCGTGTATAGTATACATTGTCTTTTATTTATCCATTCACTCATTAGTAGACACTTAGATTGTTACCATATTTTGACTTTTGTGAATAATGTTGCCATGAACATTGGAATACAAATACTTAAATTGTTTTCATTTACTTTAGATATACACCTAGAAGTGGAATTGCTGGATCATACAGTAGTTCTCTTTTTAGTTTATTGAGAAACCTCCATACTGTTTTCCATATTAGCCACCTTTTTCCTGCTTCTTTGATAACACTTGTCATCTCTTGTCTTTTAACAATAGCAATTCTAAAATATGAGAGATGATATCCAATTGCGGTTTTGATTTGCATTTTCCTGATAATGTATGATGTTGGGCACCTTTTACTGTACCTGTTGGCTGTTTGTAAATCTTCTTTGGAAAAATGGGTATTTGGTTCCTCTTGCCAATTTTCAAAGCTTTTTTGTTTGCTTGTTTTTTCACTGTTGAGTTGTCTAAGTTCTTTATATGTTAAGCTTGTTGTTGTTATCTAGTCTAGTCACTAAATCATGGGAGAATCATTTGCACTCCATGGACTGTAGCCAGCCAGACTCCTCTGTCCATGGGACTTTCTAGGCAAGAATACTGGAGTGGGTTGCCATTTCCTTCTCCAAGGTTCTTCTATCCAACCCAGGGATCAAACCCACATCTTCGGCATTGGCAAGAAGATTCTTAATGGCTGAGTCACCTCAAAAGCCTCATATGTTCAGTTATAAGGTGATTACAACTTGAGGATTTGATGTATAACCTGGTGACTATAGTTGATAATGTTGTATTATATAATAATTTGCCGAGAGTAAAACTTTAATATGCATGCTCAGTCACTTCAGTCATGTCCAACTCTTTGCGATCCTATGGACTGTAGCCCTCCAGGCTCCTCTGTCCATGGGAATCTCCAGGCAAAAATACTGGAATGGGTTGTCATGTCCTCCTCCAGGGAATCTTTCCAACCTGGGGGTAGAACTCCTGTCCTGCAACTCCTGTACTGCAGGCAAATTCTTTACCACTGAGCCACTGAGAATATATATATATATATATATATAGGGGTGTGTGTGTGTGTGTGTTTGTATACATATATATACATTCAGAGAGAAAAAGATAAAAATAAACATATTTATAAAGACACAGCGAGAGAGACTAGAATTTTCATGTCCATGTGAAAAAGGTGAATTTTTCTATAATTTATTTTAAAATTGCACCTGCAAATAAGGGAGGGTGGGAAGGCATTTTTAACTTTATTTTCTTTTAAAATAAATTCAATTTTCACTAAAAAAGCCTAAATGACCTAGAAGTAAATTACATACATATATTAATGGGTTATATAAAGTTTTTCTTTGTGCTACACAAAGATAGGAAACTCCAAGATTAATAGATCTGGTACATGAAAAATATGTAGGTGTATATGCATGCTTATATATATACCATATATATATATATATATATAAAATATCTAAGTCAATTTGGGCTGATATAACAAATGACCATTGACTAGGTGGCTTAAACCACAAGTATTTACTTATTTTTCATATTTCTGGGAGGCTGGAAGTCCATGATCAAGGTGTCAGCATGATTGTGCAGCTGTGTGTGTGATTGTGTTCTGGAGAAAGCCCTCTTCAGAGTGGTCCAAAGCTGACTTCTCCCTGTTTTCTCACATGGTGGAAAAACAGTGAGCTATCTCTCTGGCCCCTTCTTATGATATCAGTCCCGTTCATGAGAGTTCCACCCTCATAACCTAAAGTGTTAGTAGCTCAGTCACGTCTGACTTTTTGTGATGCTATAGCCCACCAGGCTTCTCTGTCCATGGCATTCTCCAGGCAAGAATACTGGGGTGGGTTGCCATTTCCTTTCTCTAGGGAATCTTCCCAAACCAGAGATCAAACCCAGGTCTTTCGCATTCAGACAGATTCTTAACTGTTTGAGTCACCAGTGACGTGAAGTCAGTCAGTTGTGTCTGACTCTTTGCAACCCCATGGATGATACAGTCCATGGAATTCTCTAGGCCAGAATACTGGAGTGGATAGCTGTCCCTTCTCCAGGGGATCTTCCCAACCCAGGGATCAAACCCAGGTCTCCCAAATTGCATTCAGATTCTTTACTAGTGGAGCTACCAGAGAAGCCCAAGAATACTGGAATGGGTAGCCTATCCATTCCCCAGAGGATCTTCCCAAACCAGGAACTGAACCAAAATCTCCTGCATTTCAGGCAGATTCTTTACCACCTGAGCTACCCACAATGCTTCTGAAGAGGGTGTCTTCTTGCAAATTTCAGGGAGTCCAAGAACTCTGTATGCGTGCTAAGTCACTTCAGTTATGTCCGACTCTTTGGTTCCTCTGTCCATAGGGATTCCCTAAGCAAGAATATTGGAGTGGGGTGCCACACTCCCCTCCAGGGGTTTGTTCCAACCCAGGGATCAAACCCACATCACTTCTGTCTCCTGCATTGGCATCTTTACCATGAATGCGACCTGAGAAGCCTCATAACCCAATTACCTCTCAAAGACCTCACCTACAAAATACCATCACACTAGGAATTAGATTTCGATTTAGGAATTTTGCAGGGGCAGGGGGATGAGCAACTCAAATATTCATTTAGTCTGTAACTATATACAAAATATAAATACACAGACATTTACATTGAATGTTTATACATGTACATATATACAATACATATTTATATACATACACATATATCAAAATAAATTTGATCAAAAGTCTCTGAAAATATTTTGAAACCCATGTTTTGGCCAAGTGCTAAAGCTTTAATTGGTCCTTATATGTGTAAATTGTGTATGACACCACTCCAAGGGACAAAATTTGCATTCATAGTGCTTGTAGATTTGTTGATGTAGATACTGTAGATTTGTAAATTGGACAGTTTGCTGGCAGATTGCAGACAGTGAGGTGTCCTAAAGAGGGGCTGTTTCTAATTCATTCAGTGTGCTATTTTGGGGAATGATTGTTGATCCTGACAGAGGAGAGAACACACTTCAATTTTTATTATGTACTGCAGTTTTATATTCAGGTTTACATCATTTGTCAGTTGAAATTATGCAAACAATATAATGTGCTTCTGTTCAAGTGAATATTTGCAAACATCAGGCTCTGCTGTTTCCTGAATCAAGCTCTCCAGCAATAGCAAGGCTACATCCCAGCCTTTAAGCATCTCAGAAAGTTGCCTGCTATTTAACAGTTTAAACTATTTTTAATTTAAAAGGAAATATACATATATAGATATATAAATTGAAATAAAAATAAAGCTCCATCTGATGAAATTGAATTCAATACCACTGTTACTAAATTATAGAAAACAAAAATGAGATGCTGTTTTATTACTATCAAAATGAAAAGGTAAAAGTAATGGAAATCCTAGTACTTTCATAAAGATAAGTTATTGCTAATCTTTTCTTAAATAAAAAAAAATTTAAAAAGAAATCTGGCAAAATTGCTTTATGTTATGACATCATTTCAGAAACATTGAAATGTGAAATCCGTGTAAATGTTAGAATAAAGAGAATATGGCCGTCTAGTGAAAAAATAAAAGAATGTGTTCAGTACCTTTCAAAAAAACCCAACTAATCGTTAACATCATTAATGCTTATATAAATTGATTTTTATCCTGAACCAAATTTTTTTAAATATTATCATTTACTTCTAGGAATTCATCATAAGGAAATATTCAGGGGTATAAATGAAGATGTATATACAACAATTTCAATATACTATTATTTTTAACAGCAAAAAATATGGAAATCTCATGGTTAAAAGTGAAAAGGGTGGGATGATATGGTAGAATGGCATCGAAACATGTTAATTATCATATGTCTAATCAATCGCCAGCCCAGGATTGATTCTCGGGGCTGGTGCATTGAGATTTCCCGGGAGGGGGGGAGGGAGGAGGAGGGGAGGGCGGGGTTTTGGAGGGGGAGCATATGTAAACCCATAGTGATATCATGGCATTGTATGGCAAAAACAATAAAAGTGAGAAAAAATAAATAAATAAAATAAAATAAAATGAAATTTTAAAATACATTTTCAAGCTTAATAGTGAGGTAAGAATATGTAAATATGATCATTATTATAATTTAATTAATATATATATTTAAATAGAATGGATTGTATAAAATATAGTTTTACTATATAATATCTAGGAGCTTCCCTGGTGGCTCAGATGGCAAACAATTTGCCTACAAAATGAGAGACTAGGGTTTGATCTCTGGGTCAGGGAGATCCAGGTCAGGAGAAGAAAATGGCAACCTAATCCAGTATTCTTTTTTTTTTTTTTTCTTTTTTGTACAACAGTGAATTCCCACAAAGTGAGTTTTTTTTTTTTTTTTTTTATAAAAAGTTGATGGAAGAAATCATCATAAAGTGCGGACCAGCCAAGGCCTGTCTCCATTTTCATTTTCTGTTTCGGAGCTTCAGCAGAGAGATCAGGAATTTGGCCCCCCATTTTGTTGACCCTAAGGAAGTTTTTGTTCCCTGTTTAGGAATATAGATTTTTATATGGAATTATATAATAATTATTACTTTTGTCTGAGATAATATTTCCTAAAATAAATACCATTAGGTCAGTTCAATACCTTTGATTTTTCTCCAAAACCTATTAAATCTATTTCCAACCTATCCATTTTCATTTAAATTGAGCTACAATTGGCTCTGTGGGAGAAAGGGTGGGTGGGATGATTTGAGAGAATACCACTCCAGTATTCTCTCCTGGAGAATCCCATAGACAGAGGAGCCTGGCAGGCTACAGTCAGTCCATGGGGTCTCAAAGACTTGGACACAACAGTAATGCCTACATAGTATAACTATATATCATGTAAGTCTCAAAGAGTCAGACATGACTTAGCAGCTGAACAACAACAAATGTAGTATATGGCAGACCTAAAATGTTGTTTGTTATGATGATACCATGCATATTATATTATCATGTAAAATAGATTTCATATTATCTTAACATATTACATAATACATTATATATTATATATATATATATATGATACATAGCTTACTATATTTGAATATATTATAAGTTTACCAAATAGAGTATAAATAAACTGTGGAAAATTCTGAAAGAGATGGGAATACCAGACCACCTGACCTGTATGCAGGTCAGGAAGCAACAATTAGAACTGCACATGGAACAACAAACTGGTTCCAAATAGGAAAAGGAGTACATCAAGGCTGTTATTGTCACCCTGCTTATTTAACTTATATGCAGAGTACATCATGAGAAACACTGGGCTGGAGGAAGCACAAGCTGGAATCAAGATTGTCAGAAGAAATATCAATAACCTCAGATATGCAGATGACACCACCCTTATGGTAGAAAGTGAAGAAGAACTAAAAAGCCTCTTGATGGAAGTAAAAGAGGAGAGTGAAAAAAGTTGGCTTAAAGCTCAACATTCAGAAAACTAAGATCATGGCATCTGGTCCCATCACTTCCTGGGAAATAGAAGGAAAACAATGCAAACAGTGTCAGACTTTATTTTTCTGGGCTCCAAAATCACTGCAGATAGGATTGCAGCCATGAAATTAAAAGAGGGTTACTCTTTGGAAGGAAAGTTATGGCCAACCTAGATAGCATATTGAAAAGCAGAGACATTACTTTGCCAACAAAGGTCTATCTAGTCAAGGCTATGGTTTTTCCAGTAGTCATGTATGGATATGAGAGTTGGACGGTGAAGAAAGCTGAGTGCCTAAGAATTGATGCTTTTGAACTGTGGTGTTGGAGAAGACTCTTGAGAGTCCCTTGGACTGCAAGCAGATCCAACCAGTCCATCCTAAAGGAGATCAATCCTGGGTATTAATTGGAAGGACTGATGTTAAAGCTGAAATACCAATACTTTGGCAACCTCATGCGAAGAGTTGGCTCATCGGAAAAGACCCTGATGCTGGGAAGGTTCGGGGGCAGGAGGAGAAGGGAAGGACAGAGGATGAAATGGCTGGATGGCATCACTGACTTGATGGACATGGGTTTGGGTAGACTCCAGGAGTTGATGATAGACAGAGAAGCCTGGCGTGCTGCAATTCATGGGGTCGCAAAGAGTCGGACATCACTGAGTGACTGAATTGAACTGAACTGACTGAAATGTTATATATTTTATATAATATATTGAATACATTTGTATTTTTAGCTTCTGCTATGGATTGAAGATTTGTGTCTTCCCCAAATTCATACAATGACACTCTAATCTTCAATGTTACTGTATTTAAAGATAGGGCCTTTAAGGAGATAACTAACATTAAATGAGGTCATAAGAATAGGGCCCTGATCCTATAGGTTTACTGTCCTTATAAAAAGCAATACCAGAAACTTACTCTTGCTCGAGGCATCTGCACACAGAGGTTAAGGTTATGTAAGTGCACAGTGAGAAGTCTGACATCTGCAAACCAGGAAGTAAGTTCTCACCAGAAACCAAATCTGTCAGCACCTTGATCTTGAATTCCTGAGTCTCTGAAAGTGTAAGAAACAAATTTCTGTTCTTTAAGTCACCTAGTCTGTGATATTTTGTTATGGCAGTTTGAGCTGAATAAGAGCTTCTTTCAGATTTGCTACATTTCGAATTCTTATAATGCTTTTGGCTGTTTTAAGTAGAACTCCCCAGCCCTTATTATACGTTGGCAGCAGCTTCAGAATATGAAATAAAAGTAGGTGGAACAATAAAGCCATTGATTCTATCAGTCAATCAAGGAGTCAATTTAATGTAGTTCCAGTCTTGGTCCAGTGGCTCAGTGATATCATGAAGGCCCTCATCCTTTCTCATCTTTCCCCTTTCAATTCTCAGAAGATCATTCAGCCTTAAAGAAGGAAGATGATCTCTATGATCTTGTCCTTATTAGATATCACTCAAGATAGGAAGAAAAGAGATAGATGAAATAATTGGATTTCCATGGTTACAAACTGAGTCTTTCTCTCTCCTACAAGAAGGCAATTATTAGCAACAGGCTATGGGATCAGCAGGTGTCCCAGGTGGCACTAGTGGTAAAGAACTCACCTGCCAATGCAAGAGACCTAAGAGACTTGGGTTCAATCCCAGGGTTGGGAATATCCCCTGGAAGAGGGCAAGGCACCCCACTCCACTTGCTTGGAGAATCCCTTGGACAGAGAAGCGTGATGGGCCACAGTTCATAGGATCACAAAGAGTTGGACATGACAAGAAGCTACTTAGCACACATGCATGCATGGGAGAGGCATAACTGTTTGACTAATAAACATTTATACCTTGGGTCTTGGTCCCAATGTATGTCTCTAAAATTTATATTCTATTGCTAAATAAGAAAATTAGGGTTTAAGGGATATTATTATTATTTGAAGTATAATCTAATATTGTATCACCTTTAACTCCAGCCCAGTTTGGGGGTGGCTGTTTACAAAACAACATCAACATTTCAACAACCATGCCTTAGACTTGTTCTTAAATGAGTGTTAAAACCAAATGATCATTGCATCCGGTCCTATCTCTTCATGGCAAATATATGGGGAAACAGTGGAAAAAGTGGCTGACTTTATTTTTCTAGGCTCCAAAGTCACTGCAGATGGTGATTGCAGCCATGAAATCTAAAGATGCTTACTCCTTGGAAGGAAAGTTATGACCAACCTAGACAGCATATTAAAAAGCAGAGACATTACTTTGTCAACAAAGGTTCATCTAGTCAAGGCTATAGTTTTTCCAGTAGTCATGTATGGATGTGAGAGTTGGACGGTGAAGAAAGCTGAGCACTGAAGAATTAATGCTTTTGAACTGTTATGTTGGGGAACACTCTTGAGAGTCCCTTGAAGTGCAAGGAGATCCAACCAGTCCATCTGAAAGGAGATCAGTCCTGGGTGTTCATTGGAAAGACTGATGTTGAAGCTGAAACTCCAATACTTTGGCCACCTCATGCGACTCATTTGAAAAGACCCTGATGCTGGGAAAGATTGAGGGCAGGAGGAGAAGGGGACGACTGAGGATAAAATGGCTGGATGGCATCAGTGACTCAATGGACATGGGTTTGGGTGGACTCTGGGAGTTGGTGTTGGATAGAGAGGCCTGGCGTGCTGTGGTTCATGGGGTTGCAGAGTTGGACATGACTGAGCAATTGAACTGAACTGAACTGAAAACCAAGAGTTTTCTTTGTATTGCTGAGTTTTCAAAATTCTGTAGAATATTCCATTAAAGCCTAGTTTCTGTTCCCATCCATATGACAAGGGACCTGCCAAATTGTCATGGGTGCTGTGGTCCCCATTTTCTCATCAGGATAGAGGCATACATTCCCTGGCTTCCAGCATAATTTGTTCAAAGTGATAGTCATATGAGACTAAACTTTTTGTCGTGGTTTCTTGACAAGTTCCCATTTCCAAATTATTAAAGAAGTAATAATATCCTTTTGCTCTCTTATGAATTAAAATAAAATTTATTTCCCAGCTGACATGATGTTACTTTGCTAAGAAGAGTAAATTGGATATCATATAGTTTGGCTTTATTTGTGTAAACTGTCACTCTAAACATTCATAACTGTCTTTTATAACTATACTTGCTCTGTAGAAATCAGGGAGTGAGGTCCAGATAAGACAAAATCTAGCATAAGCAAAAGAAAACAGCCATGGAAAATGTGGTGGCAAAATAATAGTCCTTCAAAGATGTACATATCCTAATCCCTGGAACCTGTGAATATGTGAATTCCCATGGCAAAGAGGTGGTAGATAAAATAAAGGTTGCTAAATCTTCTGACCTTAAATAGGGAGAGTATCTTGATTATATGGGGTTTCTCAGGTGGCCCAGTGGGTAAAGAATCTGTCTGCAATGCAGGAGACGCAGGTTTGATTCCTGACACATGTTTGAATTGGATACGACTGAAGTGACAGAGCGCACACACACCTGATGATATGTATAAGCCCAGTGTAATCAGAGTGGCCATTTAAAATAGAAGAGAAAGGCCAACGAAGTCATCAGAATAATGCAATGTAAAGATTTCAAAGCACTCTTGCTGACTTTAAGATGGAGAAAGGATTCTAGGATGCAAGGAATACGGCCAGTTTCTAGAAACTGGAAAGTGCAAGAGATCTCTCCCCTAGACCCTCCAGAAAGGAATGTTGTCCTACTGACACCTTGATTATGGCTTTGTGACAATTCTAGAACTATTAGATAGTAAAGTTATGTTGTCTGCAATCACTATGTTTGTGGCAATTTGTTATGAGAGCAATAGAAAACTGACACAGAAGACTGAAATCAACTGGGTTAGAGGTTAAACTCACAAGAATATAAGGGCACAAGAATAGACAGAAATTTGAGGAGGAGCATGGAAATTGTCCAGAGAATGGAACTGGGAGAACAAAGTCAGCTATACACATACCTCAAAAGACAGACTAACCTTACCTTGACATTAACTGAAGATTAACCTCTAAAAGAAGTCCTTGCTTCTGCTTCTGTTATGACTGTTGCTATTGTCACTGTTGGTGCACTGACTGACTTTGGATATTTATATTTGCATTTATTCAAGTCTGGGTTTGGATTCATGGTCCTATGTTCATCCTACCTTCTAAAACCGATCACAAGACTATAATTTCTCTTTGACCATGTATTCCACAAAGACCACAGTCCAGCTCATCTTTTAAAGCTGCAGTTCTCAAACCAAAGCTTGCTAAAAACAGAGATATCCAAAGACTAGCCTGGGGATCAGTGAGGCCACATAATCTCTAAAAATAACCTTCAGGAAGTATCAGTTTTACTCCAAGATCTTAAATAATTTTTTACACTAAAACTGGGCAAGCAAAACTACAGACCTAGCTTTCTGGTTTAGCCAATCTAATAATTTTTTTTTCTTTCATGGATAAAATAATTATTTACAATCGGGTATTGGAATATTAGCTATTTTTGTGCTCTCATGTGACACAGTGGCTTTAATGCTGTAGCCCTGCTTTAGTCAGTATGAACTTATTAAAATGAATTAGAGAAATTAGAAATCATGTTAAATTATTAAGCTTTGAAATAGACATGCTGTCACCTTTCAAGTGGAGGAATCAATGTTTGCAATGAATCGCTTAGCACTACATAAATTATGGTTGGACTTCCCAGTTGGCACAGTTGGTAAAGAACCCAACTCCCAATTCAGGAGACACAAGAGATGTGGGTACTATACCTGGATCAGGAAGATCCCCTGGAAGAGAAAGTGGCAACCCACTCCAGTATTCTTGTCTGGAAAATCCCATGGACAAAGGAGCCTGGTGGGCTGCAGTCCATGGTGTCTCAAAGATTTGGACACAATCATAAACTTAATTATGGTTAATAAATTTGTAGAAGCAATTGAGTTCAGTCGCTCAGTCATGTCCAACTCTTTGCAACCCCATGAATTGCAGCACGCCAGGCTTCCCTGTGCATCACCAACTCCAAGAGTTTACTGAAAGTCATATCCATCAAGTTGGTGATGCCATCCAATCATCTCATCCTCTGTTATCCCCTTTTCCTCCTGCCCCCAATCCTTCCCAGCCTCAGGGTCTTTTCCAATGAGTCAACCCTTCACATGAGGTTTCCAAAGTATTGGTATTTCAGCTTAACATCAGTCCTTCCAATGAAAACCCAGGACTGATCTCCTTTAGGATGGACTGGTTGGATCTCCTTGCAGTCCAAGGGACTCTCAAGAGTCTTCTCCAACACCACAGTTCAAAAGCATCAATTCTTAGGCACTCAGCTTCTTCACCGTCCAACTCTCATATCCATACATGACTACTGGAAAAACCATAGCCTTGACTAGATAGACCTTTGTTGGCAAAGTAATGTCTCTGCTTTTCAATATGCTATCTAGGTTGGCCATAACTTTCCTTCCAAGGAGTAAGCGTCTTTTAATTTCATGGCTGCAGTCATCATCTGCAAGTAGAAGCAGTAGTTTATATAAATAGCATAATTTAGATGTTTACTTAATAGATATACTTTATTATCAAGGAGATGCATCTTAGTTTAATCCAATAGACATAGTTTGCAACTTCTTGAATTTTGTCATCAAGAGATCTTACAACGTTTTTTTCTACCATGCTTAGAAACTTTTCTTGAGATTTCTGTCTATAGAAGCCCTAACTTATTTAATGGTGAAGAAGCCACAGAAAGTAACCATCAGACAGCAAGCAATAACTTCAACATATGTGAATAAGGCCAACTTAGATTACTGAGCCCCAATAAATTTGCCAAATCCACAGTTGCTTGAATGAACCTAAGCAAAACCATGCCTTGCCTTGCTGAGCCCAAGCCAAGGCAACCTTCAGAATCTTCGCCAAAAAGTTACTATTTTTGCTTCCAATTTGGGGGCTTGTTTTGTTAAACAGCAATTAACCTCTGATACAGTATGTTTATTACTAACCATTTCTTCAAAATTATGGGGCATCAAAAGCTTATGAGAATACACTAAAATAAATCAATTGACCTCTTTAATATTTGGTCTGAAACCTCCTTAGATCCATATGTTCATTAGAAAACATTTTTACCTTCCATATTACTAGGATGATCATGTTAACTTTTTTTTCACAACTATCGAGTATGGATCACCAGTTTTTCAGCCTCATTAGCATTTTTCTCACTATTTGTCAAGTGTCTAGGAATAATTCACTTGCCATTTCTCCTGCCTTGCCATTTTTCCAGCCTAGCCTCATCATCTTACCTCAAAGCCAATGACTTGTTTGGTATTTTTGTTGGGCACCATCCTGCATCTAGGTACTAATATCTGTATTAGTTATTTATCAACACTTAATAAAACCATCCCAAACTTGATGGATGAACGCAAACTAGTTTTTCAATGTTCTGTCAGCAATTTTGGCTAGACCTAGATAGATGGTTCTTCTGCTTGTCTTGCCTGTATCCCCACAGGCAGCTACAGTTATCTGACAATTGTTTGGGCTCAGTGCTCTCGTATCTTCATTCGTGACTGGCAGCCTGGGCTGGGAAGAGACCAGTGAGCCTCTATAAGAAAAGTTTGGCTGTATTCCACATGGCTTTTTGTGATTTAATAAGCTAGACTGGACTTTTTTACATAATACTCTTAGGAATGCCTTCAAGGAAGATAAAGCAGAAGCTGGAAGCTACTCAAGCCCATGTTTATTCTGCCATAAATTAACAGTCAATCAAAGTTCATCAAAAGACCAAAAGATTTAAAGGATGGTGTAGTGTTTAAATGACAGCCTTTCGAAAGGCTATGTCTGTATAATCAGATTGTGAATGTGATAGTGTTCGGGAAGAGGGTCTTTGCAGATGTATTTAAAAGATCTTATGATGAGACCATCCTAGATATCTTCAGGCAACCCCCAAACCTGTTGATGAGGATCCATATTAAGGACAGTAGCAGAGAAGACAGACTGAGAAGAGAAGAGACCATGTGAGAACTGAGGCACAGATCGGAGTGATGCAGCCACAGATGAATACTGATAGCCACCAGAAGCTGGAAGACACAGGAAAGATTCTCCTCTACAGTCTTCAGAATGTGACCCTCCCAAAACCTTAACTTCAGATTTCTGGCAGCTAGAACAATAAGAGAATAAATTTTTATTGTTTTAAGTCTCCAAATTTATGATAATTTATTACCATGACCAGATAATATAGCCTGCAATTCCTGACGGGTGCTATGAATAAAAAAGTCGCTTTGCTAAGGGGTTGATATGGGAATTTGAAGAAGGAAATGCTATTCACTTCAGTATTCTTGCCTGGGAAATCCCATGGACAGAGGAGCCTGGCAGACTACAGTCCACAAGGTCTCAAGAGACACCATCAGACGTGGGTATTGCAGATATTTGAAACCAATATACCACATGCATGAAATCATTGCTCTTGCTGCAACATTTGAAAGTTATTTTCATTAAAAATGAAAAATTGAATGAAAATAAGGATTTTATTCAATTAAAATGAGAGCACCCTTGCCTAGAAACAATATTTACAAGTTCAAGTCAACAAGCTAATTTTTTAAAAGCTAAAATTGTCTTATTTATCAGTTTCATGAACTTCTAGGAAGAGCTTATGTAACAGGAGAAAGTTTGGTTGATATTTTTTTTTACTTTGAATAGATGAATTAGTTTTGCATCAGAAAGAAGCATTACTGAAAAGAGGTGGCTTTAATTTGAAAAGCTAATGATGCATTTAAATAATATACTTCAACTGTAGATTGAAAGATAGTTTCTTAGTTTATAGTAGTTATTATATTTACATTTTGCTTATATTTACAATAGTCTCTACAGAACAATTAATTTGCAAATTGCTCTATGGAAAAAAAAAGATGTGGAAGATATTTTAACAAGATATTTGAATTTCCTTAGCAAGCAAAATTGACAATTAAAAATAATAACAAATGCTGGAACCAAAGACAGATGGAGCTCAAACTATGTAGAGCCAAAGAATGTGAGTGGCATCTTTAAACAAAATTTTTGTAAACCCAGATTATTACATGCATTAATCACCAGTGATATCTCAAATGCATCATCTCTTAATTATCACAAGAGAGTCAATGGAATGATAAAATAGGAAGTTTTGTGCAGAGAAAACCTAGCAGTTTTAATTCTTGTGTTTGAAACAAACAAATGTATAATAAAGTAGAAATAATATTTGGAAAGGCATCTTGCTACACCCTGTCAGCACATGCAAAGCGCTGATAGTGTTTGAACCTACAGTTTAATTCTTGTTGCTGATCTTGTTTGTTTCTTATGAAAAGGAAGATAATTAAATAAATAAGAAGACACAAAGGACTTTAAAGTTCAATTAATGAAATGAATTCAGTGTTCTCTTTAATGAGCAATACCCCACCCCATAGGATAGCTTTGTGGACATGTTTTCCAAGGTTAAATACTCCTAGAGAGCAACTTCAAGGCAAAAATTAGAAATGTGGTTATGGTTTAAAGCAAAACTAAAAAATAAGGCAACAAAACTACAAAAACAATAAAGTGTAGGAATTGGCTGAGAAGAAATGATTATGGGAATTGTGATCTGATTGGAACTCAATTCATTTGCATGTGATTTAAATTGCAACTTCAGTGGAAAGGTAAAGAATAATATTGCCAATTATTTTTCTTCGCTGAAAAACAAAACATTTTGTAGTTATTGACCTGAAGTCCTCAAAATATTGAGTGAATTAAAAACTTGTTCAGTTCAGTCCAGGGCAAACAACTTTATGTTTCCTTCCCCATTCTCCCACCACCCCCTAAAATAAAATTTCCACTAATGTTTTTATTTATTGGTTAGTTTCTTAGACAACACAACTTGTTTATTATCTGATCATAATGATTGATCAAATGATTGTTATTACTTGTAATAATTTATTCATGTAAATTTATCAAAGTACTATGAAAACATAGCAAATAAAAAACTTGTCAGAATGACATAAACTATTATAATCCCAGGCCATTTCTTTTAATTGATATATTCAATGTAACAGACAGATGCTCTTCCATTTACTATTATGATAACTAGGAAACTAAATCCAATCACTTGTTGATAACTTAAAATATTGTATATAAAACAAACATTATGTATTTTTATGGATAACTTCCAACAGAACCATCTGGCTTGAAATATTCATATAAGATATTATGCCCCTAGATTCCCAGTGCTTGAGTTCACTTATCCCTCAGCTATTAGGGTTGAGAAGTTTGAGGCACATTGCTTCAATACATGTTTGTCAATACAGCTATATTGTGTCTTTTGTTTTGGGGACAAGGTTCTGTCCTCATCTATTCTATGGATAGTTAACAATGTACTCTAAAATTTTTTAGGATGCTGTATTTATATCAGCCCCACATATTTGGGAGGAAAACAAAGTTGTCATTAGTGCAACATAATGCCAGGAGGAGTTTCATTATTTCTAAAATTCTTCTAACTTTTCTTTAAACATTTGTTTGGACAACTTACTCATCTGCTTACTCAATGTTGCCACTATACATATTTCCAGTGGAGTTAAAAACTCCCCATCTGGAAACATCAAAACCTGATATATCTATAAATGAAAACAATTTCATACATTTATTTCCCCATCCATACACACACACACACACACACACACACACACACTTACTTTTGGAAAGCATTTGCAGATCAAAATTAATTTACAGTTAAAGCTGATGTGTTATTTAAAGTTCACTGATGACAATATGAAATCCAATCTTTCTCAAGATTTCATGTGAGAATTTCTCTTAATTTCTTTTACTAGTTTTACTTAAAACTCCTTGAAATTGAGGCTTAACATTTATCAATTAATATAATGACCTTTCTAAATTTTCATTAATACTTTTTACACAGTTCATAACTTTAACCAGATTATAAGTGTTTTTAGCGTCTTTTATATCTTCAACAGACTCATGCTAAAATAAATGGGAAGTTAGTCCTTTGTGTGCTATAAAATTCCCCATACGTAGATTGGAAGGATTTTATTTGCTGCATTTTGATAAATAAAGCCACAGTATATACTATACATCAGTTTAGTCTTTCGCATTTTTCCATTTAATAGTTCTAGAAATGTTGCAGCTTTATAATATGAAGAGGCAGGGCTCAACTGGAAATGTTAAAACTATTTTTATTGAAGAGATGATCAATTTCCAGTGGCATTGTTAGGAATTGCTAAAAAGTTTGTTTTTAAATCAACATATAACAAGTTCAACATATAATAGGCGACTTTCCAAATAATACATTATCCTGAAGAGCACTACATAATCAGAGGTATGCTGATCCCAGATGCTGCCTTCTGAAAGTACACCAAAAAGAATAGAGAAATTGTTACATGCAGTAAAATTTCAATTTATTAGAATTGTTATCTTGTTAACATACTACTTCTGGGGCTTGCTTCTTGTTTCACATTATTCTAGATAAATTATTTTTAGCTTTATCAATTTCTTTACTCTTTTGAAGAATGTGAAGGTAAATGATATAAAATTCAAGTCACCCAATATGGTTTTAACATATCCATATATGCATAACTGAAGTAAACATGACATTTAACATAAGTGGATAAAGTTAACTTTGTTACTTGTTTATTATTGTCTCCCATAGTTTCCAAACTGGCTTTATGAATAATTAGGATTTATCTATTTTTAGATAATTGACATTATAATGTGAAGGATCCTTTGATTCTTATAGATATGGTTCCATATTAATGGCATATTTGTTTCATGTTTTGACATGGTGCATGCACCAAGGCATCTCCTTGCAAGAGATATTGCTATACTTTTATAAAAATATATCATATTAATAAACTAAAAGGAATTTTGGCACTTTTACATAATGTATTCATGGTACAATATTTCCTTGGCAAGTGTAAAGACTTTTTAAGTGAGCTGCTGTAGGATAAAAAAGTCACAAAGTTTGTTTTGCTTATATTTGTAATTCAAATCAGACAATTCTGTAAGTTTCCTCAGTCATTAACAGAGACATCAGAGGATGAGATGGCTGGTTGGCATCACCAATGCAATGGACCTGAACTTTGGCAAACTCCAGGAGAGGTGAGGGAAAGGTAGACCTGGCATGCTGTGGTCCATGGAGTTGCAAACAGTCAGACATGACTGGGTGACTGAATAGCAACAACATGGGTAAGACTTAGTGTGTGCCTAGCATAGTTCAAACCCTCTTCAGGAGATTAAGGATCATAGTAAAACAAACCAAAATCACTATTCTAATGGATTTTACACTTGTGTGTGTTGAGGAAAGAGTATTAGATAGAAAAATTAGATATGTGAATAATTTGATAATGTTTCAGTTGTTGATATAAAATACAGTATGGTAAGGGAGATAGTGGTACTTGGGTGAGTGTTGCTAATTGACAGAGGATGTCAGGGAAGGGAAACCTGTGTGATAAGGTGACATTTCAGTAGAGATATAAAGCAAGAGAATGAGCCCTGCAGATAATCCTGTCAAAAGAGCATGCCAGGCACAGCTGGTACAGTGAGACAAAGGCAAGAACTAGATCTTGCTTATTCTTGTCAAAGAATAAGAAGAGGACAATGAGCCTAGGGTGCTTTATGTTTCTATTACCAAAGTTAAATTTAAGAATAATAATATTGATAAAACACTTAAAAATATTTTATAATTAATCAAGTATTTGCATACCTGTTAAGTTATATTGTATGATTTATAAAATGTAAATTAAACATTTATATGATGTTGATTGACACTATATGCCTGCAATATGACTGAGAATTGTTATCCCAACATTACAAAGGAAGAAATAAAAGTCCAAAGATATTAAGAGCCCTACCTCCATTAACAACTGCTGAGTGAACAAGCTGGAACTGTAATCACATTTCCTCATTCCTGGCCCATTTTCTCCCTGTTATTTCATATTTTGCATCAAAAGTTAGCATAGACTGAGCCTTGATTATTCTCTGAAATACTCAGCCTGACTTAAGAATCTAGAAATAAAACCTTTATGTGAAAGTGCATACCTTGAAGGAACCATAATGCTCATCTACTTAAGTCTTCTGGGCTTCCCTGATGGCTCAGCTGTAAAAAATCCACCTGCAATTCTGGTGACACATACAGGAGATGCAGTTTCAATCCCTGGTTTAGGAAGATCCCCTGGAGAAGGAAATGGTAACCCACTCCAGTATTCTTGCCAAGGAAATCACACTGACAGATGAGTCTGGCAGGCTACAATTCTTGCAGTCTCAAAAGAATTGGACATACTTAGTTACTAAACAACAACAATCTCTCTTTTGAAATATGAGAGGGAGGAAGTGGTAGAAAATTAAAAGTATAGTGCCTATTATACAAATGTTTTCATTTTTTTTCATACAACTTCTTTCAGCTTCTAAACTAATACATTAATAAATATTCTTTAAAACTTCAAATATTAGAAATAAATCTGTTCTCTTGTCTCACTACTAGCACTAGAATACTACACATCTCCCCATTCCTCTACTACTTAAGTCCTATTCCCTGAGATCTACCTAAAATCCTTCTACATTTATGCACATATCTATGTGCCCAAAGAAAAATACTCACTATCTTGGTTTGTAACAGATAAATGATAGATACATAGATAGATACTATACACACACACACACACACACATACACACACACACACACACATTCTAGGAATCAGCGAACTAAGATGGACTGGAATGGTTGGATTTAACTCAGATGACCATTATATCTACTACAGTGGGCAGGAATCCCTTAGAAGAAATGAAGTAGCCATCAGTCCAAATTGCAGAACTTGGATGCAATCTCAAAAACCACAGAATGATCTCTGTTCATTTCCAAGGAAAATCATTCAACATCACGGTAATCAGGTCTATACCCCACCAGTAATGCTGAGGAAGCTGAAGTTGAACAGTTATATGAAGACCTACCAGACTTTCTAGAACTAACACCCAAAAAATATGTCCTTTACATTATAGGGAACCAGAATGCAAAAGTAGGAAGTCAAGAAACAGCTGGATGCTGCTGCTGCTAAGTTGCTTCAGTCATGTCCAACTCTGTGCAACCCTATAGACAGCAGACCACCAGGGTCTCCCATCCCTGGGATTCTCCAGGCAAGAACACTGGAGTGGGTTGCCATTTCCTCTCCAATGCATGAAAGTGAAAAGTGAAAGGAAAGTCACTCAGTCGTGTCCGACTCCTAGTGACCCCATGGACTACAGCCTACCAGATTCCTCCATCCATGGGATTTTCCAGGCAACAGTACTGGAGTAGAGTGCCATTGCCTTCTCCGAGAAATACCTGGAGTAACAGGCAAATTTGGCCTTGGAGTACAGAATGAAGCAGGGCAAAGGTTCATAGAGTTCTGCCAAGAGAATGCACTGGTCATAGCAAACTCCCTCTTCCAGCAACACAAGAAAAGACTCTATACATGGACATCACCAGATGGCCAACAACAAAATCAGATTTTATATTCTTTGCAGCCAAAGATGAAGCTCTATACAGTCAGCAAAAACAATACTGGGAGCTAGCTGTGGCTCAGATCATGAAATCCTTATTGCCGTATTCAGATTTAAATTGAAGAAAGTGAAGAAAACCACTAAATCATTCAGGTTTAATGTAATTCAAATTCTTTATGACTATACAATGAAAGTGAGAATTAGATTTAAGGGACTAGATCTGATAGACAGAGTGCCTGATGAACAAGGGACAGAGGTTTGTGACATTGTACTGGAGACAAGAATCAAGACCATCTCCAACAAAAAGAAATAAAAAGAAGCAAAATGGCTGTCTGAGGAAGCCTTACAAATAGCTGCGAAAAGAAGAGAAGTGAAAAGTAAAGGAGAAAAGGAAAGATATACCCATTTGAATGCACATTTCCAAAAAATAGCAAGGAGAGATAAGAAAGCCTTCCTCAGTGATCAATGCAAAGAAATAGAGTAAAACAATAGAATGGGAAAGACTAGAGATCTCTTCAAGAAAGTTAGAGCTATCAAGGGAACATTTCATGCAAAGATGGGCTCAATAAAGAACAGAAATGGTATGGACCTAACATAAGCAGAAGATATTAAGAAGAGGTGGCAAGGATACATAGAAGAACTGTACAAAAAAATCTTCATGACCTAGATAATCATGATGCTGTGATCACTCACTTAGAGCCAGACATCCTGGAATGTGAAGTCAAGTGGACCTTAGAAAGCATCAATACAAACAAAGCTAGTGGAGGTGATGAAATTCCAGTTGAGCTATTTCAAATCCTAAAAGATGATGCTGTGATAGTGCTGCACTCAATATGACAGCAAATTTGGAAAACTCAGTAGTGGCCACAGGACTGGAAAAGGTCAGTTTCCATTCCAGTCCCAAAGAAAGGCAATGCCAAAGAATGCTCAAACTAACACACAATTACACTCACCTCACATGCTAGTAAAGTAATGTTCAAAATTCTCCAAACCAGGCTTTAGCAACTGCGAACTTCCAGATGTTCAAGCTGGATTTAGAAAAGGCAGAGGAACCAGAGATCAAATGGCCAACATTTGCTGGATCATCAAAAAAGCAAGAGAGTTCCAGAAAAACATCTACTTCTGCTTTATTGACTATGCCAAAGCCTTTGACTGTGTGGATCACAATAAACTGTGGAAAATTTTGAAAGAGATGGGAATAGCAGACCACTGGCCTGCCTCTTGAGAAACCTGTGTGCGAAGCAACAGTTAGAACTGGACATGGAGCAAAAGACTGGTTCCAAATTGGGAAAGGAGTATGTCAAGGCTGTGTATTGTCATCCTGCTTATTTAACTTATATGCAGAGTACATCATGAGAAACTCTGGGCTGGAGGAAGCATAAGCTGGAATCAAGATTGCCGGGAGAAATATCAATAAACTCAGATGTGCAGGTGACACCACCCTTATGGCAGAAAGTGAAGAAGAAGAAAGAGTCTTTTGATGAAAGTGAAAGAGGAGGGTGAAAAAGTTGGCTTAAAGCTCAACATTCAGAGAACTAAGATCATGGCATCTGGTCCCATTACTTCATGGCAAATAGATGGGGAAACAGTGGAAACAGTGGCTGACTTTATTTTTCTGGGCTCCAAAGTCACTGCAGATGGTGATTGCAGCCATGAAATTAAAAGATGCTTGCTCCTCGGAAGGAAAGTTATGACCAACCTAGACAGCATATTAAAAAGCAGAGACATCACTTTGTCACCAAAGGTCTATCTAGTCAAGGCTCTGGTTTTTCTAATAGTCATGTATGGATGTGAGCGTTGGACTATAAAGAAAGCTGAGTACTGAAGAATTTGAACTGTGGTGTTGGAGAAGACTCTTGAGAGTTCCTTGGACTTCAAGGAGATCCAACCAGTCCATCCTAAAGGAGATCAGTCCTGGGTGTTCATTGGAAGGACTGATGTTGAAACTGAAACTACAATATTTTGGCCACTTGATGCAAAGAGCTGACTCATTTGAAAAGACCCTGATGGTTTGAAAGATTGAGGGCAGGAGTAGAAGGGGACAACAGAGGATGAGATGGCTGGATGGCATTACCGACTCAATGGACATGGGTTTGGGTGGACTCTGGGAATTGGTGATGGACAGGGAGACCAGTCATGCTGCAGTTCATGGGGTCACAAAGAGTCGAAGAGAACTGAGCATCTGAACTGAACTATGTTTCTACATCCTGATATACATCATTTTTAAAAAAATGCTGCACAGTATTTCCACAATAAGGACTACTACATTGAGTGTATTGAGTCATTCTCTGAAAGAAAAATATTAGGATGTTTCAAGGACTTCCTTTATAGTAAGAATCAGAGAATTATTCTCCTTGAAACTCTCTGAAAATTTTCCTTATTAGTGAGCTAAACATTAGCAGTTCCTTTACCAGCTGGACCCTTAGTCTCCCTAATTATGTCTCAAGGGTTTAATAACCTAGCAGACAGAAGAAAATAAGTTTCATACTTATTCCAAAAAGAAAAAAATTAATAAAAGAAAGGAACTTTACATTGCTTTATGCATTGAAGGCAAGTCATCTCTTAAACCAAGTTTTCCTTTGGGGGGTTGGGTTGGAGGGGATTGGATGAATAGCATAATGAAAAACATAACCTAAACCAAGATGTTTACTAAAGAAAAGAAATTTTCTAATAGTATATGAAAGGGTCAAGGTGATAATTTAAAACACAAATGAACTCAGAAGATGTGAAAAAATAAGCAATCAGACAGTTATACTTTCCAATAATCAGTGAATCACAGAGAAATAATAATTCATCTTTTATTGAAGAGCTTCCTATTGATCTAAGTAACTCAATATGTGGGTATTAAACTAGAGATTCAGATAAACAAAATGTTTTGGTTTTAAGTGTGGATACTGAAGACATATAACCAAGGAAAAAAAACTGAATTTAATATTATCCAAGATACTTTATAGGAATTAGGTCCGTATCTGATTGCAGGGACAATTTTTTACAATTAAGAATGGTGACTGACAGAAATCTAAGACCATTGTTATCTTCTGCTAAAGTCATTCATGGTCCTGCACCAGACAGCACCACACCTAAAACATGAAATGAAGAAGAAACCAATCAATAAAGCAAAGCATTCATTGAGCTTTTCTATTTCAAAAGATAGATGAAACCAGTGTGACAATAGTCCTATCTTGGGGAAATAGAACAGAAGCCTATAATGGGACATGAGATTTGGATAGGTTGAGATGTAGCAGAATAATCTTAAGAATTTCTAATTCCTAGCTGAATTTATGGATCAGAGAGTGGTCTAGAGATATAGAATCTTTCAGTCAGTTAAATACAATGAAATATAAAGGATGAAATGCAATTTTAAAGAAAAGTTAAAAGAGAGAGAGAGGAGAGAGAGAAATTATTCAGGGGAGCAAAACAAAGCCCTGGAGAAATTATAGACAAAATATTTTAAATAAAAGGTAATATCTCCCCTTTTGCACCTCAAGTATGGTGGACAATCTGTAATTTGAGGAGACTTTAAATTACAAGGACAGCTCATATCAGTTTGCCTTGGTGTGTAAGTGAAAGTGAAAGTCACTCAGTTGTTTCTGACTCTTTGCAACCCCATGGACTATAGCCCAGAGGCTCCTCTGTCCATGGAATTCTCCAGGCAAGAATACTGGAGTGGGTAGAAATTCTCTTCTCCAGGGGTTCTCTCTGGACCAGGGATTGAACCCAAGTCACCTGCATTGCAGGGAGATTCTTTACTGTCTGAAACCCCAAGGAAGCCTCAAGAGTAATGACTATTCAGGACAGACAGCAAACCCAGAAGATGGTAGACTAGTTTTTCAAAGAAGGATCTTCCTGGAGTTAGATCTTCCTGGAGTTAGAATTCAAGATTTGTTTATAAAAGGGGAGGGAGAGGTCCTGGTTTAGTCAGACTCTGAAGCAACTTAGCAGCAACAGCAACAAAGGGGAATATGTTATTTCCTTCCTGCAGCCATTTACTGATTCACAGGTGGGACTGGTCAGGATGTTTCCTGTGAGCTATACAAAGGTATTTTAGGTTAATGGCCATTACTTTGGAGACAGGGTTCCTAGAGATGGGCCATTATATATACTTTAAGCTTATAGGCAGCATACTTTTGGTGAGTAACTTGTTCTTCCCTATTGCATACACATTTTACATAGTATAATATTGATATTATATTATAGGTAATAAACCTGGTCTGTGCTAGATTAAAAGAATAATGGCAATAGATTGTTTGAACACTTACTATGTATTAGGTAATACACTAGGCATCGTGCATGGATTTACTCATTTAATCATCACAACCACCACACGAAGAGATATTGTTATGCCCGTTAATAAATGAGAAAATTGTAGCTTAGAGGCAAAAAACAGGAGAGAAAAACAAGAAAGAAAGCCAGAAAAAAATGATACAGACTTGTCAAAGATCCAGGAAAACTCAAATAAAAGTTTTTGGTTATTTCTTCAAGATTATACATTCCACCAAGAATTCCAAGATGATTGTCCCACTACCAAATGTTTCATAAAATCTGTCACTAAATAGAAATAAAATTAATTAGTTCTGGAAAGACTTTCATTTAAAGTCATTTACTTAAAAGTAAGCCAACTGTTTCTGGAAAGAAAGACTAGTAATTAAATATCTAGATCATGAAAGGAGTAACCAATGATTCTTAACAATATTTGTCAAAACATATTCATTAGGAGCATCGTGTTTTGTCAAAAGCTTATGTTGTTTTTTCCTGATGAGCACTTAGCTGAGTACTTCATATTTTTCTGGTAATATATTTTATGCTTAATTTAAAGGAAGAAGGATCTAAACCAGAGATCTAAGAGTTTCTTAAAATGGTGACATGTTGCAATCTGATATTTAGGTTATATGTACAACTGGACTTTTTAAAATTAGGGCTACAAGTTATTGGCTTATATTTAGAAGGAAAAAAAATGTTTACTTGAAATATTTCCCATGTTTCCTCCCTGATAATCATTTCCCTAGATTTCCTTTGCCTTTAACATTTCTTTGTGAAGGAAAGATATAGTTGCACTTTCCCTAAGAAGGTCAAATTACGTCAGTGACATATGTTTCATGTTAGAATTTTCTTCCCTTTTGTGAATAATGCAAACATTACTTAAAACCGTAAATTCTAAATAGATGTTTAGTAATATTTTGGTCAACAAATTATTCTAAATACACTACTAGTTTCAAGACACATTCCTCTAAGATTCTGTGCAATTTGAAGAAATCTTGAAGTATAGGAATTCTGCAATCATAAGACATTAAAAAAAAACAAAAAACAGAACTGGTGATTAGGAAAATTGGCTATTCAACTATGGTGTAAAAATATTTCTCTTATTTAGGGTTCACTTTCACAAGGTTCCTTTCTTTCCTATTATCCCCTTACTTTAACTAGCATAACTTTGTCATGTGCTCTGCTGTTTTTAATTCTTAAAATTTACTGCTAAAGCATTGCTACTGTGGAATTGTTTGATTAAGGCATCTACCCATATTATTTTCCAATCATTAAGACACAAATTATTTTAATTTTCTGAATTTTTTTTGCAACCAAAGTAATTATAGACTAAAAAGAAAATAGCTTGGAAATGCATTCTCACACTTGATTGAACAAACATTGCCAAATTATTTTCTACTTGCCCCATACAACTTTCCTTGTTCTTTGTTTTCTTTTTCCCTCTAAGAAACTTAAAAAGAAAAAAAGCATTTTATGAATAAGATAAGAGAGAAAGGAGCTTTTTTCCTCATTATAGATTATTATGTTAATTATAACTGAACCCACCCCAATGTACAATTCTTGTACATTGTCCATTTAGTAATCATTAATGTATTATATGTTTCTCTTTTTCTGGTTACATATGACCTTTGTTATGAATTAGCCTCTAAATATTTTTCATTATCCTATTCTACAATGTAGAATCAGTTAGGATTCAAGATTTTCCCCTATTCAATGTCTCCTTCTCTTGGCTTTCATGAGCTTCATTAATCAAAGAAATAGTTCTTTTAGGTTAAACAACAAATCTCAGGGAATAATTCTGGTATTTTTCTATGGTACCTCATGAATTGTTCTGACAGGCAGTAAATTCTTAAAAAATTACAAAATAACAGACAGTTTCCCTGATTCATATTCAGTCACAGGTTGTAATTTTCCATTTACCTGTTTTGTTATATAGTACACATATTGGAAACTCATTTTTATTTAATGTGATGTAAACTGGTCTTGCTAGGAAGTATCTTCACTCAGATAACTCTACAGTCTTGTTTGTCTGCCTGGACAAGCTAACCTGATTGTAATCACATTACTTATCTTTTAATTTCTTTTGAAGCTGATGTACATCAGAAGTGGCATTCAGCTGGGAATCACATAGATAAAATTGATTTTATCAAGTTTAAATGTTTCAGGGCCTTGGCACATGTTTTTATATATGCAGTCATAAAGCACCCTGGGTGAGAGTCCAACAGAGAAACTGCAGGCATAAACTCAACGGTAAAATATCACAAACATGGTCATAAGTAGGGTCCTGGTGATTCTGATCCCCATTTATCTTTTTCGAGTGAATCAGCCCTAAATACTTGTCAAAAATGCACAATATTTTATTAAAGAGAGAGAGAAATTATTGTTATTCAAACAATGCCCAGCTGGCATCTTTCTCCTGAATTGAATCCATCTACAATATCAAAAACAAACATTAGGGAAAACAACAAAAGTATCTTTCATTTCTAAACTAGATTCATGAGAAAAATTGATGAGAGTATCAATTAATGGCCAAGTCATTTAAAATGAGGCACACAAATTGAAAATTTTACTTTGATACCCACTACTTGAACAGGAAAAACTAGAAACTGTAAAAAGGTAATAATAATTTTGTTTAATAATTGTGTTTGATTCTTTATCTTGCACTAAATATTTGAGCTGAGAAAGAGCCAAGTAAGCTTCAGCTTCAAGATACTGAATTATATAACCTCCCAAAGTCCATTCTTCAGAAATTTATTTCTGAGAGCATTTACCATGGTGGGGGGTTCCAGGTAGGATGATGGGTGAATTCCCAGCCATGCAATTAGAAAGCAAATCAGAACCATGAGGAAAATCATCCAGTGGTTGAAATCACAGCAGATGGCTGAACTTCTGGAGAGTGATCAGCACAAACACAGCATTGTTTATAGTTTGTAGTCACTGAAAGTAGGAAATAACTAAATGCCCATCATTAGAGAAACAGATGAACAGAATGTAGACTACTAATAGAACAATTAACAATAGCATATTAAATATATAATGAGACAGAGAGGTGCACACACATGTACATATACACAGAGAAAGTGAAAGAGACTTAAATAAAATAAATGAAAAAGCAAGTCTCATTGTCATCTGTATTTTTTTAATCTCACACTCCAAAGTAAAATTGTTACAAGTAATGATATATCTATGTAAAACGCAGACTAGAACTGTATACACTGCCCTCCTGATAATATTTTTTCTCCATGTTTCTCATGGAAACATGGGCAGGGATTGTTTTAAAGGAAATAAGATTATAACTATTATTATTATTATTGTGCTTTTCTGTTGCTTGTACATGTATTTAGGCAACAAAAAGAAAAGAAATAAATTACATGATGCCAAGAGAACACCAACAATGAAATACATGATACCAAGAGAACCAGATATTTTGTATAAAGACTTCTGAAGCATTACCGTATAGATGTAATACACACATGTGTTACTGGGGAAATCACTTGCTGTAGATGATTGCATTATTCAGGACTCTTGGTTACAAATAACAAAAACCATGTTTAAGTAATTAAATAAGAAGGCCATTAGAATGAGGTGGCTCCAAAGCACTGGTGGTCTCTACAAGCAAAACAAAGCATAAGCCAGGGTCAATGCACTTGAATTTGACAAAGTGAAATTTGAAAAGAGACAACCACAGTCAACTAGCCTTCCCAAATAAAGCAATTACTTTAGTTATGACCATTCTTTTTTTTCTTTGTTTTGCATATAAACCTATCCCTTACCTTCTCCTGTCAGTGGAGTCATTTATTACCACTTTCATTTTGGCACTGCCCTGCTGAAATTGACATATACTTGAATAAATTGAAATTTTGAATGGGTCTCAATTGATCTTTAGTATTCATTAATGCCAACGTAAATATATGGAAAATATCTTAAAAATCCAAGCACATCATACAGGTAGGCTCAGGACAGAGCTGGGTCATTAGAAATAGCTTAAAACTCAGGTGGCATAATAACTTGCTCAATTTTGCCTTTTCCTTGTTTCTCCCTCATTTTTCTCTTTGTCCCTGTAGACTAGGTTCCTTTGTCTCTCTGCAGTAGATATCTCTCAATCCCAGCTCCAGTTTCTTTGTGAACAAAATTTATGCAAACGGTCTTTTATTCACTTCTGGTTCAATTAAATTGCATCTCAAATAAGGAAATAAGGAGACGGAAAAGAGGAGTCACTGTTTGAAAAAGAGTGAAAGAAAATGTAACTCTCCTGGTAAATATATATTGAAGGACAGAGTAGCAGTTTTAAAGTAGTGGATTCTGAGAGTCCCTTGGACTGCAAAGAGATCCAACCAATCAATCCTAAAGGAAATCAACCCTAGATATTCATTGGAAGGACTGATGCTGAAGCTGAAGCTCCAATACTTTGACCACCTGATGTAAAAAGCCGACTCTTTGGAAAAGATCCTGATGTTTGGAAAGATTGAGGGCAGGAGGAGAAGGGGATGACAGAGGATGAGATAGTTGGATGGCATTACTGACTCAATGGACATGAGTTTGAGCAAGCTCCAGAAGATGATGTTGGACAGGGAGATGTGGCATGTCATGTCCATGAAGTTACAGAGAGTTAGACAGGACTGAGAGACTGAACAACAATATCACATTTAATGATTTTACACATGCCATTCTTTTGGTTTTAAATAGGCATGTGCGCCTTAACACCTATTCTGTCATTACCCCTTTGAGGTCCTGTATAAAATTTTAAAATAAAATTTAAAATAAAATTTTCATTAGTATCTAATATTCAATTAATTGACTATTATGTTCACATAATTCATATATTTTATAAATACAAGAATATTGCTCATAAAGTTTAGTTCATTACAGGATTATATATCTTACACTTATTAAAACAGACAGAACTATTTAGTGTAGTGATTTTGAGTATCTCACATGATATATTTGTTTTTATTTAAAATATGTTCTTGAGTTAATTTAATAATGAAGAATACCTGTGTGCTCAATTTCTCAGCAGTGTCTCTCTTTGAGACCCTATGGGCTGTAGCCTGCCAGGCTTCTCTGTCCATGAAATTTCCTAGGCAAGAATACTGAAGTGGGTTGTCATTTCCTATTTCAGGGGATCTCCCTAACCCTGGCATCAAACCTGCATCTTGCATCTCATGCACTGACAGGTGGATTGTTTACCACTGAGCCATCTGGGAAGCCCATAATAGAGGATAATGAATGGCAAACTCAGTCATTTGAGAACTTGTTGTCATTCTATTTTCTATTTAGAGTGATTCCTTTATTGACTAGCCAAGTATTTTGTGCTTGTCTGAGATGAAGGATCACTTAACCACTCCAGATAGGCATTACAAAACTTCTGAACTTACAGAATCATTAAATTCCATGTACATTATCTTTTGTATCAATGCTCATTTGTTCAGTCAAAGCTGACTCTGTGACCCCATAGACTGCAGCTCACCAGGCTCCTCTGTCCATGGGATTTCCCAAGCAAGAATACTAGGATAGGTTGCTATTTCCTACTCCACATTATCTTTTACTTTGAGGTATTTTGATTAATATAAACTAAAAAGGCCTCAGTGGAAACAGACAAAAAAGGTAATAGTCTATCAAAAAAGTGAAAACATAACATACTACAATGAATTCACATTAAAGTATCATTTTTGAATTTCTTGAACATGCATTTATGATTAAAAATATAGCTACCTCATACTAACATGAGTTTGAGCAAGCTCTGGGAGTTCATGATGGACAGGGAAGTTGGGCATGCTGCAGTCCATAGGGTCTCAAAGAGTTGGACACAACTGAGTGACTGAACTGAACTGAACATATGTCTTCTGCTTCTCTGAGCCGTCTCAAAGGTGCCAGACAAGAATACAAGAACTCATCAAGCTCACTTAGCCATTCCAATGTTATTTGTTACTTGTTATTTGTTATTATTTTTTTCTTTTTGTGTTTTCACTTTTGGCTACTAAAAGTATAATTTATCTTATTCTTATAACTGCTTAACCTCAGAAAGCGTTTCCAAGACCTAAAAATTACAAATATAAGTATGCATTTTCCTAGCAGGAAGGAAGAATAAATTAAAGACAGGGTGTATTGCTGGATTATTATAGATCTGGGCATATTTAAAGATATATAGAGAAATATGGATATATACAGTGAAATGAAACTCTCAGAAGGAGATGAGAACAGGAACAAGGTAGAGCAATACTTTAAAAGATAAATGTTAAGAATTTTCTAAATTTATTGAAAATATTTTAACCTATGTATGTTGTAACCAAGATGGTCAGTGAACCTCACAAAGAATACAAATGACAAAATCTACACCTAGGCAAGCATAGTTAAATGGCTATAAAGTAAAAATGAATAAAAAATTTCATCACTGGGCAAAGATGAAAAAGCACATAACATTTAGAATAATAGTGACAGTTAAGGCAGACAGTTCATAGGAAACAGTTAAGATCAGAGGAAAACAATATAGAATTACTGAAGTACCAAAAGTAAAGAAAATACCAAGCAAGAATTCTATATCCAGTGAAAATATCCTTCAAAAATGAAAATAAAATAAGGACATTTTTCAGACAGAGGCAAAAAATATATGCTTCTAGCAGAACTTTACTGCAGGATATGACAAAATTAGTTCTTCATGCTGAAGGAAGGTGGAAAATGACAAAAAAACAGACCTCTGGATGTTAAGAAAGAAATAACCGAGGGTATTTCAAAAGTATAAATAAGCAGATTTTTGTTATGCTTATTTTTATAGATATATGTGTAGGCATGCATTTATAAACATGTGTTGGTACACATGTATGTTTGTGTGTGGCTATAGATATACATTATGAAAATTACTGTAGAATAATTTAAATATAAAAATAATTAAATAGCACAACTAAAGAGAGAAAAATATAAAACCACAATCCTGGTTGGATATATAATATTCTTAATGGAAACTGATATTTTTTAATAGAAAAAGTAGTATGGCATGGAAGATTTGAGTAGAATTATCCACTAACTTATTTTGTATGGAAAGGTTACTATGCTCAACAACAACAGCAACAAAAATCATATTTTTTTCAAGTGCATATTAAGCATTCATGAAGATTGAGCATACACTAAGTCAAAGAACAAAACTGAGTAAATTTCAAAGGACCAAAATATACAACATGTATATAAATCAATGATCAAATACTATTTCATTTCCATTAGAATAGCTAAAATTTAAAAGTCTGACAGTGTCAAATAGTGTCAAGAATGTAGAACACCAGAAACTCTCATCCTTGATGACAGAGGATTATTAAATGGCAAACTTTGGAGCATTGTTTTGATGTCATCAGTGTCTGTCAAAGTTAAATAGATATCTCCCTTAAATTAGCACCAGAGAACAAATAAATATTTTGCATTGTAATCATATCATGAGACACTACTAGTAATAAACATTTGGTTGAATGAAAGAAGTCAAAAGTAATTGGCTTCTCAGAGAATAGAAATTGATTATTAGGAACAAAGGAAAACTTTTGGGGATGATGGAAGTGTTTTGTATCTTGTTTTGCATAGCGATTACGTTACTGCATAAATTCAAAATCTCATTCAAATGAATGTTTAAAACCTGTGAATTTTATTTTATGTAAGTTACACCTCAAAGGAAAACTACAACAACAAAGAAAAAGTGAAGTTACGTATAATCCAATTAAGAAGTATTTATTGAGTGAACAAAAGCAGGATCTCCTGGTGATGGAGGTGTAGTTTATGTCAGCAACTAAAGATTCTTAAGCTCTTCTCAAGTAACTGATATTTTAACTACAGTGAAAGAGAACATGCACAAGTTAAATAATAATTTTGTATACCAATATAAGTGATAGTACAATACATTCTATTGTTAAGTTGAAATCTTGCCTTTATCTTCAGGATAGAGAATAAGAGCACTTCGAGAAATTAAAAAGACTTCTTGTAAGTATTATGTTTGAGTCTGGCATTTCAATATTAGTTAAGATTTTGTTGAAGGAAACAAAATAAAGATGGTACAGTTGTGACCTCTTATATTTTGCTACATTTTTTGGAAACATAGGTGAATTAGTTTCCAATCACTGCTGTAAAAAATTATCATAGACATAGTGTGTCAAGGCAAAAGCACATTATAACTATGGAGGTCGGCAGTCCATAATGGGTTTCACTGGGCCAAAATAAAAGTGTAGAAAGTCAGTATTCCTTCTGAAGGTGCTAGAGAAGAATGTATCTTTTCTAGTTTCTGGAGTTGTGTGGCATATGACAAAAGTTAAAAACATTCCCATTCAAAAAGTAAGAAAATAAGAGGGGAAAAAGGGAAATCACCAGTACCAAACAATTTCAAAATCCAGCCTGGGAAATCCCACTTTGTTTCACAGGTCTGGAAATAATCCTCTTGTGATTCTGGGCCCATGAATCCACATTTGTTTGAATATCTGTAAAACTGGACTTCCCTGTAGCTCAAACAATAAAGAATTTGCCTGCAATGCAGGAGACCTGGGTTCAATCCCTGGGTTGAGAAGATCCTCTGGAGAAGGGAATGACAATCCACTCCAGTATTCTTGCCTGGAGAATCCCATGGACAGAGAAGCCTGGCAGGCTACAATTCATGGGGTCACAAAGAATCTTAACTTCTGTAAAATTTTGGGCCGAGGTTGTCTTATATCTGTCAAGTCACTTTTACCATGAAAGGCAATATATTCACAAATTTCAAAAATTAGGATGTGGGTGTCTTTTGGAGACTATTTTTTTTCTGCCTACTCTATTGGGCTTTAAAAAAATCCTATGATTTTCATTAGCAGAATTTCTTCACTTGATTAGAAGTAGTGTAAACATATTAATTGCACATATTATAAACCTCAGACACACTTTTAAAAAAGAAGAAACGGAAGTTTTTTTTTTTTCCATTAGCAAGGAAAATCATCTTTCACCCTTGAATGAATTATCCCATTGACCACATCAGTGACTATTTGTATATTAAGATTTTCTTGATTCTGTAATGATATTCCACTCCCTACAGAAAATCCTTAAGATATCACTCCTTCAAATCTTTCAGAGAGCAAAGTTTATTGGGCAGATGTTTTAGTTACCTATTGATGTGTAATAACTTACATGGAAATTTAATTACATTAGACAAAAATAAACATTTATTATTTCACAGTTTCTGTGGATTAGGAATTTGAGGATAGTTTTAACTGGCTGATTCTAGCATGGGGTGTCTCATGAATTTATAGTTAAGATGTTAGGGGCTGTAGTTATCTGCAAACTTGAGTATGCATGGAGGATACACCTCCATTATTTCTTACTCATGGCTGACAAGTGGATTCTTCCTTTTGGTAGGAGGTTATGGTTTATTGCCACAGTTTATCTCAATAGTGCTGCTTGACATGGTAGCTGGCTTCCTCCTAAGTGAATGATCTGGGAGAATAAGGTAGAAGTATAAATTTATTTAGCCATTTATAGATTCTACTGGTCACACAGAGCAATCCTGATACAATTTGCTGGAGATGACACAAGAGAATGAATGTCAGAAAGCAAGTTTTCTTGGGGACCATCTTGGACATGGCTGGGCTGCCCAATAAGCAGTACAGAATTTACAAGGAAATGTATCAGACAGAATCTCAGCTTTGAAACAAGTCCCCACAGGCAGTGAGGGGAAAGCATCCATGATCAATAAAGGATTTGAAATCAGTATTAAAAAATAATTTTGTTCTATCGCCTCACTTATTATTATATTTGCATTTGGAGAAGAAGACTAAGATGAAATATTCAGAAGACTTCATGAAAAATAGAATATTGTTGATATGTAAAACATAAACATGGAAATATATCTAAGTCACTGAAAATATTTGCTCCATATCTAGAATATGAGAACTTGATATAACATTTATCAACTGGATGTTTACAGAATTAATCTTGCAAAAGAAGGTACAGCTTCTAAAGACTCATTGCAACACATTTTCCAAAAATGCATTGTTTGAATGGGAATTTAGCCAGTATTTCAAATATCCCCTTGGCTATAAATTTTTCATTATGAAATAATTGTAATTGAAATGAAAAGAAGTCATCTAATCTTTTCTCTAAGCAAAACTGTTAAGGTAGTATTCAAAATTAGTGGATAATTATTTAGACTTGTGTTCCAAATCTTGTCTTTTGCCGGTGCTGACAGTGACCTAGGCTAGGGCTCACATTGCTCCTGTATTGCAGTAAGTATGTTTATTTAGCATTTTTGGAAAGATCAAGTAAAAGTAGGTTGAGAATGAGAACCAGAATATGCTTGAGTAAATAAAAACTCTATGCTCTTCTTCATCTAAAGGACTTATGGTCTGATTTTTGCAATATTCCTTTACAGAAAAAATCAAAATAACAAGACAATTGCTGGCCTTAGAAGATAAAAACATCATAATCCTTTGTATATTCATTCAAAAAATATATATTCAGGCCTTAGTTTTTCTAACACAAGGCTGGACTTTATAGAAAAAAAGGTATTGGACAATACAATATCCTTAACCTCAAGAAACTCTGTGAAGTGTCCGGACACTTGTTGTTTTGGAGACATCAATTAGTGACCTTCTTGCTCTCTAGATTCCCCTTAGGAAAGCCTGAGCAAAAAGGAGTCAGAAGAGAATGAAGATATCGACTTTATTTAAGGCTACCCAAAATGCAGATGTGTCGGTAAAGGTGGCAGAGGACAGCACTGAGATGTATCACCAGAGTGGGGTGGACTCCATCTTCTACTCTTCTAACTTACTTCTCTCAGCTCTAGCACCCCTCCAATAATTCACCACTGATTTTTCTCCATTTGTCCACATTTAGGCTAAATCTGACAAAACAGATGCTTATCCAGTACAACAGCAAACACTGTTTATCCTTAGGGATTAATATGCATTTTATCTCCCTGTCTGAATGTCTTAAGATAAACCTAGTGCTACAAGCAGTTTCTCCCACTCTGACAGGCTGTTAGTCACCCTAAATACTGCTGGGATGCATCAGCCATCTGACATGTAAGGTCTCTATCACTCACATATCTCAGACCCTGAGTCCTGCCAGTGATGCACATGGTATGATTCTTCAGTTCACAGTCAAACTCAAACAGATGAATAGGAAGATTTTAGGAGGAGCCCAACACCTCATATAGATCTAGTTAGAAAAAGAAAGCAAATTACAGCACAAAATATCCAGAAAATCCTTTGGAGTGTATATTAAAAAGTTAGGAAACATGAAATGGGACTGAATTAAACTGATATGATTTCATTTTACTAATGAGCAAATATTTAAACAACTTTATTAGCCATCTAGATAGCTGTCAATATAAAAACTCCTTCAATAAAGAATTTCTATCCCCTTGTTTATTAGTTTCATGTCTTTTACATAGCTGTTCTCTTGCAGGTCTTCAGTTTAAACATATGAATGCATTAATATAAAAAGTTCAGAGGTCAAAACCTTAAGATATTTTAGGTTATGCCATAGTCATATGAATTAATTAGATTAATATATAATTATGAGACCCAGATTAATATGTAGGAAGAAAGTGATAAAGGGAAGCTGAAATATTCTAATGACTTGAATAATATTACTATGTACTAACTCTGTTTCTAATAATGCAGAGAACTAACAGACTCAGGTATTAACACCCTCACATCAAGATTCTCTTTGTTTTTAATTTTATTATTGCCCACTATTAACCAAAACATAGCCTTGATAGTAAGTATGTACACTAGTATGCTATCAAGGCTATATTTGGCGCTAGTGGTAAAGAATGCAGGAGACAAAAGAGACTAGGGTTTGTTCCCTGGATGGAGAAGATCCCCTGGAGGGGGCAGGGCAACCTACTCCAGTAAGCTTGCCTGGAGAATCCCAGGGACAGGGGAACCTGATGGGCTACAGTCCCTGAGGTTACAAAAAGTCCAACATGACTGAAGCAACTTAGCACACAAGCACAAACACTAGAATGTATTTATTTTTGAAATCAGTTGTCTTTCATTCTGTATTTTGTGATCAATGTCTACAGGAAGAACTAGTGGCATGTATACTTAATACTTCTGAAAAGTCATAATAAAAGATGCCAAGGGTTAAGAAGTAAGTATTAAAATAAAGTCCTGATTTTCAATCCTAGTGGGTAAACCATTTGGGGTCAAATGTAATTGTCACCATGAAGAGCAGATACATCATGGCTTCACTGTTAGCACTAACTAAATATTATTGCTCTGCTATTTCAACAGCAAACTGCAGCCCTTTGGAGCCAGCAGGCTCTCCTCAAGGACTTGCTGATGTGTAGCAAAAATATTTTAGTGTGAAAAAACTACTCCCTAGTGCATTTGTTTGCAAACTGCTGAATTTCTAGATAACTCTATGTTTGAGGACTATTTTTGATAGTGCAGATATGGTGCTGAGATGCCTTTAAAAGAATCAACACTTCTTTTTTATTTTCTTCCTTTTTTTTTTCTTTCTTTCTTACTCACAGCATGACAAACCCAGTAGAAACACAAAGCTGCTTGGGTAGCAATTTTTTATTTTGTACAGTAATTTGTTGCATTGAACCCAGACCTCCCTGCTTCATGCTTGCAAAACAGTAAAAAGCAGTCAAGTGGAATGCAAATTAATATAAAACTCAAATACTCTGTTTAACAGCTTTCAAGTTAGTAGACTCAATTGCCAAAAGAATGTAAAGCAAAGCTTTAACACTGCTGTTAATTATGCTTTTCTTGCCATAAATACTTTAGCCATTACCTAGAAACTGTAAAGAATTGTTTTACTACATCCAGAAATTTCTGTGCAATTTAATCACTGTTTATTTGTTTTATCTACATCTGCCTTAAGAAAATGAAATCTAGCAACTAAGAAAATACTTTTCTTAACGTTTCTAATGAGATGTACACCAAACTAAAGTCCACTTAAAAATTAAAAAGTCCACCTTGTAAAATTCTAAAGAGTGAATTTATCTTTCAATTGTGGTAATTTATATAATTAAATAAACTTATAGTTTTGTGTTGTCTACCACAGGAAATATGATTTTTCATATCTAATTCTATTTGTTCTAATAAATTACTAACACATCAAAATTTAAGTATGTTTAGGAAAATGAAATTAATATAGATAATTGAGACCATAATATAATCTTGTGTTTACACTATAGCTATGCATTAGAAAAAATTTTATCATTTTTTTGGGCAGGTGCTATATTTCATATTATGTTCTACTCTAGAAAAGACAAGCAAGGCACTGTGCTCCTTTTTGTGGAATTCAGGATCTAGTGAGGTGATACAAATTCTTAAATAAAAAATAGTAAGTATTATGAGTATCCTTTTTTATAAAATCAACATATTTTGTTCTATTATCAGGCACTTGACTATATGCAGTGTTATTTTTTTTTTTAATTCCTCTGGATAACTGGCCCAAATAAGTCGGTTGTCTGGTGAATGAGATTTTCTTACTTTATTTTTCTATCACATTAGGTACATCACTAACTGTACATTTCATTACCATTTCCACCACCCCATACGTCATCTAGAAGGCCAGTATATCTCTTTGGTCACCAAAGTCATTTAAGTTTGAGACCCTGAAGTGGCAATGCCATTAGCATATCACATAAACCATGTTGACCGTCTAAACTTGACTGGATTTGTAGCCCAAATACTCAACTACAGTTGGATAACCGACAAATCTCCACTTTGCTTTTCAAAATCAGAACACATGCCTTCTTTTATATGCTAAAGTCACATTCCTGATCTACCATCTGGCTTAAGAATTTTTCCTATTGGTAAGAATAGATATTCACTGATCCACATACACCAGGTCCCCCCTGTGATAAAGAGCTTGCATTCTGGACAGCTGACCAAAGTTCGTGGCATGCTGTGTGGTTGTGGAACAGGGCACAGTTAACTGGCCCACATGAGGACTGGACTTTGGCTTCATCGGTTGTATACAGTAATCAGTTGAACTCAATAGTCACTAACAGCTCTGTTGAAAACCAACAATATGCTCGACCCGCCACAGTGAATATGCTCTTTCTTTAAATGTGTCAGACCGAAGAATCTCTATTTTAAATTTCCTCTTTCATTTTCTTTTACTCCAATGAAAGAAGGTCTCACTACTTACATTGTCTTCTATTTTTCTCTAATAACAGTTTTCTCCTTCAGTTTCCTTTCTGATGCCCATGTTTCTCTGGGTCCTTCCTTATTTCAACCACTCATGTTATATGTGAGCAATATATAACAGTAGAATGTGGTCTATCCTAATATGAACTAATGTTACACAGCTTCCAAGAGTGGGTCTTAAGTAATATCAATCTCTTCAGGGGGCCTGAGAATAGAGGTAGACATTGAAATTGAACTTTTCTTACCAGACAATATTAATGCAATTATCTCCCTAAATTAATTTGATCCTTCAGGCATTATGAAAATGGGATGGTTATGGTAAGAAATACCAATGATTTTCTATATTCACATTAACACTTAGTTTTAGGCTCATAGACATTTCAAGCTGGTAAAATTCTTCAGTTCAGTTCAATTCAGTATAATTCAAACAGTTGTGTCTGACTGTTTACAACCCCATGGACTGCAGCATGCCAGGCTTTCCTATCCATCACCAACTCCTGGAGCTTGCTCAAACTCATCTCCACTGAGTTGGTGATGCCATCCAACCATCTCATCCTCTGTTGTTCCCTTCACTTCTTGCTTTCCTTCAATCTTTCCCAGCATCAGGGTCTTTTCCAATTAGAAGGTTCTTCACATCAGGTGGCCAGAGTATTGAGTTTCAGCTTCAGAATCAGTCCTTCCAATGAATATTCAGGACTGATTTCCTTTAGGATGGACTGGTTTGGCCTCCTTCCATTCCAAGGGACTCTCAAGCATCTTCTCCAACAACACAGTTTGAAAGCATCAATTCTTCAGCACTCAGCTCTGTTTATGGTCCAACTCTCACATCATAGTCTTGACTAGATGGACTTTGTTGGCAAAATAATGTCTCTGCTCTTTACTATGCTGTCTAGGTTGGTCATAGCTTTTCTTCCAAGGAACAAGCGTCTTTTAATTTCATGGTGGCAGTCACCATCTGCAGTGACTTTGGAGCCCATGAAAATAAAGTGTCTCACCGTTTCCATTGTTACCCCATCTATTTGCCATGAAGTGATGGGACTGGATGCCATGATCTTAGTTTTTTGTATGTTGCATTTTAAGCCAGCTTCTTCATTCTCCTCTTTCACTTTCATCAAGAAGCCTTTTAGTTCTTCTTCACTTTCTGCCATAAAGGTGGTAACATCTGCATATCTGGTTATTGATATTTCTCCAGGTAATCTTGAATCCAGTTTGTGCTTCATCCAGCCCAACATTTCTCATGATGTTCTCTGCATATAAACACTTAGTTTTATTAGTTTTATATTCTCATAAGCACTTAGTTTTAGACTCATGGACATTTCAAGCTGGAAAAATTCTTAGAGCCTGTCTAATCCACTGAAATCCAAAAAGACCAAATAACTTTTCTGCTGTAGAAAAGCTGCTAATAATAGAGTTTTTCATTAGTTAAAGTATAACCTAAGCTCCTGTTACAAAGAGACCAACATGGAATTAACTTTGCATTTTCCTTATCAAAAGGATGAAAAAAATAGCAGCTATTATGGTACAAGTAATAGTAGAATTATACTATTCTGCTATAGTATAATGCTAATGTTTTTATCACAAGTTAAGAGTCTTTATAGAAAAACAGACTTTCAAGTTGAATAACATTTTATTATTAAAAACTTATTATGCTATTAAAATTTCATATCAGAAAAGTATCTCTGTGATCACCCTCGATAGTCTTTCCTCCTATATTTGTAATATCTTTGTGCTACCATTTATACAGGAAAAAGTGAAAAATTTAATGTATACACAGTGTAAACGATATAACAAAGATATCATAAATATTCAAAAGTCCAATGTTTGGACCTAATGAAGAAAATAAGATAGAGATAAAGACTCACTGACATGAGTATTAAGCCATCAATGTATCAACTTACAGTGTTACAACATTTGAACCGAGGCAAAGGAATGTCTACATTTTTGGAAAACTAACTTATAGTACCAAGTAGTAAATGTAGAGACATGTAAAATCAAAGAAACTTTACCTGTCTCACTGGAAAAATTCTACTGCCTATAATATCTGAAACTATTTAGTTGCTCAAATAAATTTGTAAATAAGTGGTTGACTGAACCAATGAGTGAATCAACCAAGAGAAACTTTGAGTATGTCATAATTATAGTGATCTATACAGATAAAATGGAGAAGGCAATGGCAATCCACTCCAGTACTCTTGCCTGGGAAATCCCATGGATGGAGGAGCCTGGTGGGCTGCAGTCTATGGGGCCTCTGAGAGTTGGACACGACTGAACGACTTCACTCTCACTTTTTACTTTCATGCATTGGAGAAGGAAATGGCAACCCACTCCAGTGTTCTTGCCTGGAGAATCCCAGGGATGGTGGAGCCTGGTGGGCTGTGGTCTATGGGATTGCACAGAGTCAGCTACGACTGAAGCAACTTAGCAGCAGCAGCATACAGATAAAATACTTTCAAACTACTTGTTGAATTAATAAGTTCCCTTTGAGATGGTTACCTACTGACTTTCTCTCTTAAATTGTTAAAAACAACTTGTACTCTCTCTGACTTTGCATTAATAATTTGATAATCAGAATGTATCAACCCATACTAAATCCAAAGCTTGGCTGATCTTTTTTGCCTACATATTTAAATGCCCCCATGTTTCATATCAGGTGGCACTAGCATTAAAGAATGCACCTGCCAATGCAGGAAATGTAAGAGATTCTGGTTTGGCCTCTGAGTTGGAAAGATCTCCAAGAGTAGGAAATGGCAACCTATATTCTTGTCTGGAAAATTCCATGGACAGAGGAGCTCATGGAGCTGAAAAGCTGGACATGACTTAGCGACTGAGCACACACACACAATTTTTTACATCAGAACCTTAGAGTGATATAAATGTCCTTCTATACTTATCAACAAAATATCCTAAGACATTTGTTATCTATTCACCCAGAATATCAGCAGACTCCAATAATATTTGTCCTCTGGCTACTATTTGTATAACATACTGCAGTGCATTTGCTATATATTTTTTTTTTCAAATCTCTAAAAGCCATCTCCTTCTAGTCTTTTCTTGGTTTATTTTTTTTTAATCCATGAGCTTCCTATCATCTGTCTCCCTGGCTTATAAAACCTTATCCCAAAGATATCCCAATGATATACTGTGAGAGTTCTTTTAAGAGGTTTTCATTTTCTTTCTTGGCTTTAGGGTGGGAATTGAAAAAAAAGAAAAGACTTCTGGAGACAGTGGGATGTATAGTACCACTGGCCTGATTATCAAGTCTAGTACTGTTCTTTGTTTCCTTTTCTCTTTGAAAAGCTCTGGCCTATAGCCACAACCCATTCTTTTGCTTTATGCCTCCAACTCCACTGCAGACCAGCTGACTAGCTGGCACTGCACTCTCTGGAGCAGGGATTCTTCCCTTTATAGGGTTTAACTGTCATTGCCCAGGCATTTCATGCAGTATGGTTGCTTCTCTGCTTCCTACAAATACAATCTACTTTTAGAAGAACTGTATCTATTGTTTTCAAACTGTTGACCACTTTAAAATATTTTACACAAATATTTCAAAATACAGAAATGATTTTTGAAAACACATGCCATATAACCTAGTGGGGGCACTAAGGATGCGTTAAAATATATAACAGATGATTTTATTGTAAAATTTCCAAATCAAATAACTTCATGTCTTTTACAAATTCAATTTCAAGAGAATTTCAAGTCTGACTATAATAAAATACCTCTTCATTAGTGTTTTGTTTCTTTTTAGCTATATCTGGTGACATCAGTACTTTTCTATTTCTTGAGTTTATATTTTAAAGCAAATTTAGAACTATGCAGTTATTTTGCTTTCTATTTTGATAATTCACTGCAAATTTCCAGCATGTAAGTAAAGAATAAACTAAAAAGTGATAATATTTCCATTTCTCTGTTCCTGGACATATATTGAAAGCATACAAACAGAAATTGGTTTTATTAGGAGAGCATGCAAATTTCATTAGCATTTTTCATGTAAACCAATTGTCATGACTCTATATAAATTTCTCTGAAGCCGAATTAGCCAAAATAGAACCAATCAAATTGAATAAATCAAATTTAAGAGCATATACATTCACAAATTTACAAAATTAATGAAACTGCTTTTTTCTGCAATTAAAAAACAAAGAAGTAGAAGGAGAAAAATACACCAATACCAACTAGAAAAAAGAAAAGAGTTTATTAGAAACAGCACAACTTCCTTCTAATATTTGAAGAGCTGTACTATGGAGATGGCTTACACTTTTAAGGACCAAAGTGTAGACATAACATTATTAGGTTAAAAAAAAAACAGAAAAATTGACTACATTTTATTATGGGAGTTTTTGATAAGAGTTATTAAGTAGATAATGAGGTGCCTTATGAGGTTGTGAGGATCCTATCAGGTAAGTTCAGTCTTGAGACATACCAACAAAACGTCATCTCACTGAGAGTTGTATTGTATCAAACCTTAGCCACACAGAGTCTCCTTCATGGATCACAGCCATGTCTGGAAAAGGGGCTTTTAAACTCAGTGAAGCTAGGAGCCATGTGTGCAGGGCCACCCAAGATGGATTAGTCACAGTGAAGAGTTCTGACAAAATATGGTCCACTGGAGAAGGAAATGACAACCTACCCTATTGCCTGAAGAACCCCATGGACAGTATGAAAAGGCAAAAAGATATGACACCAGAAGATGAGCTCCCAGGTTGGGAGGTGTCCAATATGCTACTGAGGAAGTTCAGTTCAGTTCAGTCGCTCAGTTGTGTCCGGCTCTTTGCAACCCCATGAATTGCAGCACACCAGGCCTCCCTGTACATCACCAACTCCCAGAGTCGGGCAAATACTAGTAGCTCCGGTGAAATCGAAGCAGCTGGGCCAAAGCTGGAATGATGCTCAGCTGTGGATGTGTTTAGTGGTGAAAGTAATGTCTCACACTATAAAGAACAATATTGACTAGGAGTCTGGAATGCTAGATCCATGAATAAAGGTAAATTTGATGTGGTCAAGCAGGAGTTGGCAAGAGTGAACATCAACATCTTAGGAATCAGTGAACTAAAATGGAGGGGAATGCATGTGTGCAAGCATGCTAAGCTTCTTCAGTCGTGTCCAACTCTTTGCAAACCTATGGACAGTACTCTGCCAGGCTCCTCTCTCCAAGGAATTATCCAGGCAAGAATACTGGAGTGGGTTGCATGCCCTCCTCCAGGGGATCTTCCCAACCCCAGGATCTTCCAAGCTCATGGATTAAACCCAGCATCTCTTATGGCACCTGCATTGGAAAGTAGGTTCTTTACCGCTAGTGCTGCCTGGGAAACCTGGATGGAAATGGGAGAATTTAATTCAGATGACCATTACAACTACTACTGTGAGCAAGAAACCCTTGAAAGAAATGGAGTAGCTCTCATAGTCAACAACAACAAAACTCTGAAATGCAGTACTTCAGTGCAATTTTGAAAATGACAGAGTGATCTCAGTCTGTTTCTAAAGCAAACCATTCAACATCGTAGTAATCTAAGCCCATGCCCCAAACACTGATGCCAAAGAAGCTGAAGTTGACCAGGTCTATGAAGACCTACAGCATCTTCTAGAACTAACAACAACAACAAGTGCCATTTTCACCATAGGAATGAATGCAAAAGTAGGAAGTCAAGAGATACCTGGAAAAATAGGCAAATTTGGCCTTGGAGTACAAAATGAAGCAGGGAAAAAGCTAATAGTGTTTTGTCAAGAGAACATGCTGGTCATAACAAACACCTTTTTCCAATAATCCAAGACACAACTCTACACACGGATATCACTAGATGGTCAATCCAAAATTAGATTGGTTACATTCTTTGTAGCCAAAAAGGAAGCTCTATACAGTCAGTTAAAAAAAAAAAAAAAAAAACTGGACTGTAGCTCAGATCAGGAGCTCCTTTTTGAAAAATTCAGACTTAAATTGAACTACTAGACCACTCATGTATAACTTAAATCTCTTAGGATTATACAGTGGAAATGCAAATACATTCAAGGGATTAGATTTGGTAGAGAGACTGTTTGAAGAACTATAGACAGAAGTTCATTATATTACACAGGAGGGAGTGACCAAAACGATCCGAAAAGAAAATAAATTCAAGAAGACAAAGTGGCTGCCTGAGGAGGCTTTTACAAATACCTGAGGAGAGAAGAGAAGTAGAAGGCAAGGGAGAAGGGCAAAGATATATCCAACTGAATGGAAAGATTCAGAGAATAGCAAGGAGAAATAAGAAGTCCTTCTTAAATAAACAATGCAAAGAAATAGAGGAAAACAATAGAATGGGAAGGACTAGAGATCTCTTTAAGCAAATTGGAGATACCAAGGGAACATTTCATGCAAAGATGGGCACAATGAAGGACAGAAATGGTAAAGAATTAGCAGAAGCAGAGAGATTAATAAGAAGAATACAAAGAAGAATTATACAAAAATGGTCATAATGACCTGGATGATCACAATGGTATAGTCACTCACCTAGAGCCAGACATCATGTAGTATGAAGTCAACTAGGCCTTAGAAAGCATTATTAGGAACAAGGTGAGTAGATGTGAAAGAATTCCAGCTGAGCTATTTAAAATGCGAAAAGATGATGATGTTAAAGTGCTGCTCTCAAGACACCAGAGAGTTTGGAAAACTCAGCAGTGGCCACAGGACTGGAAAAGGTCAGTTTTCATTCCAGTCTCAAAGAAGAGCAATGCCAAAGAACCTTCAAACTACTCCATAATTGCACTTATTTCACATGCTGGCAAGTTAGTGCTCAAATCCTTAAACCGAGGCTTCAACACTATGTGAGCTGAGAACTTCCGGATATACAAGCTGAATTTGGAAAAGATAGAAGACCCAGAGATCAAATTGCTAACATCAGTTGGATTATAGATAAAGCAAGAGAATTCCAGAAAAATATCTGCTTCTTATTCATTGACTATGCCATAGCCTTTGACTGTGTGGATCACAACAAACTGTGGAAAATTCTTAAAGAGATAGGAATAGCTGACCACCTTACCTGTCTCCTGAGTAGCCCATATGTGGGTCAAGAAGTAACAGAACCAGAGAGGGAACAACAGACTGTTTCAAAATTAAGAAAGGAGTACATCAAGGCTGTTTATTGTCACCCTGCCTATTTAGCTTATATGCAGAGTATACATAATGCAAAATGCCAGGGTAGGTGAATCACAAGCTGGAATCAAGATTGCCAGGAGAAACAGCAACAACTTCAGATATGCAGATGATACTACCGTAAGGACAGAAATCTAAAAGGAACTGAAGAGACTCTTGATGAGGTGAAAGGAGAGTGAAAAAAGCTAGCTTGAAACTCAACATTCAAAAAACTAAAATTATGACATCTGCTCCCATCACTTAATGGCAAATAGAAGGGGAAAGAGTAGAAGCAGTGAAAAATTTCATTTTCTTGGGCTCAAAAATCACAATGAAAGGTGATTACAGCCATGAATTAAAAGATGTTTGTTCCATGGAAGGAAAAATATGACAAACATAGACAGCAGGTTAAAAAGCAGAGAAATCACTTTGTCAGTTAAGGTCTATCTAGTTAAAGCTGTGGTTTTCCCAGTAATCATGTATGGATGTGAGAGTTGGTCCATATAGAAGGATGAACATCAAGGAATTGATGCTTTCACATTTTGGGTTTGGAGAAGACCTTTGAAATCTCCTGGACTGCAAGGAGATCAAATCAGTCAACCCTAAAGGAATCCAACTGTGTGTTGATTGGATGGATTGTTGCTGACATTGAAGCTTCACTACTTTGGTCACCTGATTCGAAGAAATGACTCATTAGAAAAGACCCTGATGCTGGGAAAGATTGAAGGCAAAAACAAAAGAAGGTAGTAGAGGATGAGATGGATTTCTTTCTATAGGATTTTGTTGACAAGGATACTGGAGTGAGTTGCCATTTCCTCTTCCAGGTTATCTTCCCAACTCATGGATTGAATCCACATCCCCTAGGTCTCCTGTATTTCTGGTGAATTTTTTACCTGCTGAGTCATCCAGCAAGCCCTAATCTTTCTATGTTAGTCAAGAAAGAGCTTTCCTATTCATTTTTTTTATTAGTTTTGCCATACAATGACATGATATCACCATGGGTTTACATATGCTCCCCCTCCAGAAGCCCCCTCCTTCCTCCCTCCCCCTGGGAAATCTCGTTGCACCAGCCCCGAGCATCAATCCTGGGCTGGCGATTGATTAGACATATGATAATTAACATGTTTCAATGCCATTATCCCATATCATCCCACCCTTTCCCTCATTCACAGAGTCCACGAGTCTATTCTATACATCTGTGTTCCTTTTGCTGTCTCGCATGCTGGATTCTCATTACCATCTTTCTAAATTCCATATATATGCATTAGTATACTGTATTGTTGTTTTTCCTTCTGGCTTACTTCACTCTGGATAATGGGCTCCAGTTTCGTCCATCTGAGTAGAACTGATTCAACTGAATTTATTTTAATGCTGAGTAATAGTCCATTGTGTATATGTACCACAGCTTTCTTATCCATTCGTCAGTTGATGGGCATCTAGGTTGCTTCCATGTCTTGGCTATTGTAAACAATGCAGCGATGAACATTGGGGTACACGTGGCTCTTTCAATTCTGGTTTCCTCGGTGTATATGCCCAGTAGTGGGATTGCTGGGTCATATGGCAGGTTTATTTGCAGCTCTTTAAGGAACCTCCACACTGTTTTCCATAGTGGCTGTACTAGCTTGCATTCCCACCAACAGTGTAAGAGGGTACCCTTTTCTCCACATCCTCTCCAGCATTTATTGCTTGTAGACTTTTGGATTATAGCCATTCTGAGTGGTGTAAAGTGGTACCTCATTGTGGTTTTGATTTGCATTTCTCTGATAATGAGTGATGTTGAGCATCTTTTCACGTGTTTGTTAGCCATTTTTATATCTTCTTTGGAGAAATGTCTGTTAAGTTCTTTGGCCCACTTTTTAATTGGGTTGTTTATTTTTCTAGAATGTAGCTGCAGGAGTTGTTTGTATATTTTTGAGATTAATTGTTTGTCTGTTGCTTCATTAGCTATTATTTTCTCCCATTCTGAAGGCTGTCTTTTCACCTTGCTTATAGTTTCCTTTGTTGTGCAAAAGCTTTTAATTTTAATTAGGTCCCATTTGTTTATTCGTGTTTTTATTTCCAATATTCTGGGAGGTGGGTCATGGAGTATCCCGCTTTGGGTTATGTCAGAGAGTGTTTTGCCAATGTTATCCTCTAGGAGTTTTATAGTTTCTGGTCTTATGCTTAGATCTTTGATTCATTTTGAGTTTATCTTTGTGTATGGTGTTAGAAAGTGTTCTAGTTTAATTCTTTTACAAGTGGCTGTCCAGTTTGACCAGCACTACTTGTTAAAGAGGTTGTCTTTTCTCTATTGTATATTCATGCCTCCTTTGTCAAAGATAAGTTGTCCATAGATGTGTGGATTTATCTCTGGGCTTTCTATTTTGTTCCATTGATCTATATTTCTGTCTTTGTGCCAGTACCATACTGTCTTAATGACTGTGGATTTGTAGTATAGCCTAAAGTCAGGTAGGTTGATTCCTCCAGTTCCATTCTTCTTTCTCAATATTCCTATTCATTTTAATAGCCACATAGTATTCCATTCTGTGATAAACATTTGATCTATTTTTCATTATTTGTTAGGACAAATATTATTGAATAAATAACACTTTTTCACATATTATTTCCACAATGCAAGGGTACTTGTACAATATAATCCATGAAACAGAATTGTTCAATCAAAGTGGATTTGTGTTTGCAGTTTTGATTAATTTTGCTAAAGTGACCTGTGAGTTTCCCAGGTTGTAATAGTAGTATAGAACCCATCTGCCAATGCAGAAGATATAAGAAACTTGGGTTCAGTTGCTGGGTCAGGATGATCCCCTAGAAGTAGGCATGGCAACCCACTCCAGAATTCTTGCCTAAAGAATTCCATGGACAGAAGAGTCTGGCAGGCTACAGTCCATGGGGTCATAAAGTGTCAGATACAACTGAAGCTATGTAGCACACACAGCACACAAAGTGACCTGTACAGAGACTATATCAAATTATTCTCTTACATTGATTGCATAAAAGTTACCTTTTTAGTTTAGGTGTTATGGTGATGAATTTTTAAAATTTTTATCAATGTAGAATGTAAAAATGGTATCTCAGTATGATTTAGTTTGGATTCTTACATGATTAAAATTGTTTTCAGTAGTCTTCATTCTAGAAAGACCATACAGCTAGATAGATTATCTTGGTTCACATTTTTCCTCTTTAAGTATTACAGACATTGTTTCCCTGATTGAATTTTGCTGTAGGGAAAATTCACTGATTGAATTGATTGAATTTTGCTGTAGGGAATTCAAAGGTTTTAACTTTCCCCTGTAAGAGCTTCTGCCTTTAAATTCCTATATTTTTTATGTAGCATCTTGGTGTTGACCATGTCAGGTCAATTTTTCTTCACTAATGACAATATTAATTTTTTTTCTTAATATTCTAGCAATGTGATTTCTGTCTCATTTTCTTTTTCTTGAAATGTGTCATGAGTTTCATCTCCAAATATACTTTTGTACTTCAAATATGGTTATAATTAAATAATATATTTTCTGATTTTCTTCTTTAGGTACCAAACTCATTCTTACATTCGACCTCCTTCATGCATTTTCTATAATTACTGCTTTTCTTTCCTATATTTATTTCTGCTTTTTTCATTTTAATTCCTTTTACTTACACTGTAAATCTCCCTTATGCCCCTAAACTCTTGTTTATTTTATTTTTAATGATATTGTTTATTTGTTCTCCTTCATTCTGTTACCACTTTTGTTTCCTCTTATTATGCAAGTATCACTTTCTTAAGATTTTGCATCTCTGTTGCTTGTTTTTCCTTCAAAGAGGTGATTGCTTCATTTCTTCTTAAAAATACTTGGTTAAATGTTAGTCTATAATTTTCATAAGCTTTCTCAAAACAACATATTTTGGGTGCAACTGTTTTATCTTTTTAAAAATTCTACATTCTTTTTCCAACTTCTTATATTTGTTTTAATGTTATCCTTGCTTCTTTCCTTACTACCCCTTATTAAGTGACTAACCTTTTTCAGAAGCACCCCATGGAATATATAGAAAGTAGGACACCAAGATCACCTTTCTGGTGAGAAAATAAAGCTTCATTCCTTTGGTTTTGAAAGGCACCAACTTTCAAATACAACTTTGTTAAACTCTGTATGGCTCTGACTCTTTCCCTGTTTTTTTCTGCCCAGGAGGACTTCTCTTGCTATCCCTCTTTACCCACAAATCACTATTATTACTGCCCATAAGGGGCTTCCCAGGCATAGGTAAAGAATCTGCCTGCTAATGCAGGAGACTCAAGAGATGCAAGTTCAATCCATGGGTTGGGAAGATCCCTGGAGGAGGTAATAGCAACCCTGTACAGTAATCTTGCCTGGAAAACTCCATGGACCAAGGAGCCTGGAGGGCTATAGTCCATGAGGTCGCAAAGAATTGAATACTACTGAGTGACTAAGCACACATATGCACCCACACACCATTCATAAGAGATTCAGTTTTTACACTTTATAATCATGCCCTCATTTTCAGGAAATGTGTTTTGCTGGTCTTTTTGAGATCTGCTATCACTTGGCCCTTTTTCCACTTTTTTTTTTTTTTTTTTAGTTTGCTTCCTCTGATTCTGGTTTTTTGTTTTTGTTTTTTTGCCCCATTTTAGATATTGTTAGTAGAACTTATCCTTTTTTTTAATCCCTGAATTAAGTCTTTCTTCAACTTTCTTTCAAAATTGAAACTTTATTTTTTGAATTATTAGAAGGAAAGGGGCTAGATAAAAATTTACACAGCTCTGCTCTTTCCAGAAGTCCCTATGTTGATGTTTACATTTAAAAAATAAATAGTTAACTAGGGAAAATTGGAATGGGAGAAAAATAGATTTTATCTTTTGGTTCTCATTTCTTCAAAATTGTAGTAAGCAATAATCCAGATATCAAACTATTATTGCATTAATTTTTGTTATAATCAGATATAGGAAAACATTATTCTTGTGGAATTAAAACTTATTCGAAAGATAAAGAGTATGAAAAGCCTGTTGTTTTTATTAATAGCAATAGTTTTCTTTATTACTACATGATAGACAGATGCTATGAAAGAAAACTGTTAGCAAGTTTAATTTCTAATACTGGAGAAAACTCTTGAGAGTCTCTTGGACAGCAAAGAGATCAAACCAAACAGTCCTAAAGGAAATCAACTCTGAATATTCATTGGAAGGACTGATGCTGAAGCCCAATACTTTGGCCAGCTTATGTGAATAGCAGACTCAATGGAAAAGACCCTGATGCTAGGTAAGGTTCAGGGCAGGAGGAGAAAGGGGAAACAGATAAGATGGTTGGATGGCATCACTGACTCATTGGACATGAGTTTGAGCAAACCCTGGAAGATAGTGGAAGACAGGGAAGCCTGGCATGCTGTGGTTCACGGACTCACAAAGATTCAGACACAACTTAGAGAATTAGCAACTGAACAAAAACTGATAAAATCAAATAAAAACAAATGGAGAGAAATCTTGAAAGTTCTCTGAGCAGACAAAACCAATTTAGTCATACAAGCAAAACAGTTTAGCCATATTTTGCAAGACTAACTTGATCTGGGTCATTTCTCATCTACACCTCTGGAAATTGTGAGCAAAGTTTTACTGTTTCCCAAGGTTGATATGAGGTAACCACTGATCAATTTTCTATCATTTAAGCAAAATTTAATATTATGATCAATCTCTGGGAAGAATAAACAGTCACTTCCTTCTCATCATATAAACTGCTTTTTAGCAAATATGTCAATATCTCTGAGCCTCATTCATATTTTGATTTGAGAGCTCCTAGGATATAAACTGGCTTTATTTTGATATGTGCACTTTTACTAGTTACTTCATCAGTGTGTTAAACACTAATAAACAGAAACCTCAGTTAAACAGTGTCAGGAGAACAGAATGGGGAGCTTTAGCATCTGATGATAACAGCAGAGTCCAACAGGAAATATCCCTCTTCTTGGAAAGGAAGCAGCCAATGAAACTATAGCCCTCCAACTTTATTTTCCTCTCTATGCATAGAACAGTCTTTTGGACTCTATGGCAGAGGGTGAGGGTGGGATGATATGAGAGAATGGCATTGAAACATGTAAATTATCATATGTAAAATGAATCGCCAGCCCAGGTTTGATGCATGACACAGAGTGCTCAGGGCTGGTGCACCAGGATGACCCAGAGGGATGGAATTGAGAGGGAAGTGAGAGGGGGGTTGTGGAAGGGGAATACATGTATATCTCTGGTGGATTCATGTCAGTGTATGGCAAAACCAACATAATAATGTAAAGGAAAAAGTCTTTCTTGAATTTGTTACAAAATAATTATAATAATAAAAACAAAAAATAAATAAAAGAATTCTTCCCTTGCCATGTAGGTACTTGCATGTGACTCACCATGGTTGCATAAACTGAAATTCTTTGCTGATCCCAAACAAACTCATCTTTGTTGGGGAGATATTTGGCAGTCTATTTCCTTCCAATTAACAATTGATTCAGTGTTTTTGTTCCTATTATTTCTAAACTTTTGACACTACATTTTTTTACCTTATTTTTAATCAAAGGATAGTTACCTTACAATATTGGTTTGACTTCTGCCATCCATCAATATGATTAACAATACTTTTTAACTTGATTGCAGTGTAGTTTGAAAATCCATACAATTTGAGATTACATTTTCAACAGAACTCCACCATTCCTTCCTATTCTGTTTCAATAATTGCACCCGCAATCAACCAATTTCCTACTCAAGAGGTTAATTATTTATACCTGTGTTTTTGCATGTGCAATTATGGTGAACTTTTGCAATTAATATGTATGTCTTTATTCATATTTCTAACTTGCTAGGCTCACCGGATAGATTTTTTTCCTGCCTAAGGTCTTCAAAAAAGTTTTGTGTGCTTCCAAGGTGAATCTGGAGGCAAGCAATAGGTGAGGTGAAATTGATTTAGTGAAAAAGCTGAGATCTTTTTATTGTAAAATAATGATGACATTTTCCAAAAGGGCAGCCCTTACAAATACAACAAACTTAGAGATCATTTTAACAGGGTTACATACAAGTATTATATATTAAAAAATACTATTTTAAGAACAATAAGCTATCTCCTAAATCTTATAAACATCTTATATATTATGTCTATTTTTTTTTACGTGTGTCATGGAAAGTTAAAAGTTTAAATTGAATACATTTCCTTTATGCAGGCTCAATGGTCACCTCCATAAGAGGGATTAATAATCGGGGCTCCTGGACCTCTGAGATCTTTATCTTTTGCCAAATGATGTCTAAGTTCAAATCCTGATAATTTGAAATGAAGTCAAATAGACAAACCACTTAACCTGAGATGAAAATTAATGGTTGGAAATGAATTAACTCCCTAAATATTTAATTACTTACAGATATAAAATTCTGTGGTCAAGATTGAAGGCAATCTTTTGACACACTATTTCTCAGCAGGGTCTTTTATGACTGAATCTTTAATTTATTTTTAGGAAACATTTATAAGTAAGTAAATTATTAAAAATAATAAGTCAAATGGCAACTCTAGCTTATTCTTAGAATTACTTGAATCTAACAATCTCTATTCTACTGCATTTTTTAAAAAGTGTTGTTAGTAATTGCTGAAACTCCACTAGCATAAACCTGAGAAGAAGCATTAGCTTTTGAGATCTTGATAACGTAAAGGTAATAAACTAACCAAAACTAACCAAACATATTGTCAGCTGTGAGGCCAGACAGATTTGTTTGTACAATTCCTGTGTCTGTTACTCTTTTATGAAGATAAATTTGCAAAAACAGAAAGGAAGATAGATTTTTTTATATGTTTTTTCTATTATCCTTTCTGTTTGGGATTTGCCAGGTCTATGGCCCTTGACCAAAAACTGTGCTTTCTGAATCATACTTAGGTAGTTTGCTATTGTTCAAATTGAAGGAGTTCATAAGAAATTGCCCCTGAGAAATGCTGTAATGTGGTTTCTGTAAAGAAGTTAGTGGAACCAGATTCACTGGGTTATACATTGTTCTTTTTATCAGAACCTTGTAAAATGCCTCTGGATGCTTTCAGATTAGTTGTGTTTCCTGTGAGTCTGGAGTTCATTTCTTAATTATAGATACTATAAATATTTTGAGTTGATTGATTTTCCTCTTCTTATTGGCTGCCAACAAATTTACAACTAACATTATGACCAACTTTTAAGAAGATAGTAACATGTTTGACATGCATTTTATGTATTTTCCATCTTATTTCCTTGCATGTATTTTCTCTTTAATCCTCATGTTCCAGATTTATGAGATATGGAATGATATACTAGCTACCTCAAAAATCAGTTATATTCGCTAATAGAACTTTAGGCTCAGTTCGATCTGAACATTTGATCAAACAAGAATTAACTGATTATTAGCACTCTAAACATTTTTTGACATTTTTAGAGCCAAAAGAAAAAATAGGAAATTAATAAAAAGAGAGATGACAGCTGTTTTGTGAACCTCACGCTTCCTCATGCAGAGTACTACTGTGTGTGTGTATTTGTCTATGCATGGGTACACCTATGCAACAGGAATAACAGTTGCTCACACACCACTGCCTTGCTAACAGAGCCATGATTTTCTCAAGGCCTCAAGAAGAGATCCCTTGATCTCAGATAAAGCAGGCCTAAAATTCTTGTTTAGAGAATGGTCATTTTCCATTTCTCATGAAAGAGAGAATTCTGCTAAGTCTTTTTGGGCAAAAATAATTTTACAAGCAGGAAAGCAACATGAGAAATTGTCTTACTGCTCTGGCCTATATCCCTGTTTTAGAATTAGATCCTGATATCTGGGAGTTGTAGTGGCCTTATTGCAGCCATTAGTCTGCAAACCTGAAACTAAAGAGCCACAATTCTGAGGATCATAGAGAAGAACTATGGAAGAATCTGAGTTCTTTGTGATACACTGAATAACTTAACTCACACTACCAACTTGTCATGTCTAAACTATTACATATAAGAAAAAAATATTTATGATATTTATAATTTTTTAATGTTACTAGTAATTGGATGTGTTCCTTATGATACAGTCTTATAAAAATTATAAAGTCTAGAAAATTTTTCTTAGTGATTGATAAGAAAAAGAATTCTCTCTCCTATAATCAGAATATCGAAGTTTATTATCATTTCTTATACAATGAGTAGTCTCACAACTTTCTCTGCTTTTATTGGTATCCATTACAAAAAAAAATGATTGTCAAGAAAACCAAATCAAAACATATTTTCCTATTTTCAAATTTTTAAATGTGACATATATACATGTATATGTATATATATGTAAATATATTTATATTTATCATTTTTAAGAGTTAATAATGAACCCCATTGGTTATCCTTCCAAAACTGATATTTTCAATGCAGGAGTCTTTTGTATTTTTGAGGTAGACTTATCCAGTTTAAATTGATTTGAAATAAACAATGGGAGGCCATTTTTCATTGAACACATGCTAGATGTGTTTTCCAAGGAGAATTTAGTGTGTTTTCCAAAGGAAAACCTGGTCCTTGTCACAACACTTTTGACTAGAAATGGGACAATAAGCATAGACATAGACATAAGTAAAAGAAAACATATATAAAATTTCAGAACCTCTCTACAGGAGTGAAAAGGAAAGTAAATTCATGGAAGTCAGTAAAATTACAAACAGTGAAAGCTATTAGTGGAAAGGGTATGAAATAAAGTTCAGAAATATGAACAAGAATGTGATGTTAAACAATGAAACAGAAGAAAAAAAAACAAATGCGTGATAGATCATAGTTAGTATTTAGAAAGCATTTGTCATTTGCCTAACATGAAGCCAAGAAGCTTGCATACAGTTTTATTTAAGACTTGTGACCACCCTACTAAGTTTATTAATTATCCCCATTTTACAAGTAAGAAAACTGAGCTCTGGAGAGATTCACTAATTGACTCACAGCTACACAACTAACAATTAAAGCAAAGAATGACTCGTGTCTTATTGTAATTGTAAAACAACAGCCATACTATGGTGCTTTCCAGTGATACACTAGGACAGCAGTGAGTATTCCTATACAGATCACATCTGCATTTTTGCCTAGCATGCATTTGTATATACATATATGCCCAAAATTCTATTTTCCCACTAATGCTTCAGAGATTTTAGAACTAAAGTCAAATGTTATAATTTGAGTATTCATGTAATACAAATTTTTACCATTGTACATATCAGCCAAACTGTTTTCAGCCACCATTTTCATTTCTGCTCCTCAATTAATGTTAATCACAGTGATTATGCTAATCTAGGTTGATACAGTATACAAGATATAACAAGGAGAACCATTTTAGACTAAACAGCCAAAACAAGCTCCACAGTAGAAACAAATACTTGAATTGTAAATAATTTGAATCAGGTCATATGCTGAATAAATATAACATTTTAAATATTGAAGAGCAAGCAGAATTTTCTCTCTATAATGGTACATCATAGTATTTATCTTTTGATGTTTATATGTTCACATTATTTCTGCCCTTTATGTACTTTTGTATTATTGTGAAACAATATATCAATCTAAAATATAACAACAGTTTTGTCTAAATAAATATTCAAGTTGATTTCTACCAGTAGTACTTTTTCTCCATTATGTAATGTAACACAAGATGATGATGAATTGCCACTACACAACCTTTGGAGAACTAAAAAAGCCACTATCAGAGCTTGGTCAATGGACATAAACTTGAACAAACTCCAGGAGATAGTGGAGGACAGAGGAGCCTGGCATGCTGCAGTCTATAGGGTCGCAGAGAGTCAGACATGATTTAGCGACTGAACAACATCTGTGCTTGGGAGCAAAGGCAAAGGCAGCTGCGAAAAAAATTGGAGCCTGTAGAAAATATGCTCTCTTACATACACTTAGATAATATTCTTACATGATATTATCTAATTTATAATCAGTTGGAAAAATGTAATGGAAGTTCTGCAATCAAAAAACATGATGATACATTATCATGTCTATATTATCCAATCTGTTCCCACACTGTTGTCAGGTCTCAAAATCAACCCAGTGGGAACATGACATCTACCAGCATAGGAATTTCAAACTGATACTGTATTCTTTTGTGTGTGTGTGCAAAATTATGCAGGGTAGAGAATAAACAAACCACATTTTATTTTTAAACGTTAATATTATGTACAGCATGAACTTCTGCATTGATTTTGATTTGCTTAATAACTTGCTTTATAATACTATTTATGTTGATGATCAAGTATTTTAGGCATCTTAAACTTTGTGCCTGCAATAAATGCCTCACTCACCTCAACTAATCCCAGGCCTATGCTGTATGAATCTATTCTAATTTTATATGATCAGACATAGAAAAGTCCAGGCATGAACATTCTCTGCAAATCTGATTCTCAAGGACACCTTGCCATATGTCTTTTGGATAGTTGCAGATAAAGAAATAATGACAAGCAATAACCTGAACTGAAGTTTTTCTTTAAAAATGGAATAAGACTAAGAGGAGGAAGATAATTATCCTATCTTCATGCCCTTGGAAACAACATGCAGGTAAAGGAGTAAAGCTATTTTGGTTGTCTTTGGTAAGAAGCTAAGCCTTGTTTTTAAGTAAACATTTGGCCACTAGCGGGTAAAAATTTAAGAAAACGTATTAGAACTATTAGCTCCAAATGTGTGTTGGTTTTTGCAAAATAGTCATCATATTTATTTATTAGTTCCAGCGACATTCCCATCAGCAATTTGAAATTCATTCCCATGTCTTGCTCTCAGAGCTAGATTAGGAGCCTCAGGAATGAAGCAGTTTTGTAAATCTAGAGGCACAGCACATTTTGTCTTAAAATAATTTTGCCAATTTAAGTGCCTAACACTTGCATGAGATGAATGTTGACTACTACTAGAAACCAAGTCTACTCGTTAAGAATGGCCATATGCCAAGATTAATTGAATTTAAATGATTTGAACAAGCTTCAAAGGATATTCCAAAAGAAGAATTAGAAAATATATGAATATAAATGAATTCTGAAATAAGAGAACGGGTGCCAGTTTTTAAGAAACTAGTTCACACTTGTCTATCAATGCCCAAATAGGTCTGCAAAAAATTTAGTTGACTAGCTTATCATCATATCTTAGATGTTATGTTATTGGCATCTGATGTCCTTCAATAGTCTACACATTGTTAGTTATTTTGGTTTTCTACAGTAAACCATAGAGTCAAAAAACATCAACCAAGGAAAAGACATGCATGTAGTCATATACAGTCAATAATACCCTTGAAGATTCCCAGACATTTTGTTCTCATTAAGTTCAAGTGAGCAGGGAGTTGAAGATATAACTTTCATCCCTGGAGTAAATTGTGACTTCTTTAAATTGAGTGTTGGATGAAGTAGTTGGATTGTATTTAGGAGCATGCTGCCAAGAATGCATATCTCTAAATACTAGAAACCCACTCAGTATGGTGATCAGTTCACACTATGTAACATATATGGGAACCAAGGCCAAGTAATAGAAAAACATCTTTACATTCTAGTTTTTCATGGTAATTCTAGAACATTCATTTCTTGAGTAGAATATTGGGTAAAATAGCCTACACCATTTTAAAGGATATTTTTCTCTATTTTGTGCATGATATATTAATTAATTTTTGCCAGTAAAATGCAGCTGTGATGCATCCTCACTGTATTTCATTGAAGACTGTTTTTGAAGTAGCTTTATAATGGATGAGCTAGACCCCATTAAAATTAAAAATGTTTACTCTGGAAAAGACAATGTCAAGAGAATAAGTAGGTGAGCTACAGACTTGGAGAAAATATTTGCAAAAGACACATTTGATAAAGGACTCATCCAAAATATATGAAGAGCTCAAAATTAAACAGCAAGAAAACAAACAACTTGATTAAAAATAAATGAACTGAAAACCTTAACAGATACCTCACCAAGGAAGATATCCACATGGCAAATAAGTATTTTAAAAGATGCTCGACATTTTATAATATCATCAGAGAAATGTGAATTAAAACATCAAGATGTCACTACATACCTATTAGAATGTCTACAAACTGAAACAATAATAACACCAAATGCTGGTGAGGATTTGGGACAACAGGAATTCTCATTCATTGCTGATGAGAAGGCAAAATTGTACAGCCTCACTGAAAGAAAATGTGGCAATTTTTTACACAACTAAATATGCTCTTACCATACAACCCAGCAATCATACTTCATGGTATTTACCCAAAGGAGTTGAAAACCTATCTACACAATAAAACCTGCACCCACATGTTTACAGTTACTTTATCCATAAATACCAAAACTTGGAATAAACCAAGCTATCCTTTAGCAGGTGAACAACTAACTGTAGTACAACTAGAGAATGGAATATTCTTCACTGTTACAAAGAAATGAGCTATCAATCCATGAAAAGACATGGAGGAAATGTATGCACATATTACTAAGTGAAAGAAGCCAATGTGAAAAAGTTGCATACTGTATGCATGTCCATGTTTTTACTGTATGGGTCCATCTTTTTACTGTATGGGTCCATCTTTTTACTGTATGGGTCCATCTATATGACTTTCTGGAAAAAGGCAAAGCTATACAGAAAGTACAAAACAGAAAAATCAGTGGTTTCTAAGGATTATGGTGGGGAGAGGGATAAATAGGCAGAGCAGAGAAGATTTTTCAGGACAGTGAAAATATTCTGTACGATACCACATAATATTATACATTTATTCAAACACATGGAATGTGCAACAGCAAGAGTGAAACCCAAGGTAAAACATGAGCTTCAGATGATTATGATGTGTCAGTGGAGGTTCATCAATTGTAACAAATGTACCACTCTACAAAATACAAAGTTTTGTTTTTTTTTTTTTAAGCCATGACAAACCTAGAGATTCTGAAGATGTTTGTTATCTTGATGATGGTGATGTCAGTGTCAGTTTGCTAGTCTCTCAGTTATGTCCAACTCTTTATGACCTCACAGACTATAGCTCGCCAGGCTCCTCTGTCCGTGATATTATCCAGGCAGGAATACTGGAGTGGGTTGTCATTTCCTCCTACAGGGGATCTTCCCAATCCTGGGGTTGAACTCTCATCTCCTGGGTCTCCTGCATTGCAGGTAGACTCTTTACTACCAATCCCCTGAAAATCCCTTATTATGGTGACGGGCAAAGCTTATCAAGCTCCACACTTTAAATATATCCAATTAAGAGTAACAATATACTTATGATTGGGCTGTCAATATTTGGATGAGTGATAAAGTCATATATAATTCATTGTAAAAAAAAAAGTAGACAAAAAACTCTGCCTTCAAAAAGTTTCAGTTCTGACTACTCTGACAATTGTGACATTATTTACCAGTTATGTTTAACAATAAAGGATATAGCATAATGCTCAAGGTTGAGGAACACTGCTAACTTTTCAGTCAATTAAGCACTGGACTAGGCTTCTCTGTCCCTGGGATTTAATCAGCAAGAATACTGAAATGGTCATCATTTCCTTCTGCAAGGGATCTTCCCCACCCAAGGATTGAACCCATGTCTCCTGCATTGGCAGGCAGATTCTTTACCACTCAGCCACCTGTGTGAATGCTTTTGCTCTTGAATATCAAGAATGGCTTCTATGAGCAGCCAAACTCTGACTCACAGTTTCATCAGTACAGGCCAAGTATGTACCCGAAGCTTTGACGAATGCACCAGGCAGATGATTCAAACTGAGTCAATCAGAGCTCCTTTCTTTGGGATTTAGAACTGGTAACAGGAGACACCAGCTGGGGTTTGAGAGAGAATTTTCGAATTCTAGCTCAGATTTGTTTTTACTACTTGGAACAAAACTTTCTAATTTAGATAAACAATTATATGTATGTATTTGTTTTTATTGGAGCATAGTTGATTTATAAAGTTGTGTTAGTAGCAGCGATTCAGTTATACATACACATATATTCATTTTTTTCATTCTTGTCAAAGTTAAAAGTTTTATTTTATTTATTTATTTTCACAATAGGACCTTGTTGGTTATCTATTTTAAATATAGCAGTGTGTACATGTGAATCCCAAACTCCCAATTATCATACTAAGTGAAGTAAGCCAGAGAAAGATAAATGTATGATATCCCTTATATGCAAAGTCTAATAATAATGATAATACAAATGAACTTATCTACAAAAGACTCAGAGACTTAAAGAATGAACTTTTGGTTACCAGGAAGGAAAGGTGGGGGAAGGGACACATACGAATTGATTTAGTGTTTATTTATTCTTTTTTATAGTCTTTTCTCATACAGGGTATCACAGAATATTGAGTAGAGTTCCTTGTGTTATACAGTAGGTCCTTGTTGATTATCTGTCTTATAGATGGTAGTGTGTATGATGAACCCCTAATTTTAAATCGATAATACTTTTCAAGTAAGTGGATATTTCCAAAATTAGAAAGATACTTAAGTAAGTGATTTAAAACATGTGACTACCCATATACAAGCTCTCAGCAATACCCAGATATATCTGGGATTAAGAGTACATTCCAGTCCAAAACCCCTTGGAGAGCACAGCTCCTTCTCTGACCCACTCTGAGTCAGAGATAACAAGTCTAGTTTCTTGGGGCAGTAGATTTGCCGGCTGTTATTTTATAAAACTTAAGATTATTGGTCAGTTTATATGTATTTCCTGAACTTTTTTGTCCCTTCATTCTATGTCTAATATCATAAATCAAAAGAATACCTTTCTCTATGAGCAGAGTTGGGAGAATGTCTTTCATTAAATTCCAATCCTGAGTGAATAAGAAAAAACCTTAGATCAAAATTAAAAGCTGAATAGATTTCATAAGGGAAAAATATATACAAGGAAAAGCTTTGTTATTTGCCATTTTATTAACTGGATATCTCAAAAATGCTGCATTCCTGACATGCTCCATGCATGTCTGGTGTCTGAAAAAATCAGAGAGATAGACAGCAGGGTTAAGATATTTTGAAGAATGCCTGACAAAAAGGCAAAATAAAAATGATGTATGGTTGCTTAATTTAAGTAACTACAATTAGAGAGTATAATAAAATCCTGTAGGAAATGCCACACAGATGAGGCAGAGAACTTCAAAAGTCCAGTGGAAAGGACTGTTTTTGTGGTTCAGTCCTTAGTTGTGTCTGATTCTTTTCGACCCCATGAACTGTAGCACACCAGGCTTCCCTGTCCTTGACTGTCTCCTGGAGCTTGTTCAAACTCATGTCTATTGAGTCAATGACATCCAACCATCTCAGCCTCTGTTGCCTCCTTCTTCTCCATCATTCAGTCTTTCCCGGCATCAGGGTGTTTCCAGTGAGTCGGATCTTTGCATCAAGTGGCCAAACCATGAAGCTTCAGATCAGTCCTTCCAATGAATATATATTGAGATTGACTGATTTGATCTCCTTGCTGTCCAAGGGACTCTCAAGAGTCCTTTCCAGTACCAAAGTTGGAAAGCATCGATTCTTGGGTACTCAGCCTTCTTTATGGTCCAACTCTAATGTCCATACATGACTAATGAAGAAAACCATAGCTTTGACTATATGGATGCTTGTGAACAAACTGATGACTCTGTATTTTAATACACTGCATAGGTTTGTCTTAGCTTTTCTTCCAAGCAGTAAGTGTCACTTTGGAGTCCAAGAAAATAAAAGCTGCCATTGTTTCCACTTTTTTCATATCTATTTGCCATGGAGTGATGGGACCAGATGCTATGATCTTCCTTTTTTGAATTTTGAGTTTTAAGCCAGCTTTTTACTCTCCTCTTTCACCCTCATCAAGAGGCTCTGTAGTTCCTCTTCAATTTCTGCCATTAGAGTGATATCATTTGAATACCTGAAGTGGTTGATATTTCTCCTGGCAATACTGATTGCAGCTTGTGATTCATCCAGCCTGGCATTTAGCATGATGTACACAGTATATAAGATAAAATTACAGATTTAAATTGAATAAAGTAGCTAAAACCACTAGACTATTCAGGTATGAGCTAAATCAACTCCCTTATGATTATACAGTGGAAATGATAAAGAGATTCAAGGGATTAAATCTGGTAGACAGAGTGCCTGAAGAACTGTGCATGGAGATTCATAACATTGTATAGGAGCGAGTGACCAAAACCATCCCAAAGAAAAAGAAATGGAAGAAGGCAAAGCGGTTGTCTGATAGAGCGTTGCAAATAGCTGAGGAAAGAAGAGAAGTGAAAGGCAAAGGGGAAAGAGAAAGATGCACAACTGAATGCAGAGTTCCAAGGAATAGCAAGGAGAGCTAAGAAAGCTTTCTTAAGAGAATAATGCAAAGAAATAAAGGGGAAAAAATAGAATGGGAAAGACTAGAGATCTCATCAAGGAAACCGGAGATACCAAGGGAACATTTCATGCAAAGATGGGCACAATAATGGGCAGAAATGGCAAGGACCTAACAGAAGCAGAAAAGATTAAGAAGAGGTGGCAAGAATGCAAAGAACTATACAGAAAATGTCTTACTGACCTGGGTAACCACTATGGTGTGGTCACTCATCTAGAGTAAGACATCCTGGGGTGTGAAGTCAAGTGGACCTTAGGAAGCATTACTAGGAACAAATTAGTGGAGGTGATGGAATTCCAGCTGTTCTATTTCAAATCCTAAAAGGTGATGCTATTAATGTGTCACACTCAATATGCCAACAAATTTGGAAAACTCAGCAGTGGCCACACATCTTGAAAAGGTCAATTTATAGTCCAATCACAAAGAAGGACAATGCCAAAGAAGGTTCAAATTACCACATAATTGCACTCATTTCACATGCTAGCAAAATAATGCTTGAAATGCTTTAAGCTAGGATTCAACAGTATGTGAACAAGTATAATCTGAACTTGAAAAAGGTGGAAGAACCAGAGATCAAATTGCCAACATACATTGGATCATAGATAATACAAGAGAATTCCAGGAAAACATTTGCCCTGATTATGCTAAAGCATTTGACTGTGTGGATCAAAACAAACTGGAAAATTCTTAAAGAGATAGGAATACCAGACCACCTGACCTGCCTCCTGAGAAATCTGTATGCAGATCAAGAAGCAACAGTTAGAATAGGCCATGAAAGAGCAGACTGGTTCAAAATTTGGAAAGGAGTACGTAAAGGCTGTACGTTTAACTTATTTAACTTCTATGCAGAGAACATCATGTGAAATGGTAGGCTGTATGAAGAACAAGCTGGAATAAAGACTATCAAGAGAAATAACAATAACCTCAGATAGGCAGATGATACCACCCTTATGACAGAAAGCAAAGAGGAACTAAAGAGCTTGTTGATGAAAGTGAAAGAAGAGAGTGGTATAGCCAGCTTAAAACTCAACATTAAAGAAATGAATATCATGGCATCCAGTCCCATCACTTCATGGCAGATACATGGGGAAAAGCTGGAGACAGTGACAGACTTTATTTTCTTGGGTCCAAAATCACTACAGATGGTGACTGCAGCCATGAAATTAAAAGATACTTGCTCTTTAAAGAAAAGCTATGACAAACCTCAGCAGCATATTAAAAAACAGAGATATTACTTTGCCAACAAAGGTCTGTATAGTCAAAGCTATGGCTTTTCCAGTAGTCATGTATGGATGTGAGAGTTGGACCATAAAGAAAGCTGAGTGCTGAAGAACTGATGCTTTCAAACTGTGATGTTGGAAAAGACTCTTGAGAGTCCCTTGGACTGCAAGGAATTCAAACCAGTCAACCTTAAAGGAAATCAACCCTGAATATTCATTTGAAGGACTGACATTGAAGCTGAAGTGCCAATAATTTGGCCACTTGTTGCAAACAGCCAACTCATTAGAAAAGACCCTGATGCTGGGAAAGATTGAAGGCAGGAGGAGGCTGACAGAAGACAACATGGTTGGGTGATATCACTGACTGAAAGGACATGAGTTTGAGCAAGCTCCAGGGGATGGTGAAGGACAGGGAAGCCGGGCATGCTGCAGTTCATGAGGCACCAAAGAGTCAGACACAACTGAGTAACTGAACAGCAACAAGGGCTTCGGCAGTCCATGAACTGCGAAATTCCAGAAGTTCATGTTGGATTTAGAAAAGGTAGAAGAATCAGAGATCAAACTACAAACATCCACTGGATCACAGAAAAAAAAGGAAATTTCAGAAAAACATCTACTTCTCTTTCATTAACTATGTGAAAGCTTTTGACTGTTTTAATTACAACAAACTGTGGAAAATTCGTAATTCTTAATCTTGGACTACCAGACCACCTTATCTGACTTCTGAGAAACCTGTATGCAAGTCAAGGAACAACAGTTAGTTACTACATGAAACAACTGAGTGGTTCAAAATTGGGAAAAGAAAGGGTGAGAATTTTTTATACATAAGGTGATTATAAATGTAACAACTAATAAGCCTTTGTCAAAAGGAGAATGATGAAGAAATGTTTAAGGAAATCATTTCTCATGAGGGCAAAGCTCTGGTGAATTAAGTGCTGGCTTACCTGGAATACTCAGAGATCCTAGCCATTGGTTTGAAACACAGGATCAATCAACTGGACTTTGTGGTGATATCATCTCAAAAGTGGAATAATCAAGGGAAGAAAGAACAATGTGATTTCACCAAGGCTTGAAGGGGAAGAGGTTTGGATTTCAAAATCCAGTTATGTCTTTAGCTTACTTTCTGTGAAGGAACTAGGAGCAGAAGGTAAAGGATTATTATCTTTTTGACTTTTTTTTTTTGTTTCCTGAGGTAAGCTAGTATTGCTATGAACCTTCCCTTTAACACTGCTTTTACAGTGTCCCATAGGTTTTGGGTTATTGTGTTTTCATTTCCATTCATTTCTATGCATATTTTGATTTCTTCTGTGATCTGTTGGTTATTCAGCAGCGTGTTGTTGAGCCTGCATATGTTGGAATTTTTAAATGCTTTTCTCCTGTAATTGATATCTAATCTCACTGCATTGTGGTCAGAAAAGATGCTTGGAATGATTTCAATGTTTTTGAATTAACCAAGGCTAGATTTATGGCCCAGAACGCGATCTATTCTGGAGAAGGTCCTGTGTGCGCTTGAGAAAAAGGTGAAATTCATTGTTTTGGGATGAAATGTCCTATAGATATCAATTAGGTCTAACTGGTCTATTGTAGGGTACCACTTTACACCAGTCAGAATAGCTACCATCAAAAGCCTACAAGCAATAAATGCTGGAGAGGATGTGGAGAAAAGAGAATCCTCTTACACTGTTGGTGGGAATGCAAACTAGTACAGCCATTATGGAGAACAGTGCAGAGATTCCTTAAAAAACTGGAAATAGACCTGCCATATGACCCAGTAATCCCACTGCTGGGCATATACACTGAGGAAACCAGAGTTGAAAGAGACACGTGTACCCCAATGTTCATCGCTGCATTGTTTACAATAGCCAGGACATGGAAGCAACCTAGATGTCTATCAGCAGACGAATGGATAAGAAAGCTGTGGTACATATACACAATGGAATATTACTCAGCATTAAAAATAATACATTTGAATCAGTTCTACTGAGGTGGACGAAACTGGAGCCTATTATCCAGAGTGAAGTAAACCATAAGGAAAAACAGCAATACAGTATACTAACGCATATATATGCAATTTAGAAAGATGATTAACAGTAACTCTGTATGCGAGACAGCAAAAGAGACGCAGATGTACAGAACAGTCTTTTGGACTCTATGGGAGAGGGCAAGGGTGGGATGATATGGGAGAACGGCACTGAAACATATAAATTATCATATGTGAAATCGATCGCCAGCCCAGGATTGATGCTTGATACAGGGTGCTCAGGACTGGTGCACCAGGATGACCCAGAGGGATGGAATCTGGAGGCAGGTGGGAGGGGGGTTCTGGAAGGGGAACACATGTATACCCATGGCAGATTCATGTCAGTGTATGGCAAAACCAACACGATAATGTAAAGAAAATTAAAAAAAAAGAATTATTATTTTATGAACTTTTAAACCTCTCTGTTAATTTTGTTATTACCTTTATTTTTTATCATGGGAAGAATCAGATACCTCTTCAAAGAAAAAGGTCCACATAGCTATGTGGGTTAATAAAGAAGGAGGTAGGCTGCATCCTACAATAAGGGAAGTGAATTGAAAAAGTCAAAGAACATAATGTACATGGAAGTAACTATCAAAGATGGGAGGAGGAAAGAGCTGAGTGAATCCCTACAAGTTATCTCTGCAACTTGCTGGAAAAAAGAAGCAACCATGATGACCAGAAGGATCCACACATAGTAAAGAATACCAATGTGTGGTTTGTGTGTGTCTGTGTGTGTGTATATATGAGACCACACAGACTGTAGTTCACCAGACTCCTCTGTCCATGGGATTTCCCAGCAAATAATACTGGAGTGGGGTTGCCATTTTCTTTTCCAGACGATCTTCCTGACCCAAGGATTGAACCTGTGTCGCCTGCATTGACAGGCAGATTCTTTACCACTGAGCTACCAGGGAAGCCTTGAATTACTTACTATAAGAAAGGTATTACGGACACGCAGGATAATCCTTTATGTGAATTAGATATCCACATTCACAGAAGAAGAAAGAAAGAGGACATATTCTCTGCTGACTTTGCAGCCTAGTTAAAATTTGTTTCAATTTAAGGGCCTCCATAAAACATGAAAGCTATGTTTTTCAGCTCCGTATGGACTTACTGCACTACATGAAATATTTGGCTTGGTTCAGTGTCTGAATCCAAAAATACCTCCTTATGTTATTATGGCTGCTGGTATCTCTAACAAAATTAGCTGAGCTGTGGAGATAAGAATGTTCTCATGTTTCACACATGGCATGCACACCCATAAATATGTAGACATGGGGGAATAAAGGGAAGGAGGAGACACACACAGATCTTTCCTAACATGGAGCACAAAAGTAAATTTGATCATAGGTATTCTGTTCTTGATCTATAGAACAGTGGGACCCAGTCACAGGATCATATGGAAATTTACCCTATGCTGGTAGAACTGATTTATCCTTGCAGAACCTAAAAAATACAAATCAAAATAAATTTTAAATAGTTAGGCTAAATATATTAATATATTTCAGATCTTTTTGGCCATTAAAAATCAGACATTTTGCTTTGCAGAATATCACTAGCTCTATTACAAAACAGAGTTTGGCAACTCAATTTTGAGGGCATTGACATTGAGAGAGGATGTAGTAAAGACTTTATGTAAAGCAAAATAGCCTAATTTGATCTTATACTGATTTCATGTAGTCAGAGACCCCTGTAATTAAATCCAGTTGCCTCAGTTATTAATGAGGGCTTGTGTACTCTTAAAAATAATACTACAGATCATAAACAGTCCCTAAAAGCACATACGTTTAGTTTTCACAACTCAAAGGACTACTAGAAAAATGCAGCACACTGTGGTTTTACCTGAGCAAGGAGCTCAGAAAAGTATCCAGAGGATTTGGGGAACTTTTACCCTTTTTTTTTTTCAGGAAATACATATTTTGCAACTACAAGAGAGATGAAAACAATACATTTAATTTAGGAATTTGAACTACATACCTCTAATAGCATGTATAATATATTAATATATTGGACCATTTAAGGTAGCAAATTTTTCAGGGACATGGAGATATATGTTGATGAATACACTGAATTTATCATTTTATCCTAGCAAAACAATTCTTAAATCCCTTTGTGCGAGCCTAAGTGAGTTCAGTCGTGATTGCCTCTTTGCAATATTATGTACTGTAGCCCACCAGACTCCTCTGTCCATGGGATTTCCCAGTCAAGAACAGTGGAGCAGGTTGCCATGCCCTCCTCCAGGAAATCTTCCCAACCTAGGGATAAAACCTGTATCTCTGAAGTCTCCTGCATTGGCAAGTAGAATTACCTGATGGCACAGACAATAAAGAATCTGCCTGCAATATGGGAGACCCAGGTTTGATCCCTGGGTCAGGAAGATATCCTGGAGAAGAAAAGAATGGCACCCCACTTCCATATTCTTTCCTGGAGAAACCCATGGACAGAGGAGCCTGGTGGGCTACAGTCCATGGAGTCGCAAACGATTGGACATGACTGAGCAACTAACACTTTCACTTTCTTTACCACTAGCACCACTTGGGAAGAATGTTAATCTATGAATTTCTAGATCAATTCTTAACTTTTTGCATAATTTTCCGCAAAGACTATTTTGTAGAATTGCCCTCTAAGAAAGGTTGTCTATCAATGTTTAAGAGTAACAAGACATAAAGTTCTATAACCTCTGCCAGTCCAGTAAATACCACAGAGGTGTAATTCTGCCCAGGTGCATTCCTGAGACAAGAAAAAAAAATGAACAATCACTTATAGGAGACTACATTTAGCAAAGCAGATACTTGCATACAATCACTAAAATAGGTTATGCTCTATATTTTAATCAAAATATATAGACTGTACAATAGGGACTTGGATGAAAGACTGTACCATTAAGGACAGTCTCACAGAGCTGTCCCTTGAATGAGGCACAAAGAGAAGAGAGATGCTTTCTAAAACTGCCTAAAACTGAAACTAGAACTGCCATATGACCCAGCAATCCCACTGCTGGGCATACACACTGAGTAAACCAGAATTGAAAGAGACACGTGTACCCCAATGTTCATCGCTGCATTGTTTACAATAGTCAGGACATGGAAGCAACCTAATGTCCTTCAACAGATGAATGGATAAGAAAGCTGTGGTACATATACACAATGGAATATTACTCAGCCATTAAAAAGAATTCATTTGACAGTTCTACTGAGGTGGACAGAACTGGAGCCTATTATACAGAGTGAAGTAAGCCAGAAGGAAAAACAACAATACAGTATACTAACTCATATATATGGAATTTAGAAAGATGGTAATGAGAACCCTGTATGCGAGACAGCAAAAGAAATGCAGATGTATAGAACAGTCTCATGGACGCTGTGGAAGAGGGCAAGGGTGGGATGATATGGGAGAGCAGCATTGAAACATGTTAATTATCATATGTGAAATCAATCGCCAGCCCAGGTTTGATGCTCAGGGCTGGTGCACCGGGATGACCCAGAGAGAGGGAATCGGGAGGGAGGAGGGAGGTGGGTTCTGGAAGGGGAACATATGTATACCCATGGCAGATTCATGTCAATGTATGGCAAAACTAACACAATAAAGTAAAGATAATTAAAAAAAAAAGAAATAAAACTGCTATAAAAAACATAATGTTTACACCTAGAGGATATCTAGGGATTTTTGGCCTCTCCATATCATACCCTTCTTCACTCCTGATATACATAGAAATTTTTAAAAAATCATTTTAAAATTGAGATATAATTGCCATATAACATTGTGTATGTTTTAAGTGTATAATGTGTTGATGTGACACATTTATTCATTATAATATTACTGCCACCATGGAAGAAAATTTTAGGCATGCATCAAAGAGGAGATGTCAAGAGTCTGAAATCAATCCTAATTTACTTAGGTTTTACATGGTTTTAGGACCACAACTGCTTTTATTTGAATTCATTCAATCATTCAGAAACACACTTTTCCCAGGAATAGAATTGTCTAAAGACACTAATCACAAAAAGATAAAATAGAATTGTCTAAAGACACATAGTCACAAAAAGGTAATATGAAAAAGTGTTGTTGTTGCTAAGCCGTGTCTAACAGTTTCGTGACCCCATGGTCTGTAGCTCGCCAGGCTCCTCTGTCCATGGCATTTCCCAGGCAAGAATACTGGAATGGGTTGCCATTTCCTTTTCCAGGGGATCTTCTTCCCCAGGGATCGAACCTGTGTCTCCTGCGATGGCAGGTGAATTCTTTACCACTGAGTCAGGGAAGCTCAATGTGAAAAATGTTCTCACTCAAAAAAAAAAAAAAAAGTTGATTTTCAAGATGCATTCAGTAACAATTCTGAAAAAAATGAATAGAAATATAAATAATTTAAGTGAGTCCCTCCAAAAGCATATGTAAATCTAGAGTTTAAGCATGTCTTTAGATGCATGGTAAAGTTATTAAAGACAGTACTTTGACTTTAGCTCCATGTTATGCATCTCAGATTAGCCACACAAATAGGAATGATGGAGACAGTCTCAGATGATTCAACATGACTCCCCTTGACTACTGTTAAAAAGAACAAAAAGATGCCTTTGTATATCAAGTGTGAGCCATAGTCAGTCACTGAGAGAGTTGAGGCTGAGACCATGGAAATGAAAGAAAACAAATAGAAGAGAAAGAGAAAGAAATGATTGTGAAGCAAAGATGATAAACTGAGGATAACATGTAATGAGGACTCATTTGACAACAGGTGCCTTTTTACACTCTGTGTGACTCTTCCAACAACCAAAAAGTAGAGTCTCCAATGTGTGGATGAGAAAAATGGGTTTCCAGTAGATTAAAAAGTGGATCTCAGGGCCCCACCAATGAGTAGAACAGCTGGACTTCACAATCATCACAGCCCCATTTAGAAGCCAGTGATTGCTGTACCTGCACTATCGTTCAGGTTTAGGCTCTGTGTGAGAAACAGAATGGCGAGCAGTGTTACAGCAAATATTAGTCAGTGGATTGCAGCGAAAACGATGTGAGAAATCCTGTGATTTGTATATTTACAGACATTCTGAAAAAGGCAAGGTATACAGTGTCCAGTTTTTATGGTTAAAGATCTTTTCTCCTATCATCATGCTCAAATTTTCAAGTTAAATAATACATAGTGACATGAAAAATAGAATGACAGATATGTCCCAGTGGAATGACAAGATGGTATCCCTCATTTCATATCATAGAAAGCATGCAAACACACTTATACTTTTTTTTGTACTGAGTTTAAAAAGCAAGCGAACAAAGTAGACTCTAATTCAGGGCACTGGTATTAACCTAGTGACTCTTTTTATTTTTTTGGTCATGTTGGAAAATTGCATCACACAAACAAGTTGTGGTTTAACTTCATTACTTTCATGCACTTCATTAGCTTAGAGAAATTTAAGATGAAATAATCTATTCATACGTTAATAGTCCAATGGAAAAGATCTCAATCTCCTGAGCTGAAAATATATTCATATACACAATGGAATATTACTCAGCATTAAAAAGAATTCGTTTGAATCAGTTCTACTCAAGTGGACAAAACAAGAGCCTATTATACAGAGTGAAGTAAGCCAAAAGGAAAAACAACAATACAGTATACTAACGCATATATATGGAATTTAGAAAGATGGTAACGAGAACCCTGTATGCGAGACAGCAAAAGAAACGCAGATGTATAGAACAGTCTTTGGACTCTATGGGAGAGGGCAAGGGTGGGATGATATGGGAGAATGGCATTGAATCATGTTAATTATCATATGTGAAATCAATCGCCAGCCCAGGTTTGATGCTCAGGGCTGGTGCACAGGGATGACCCAGAGAGAGGGAATCGGGAGGGAGGTGGGAGGGGGGTTCTGGAAGGGGAACACATGTATACCCATGGCAGATTCATGTCAATTTATGGCAAAACCAACACAATAATGTAAAGAAAAAATAATAATAAATAAATAAATTGAAAAAAATAAAAATAAAGATTTTACTGCCCTTATATTTAATGAAGAAGAAATCAAATTACTTTTATTTTCTGGAGGAAAAAAATCTCAGATTATATATTTGGATATCTAATTAAAATGCTTATGTACCTTGCCTAATTAAGGCTAGACACTTATTCAAAATAACAGGACATCTAACATATCTATTTATAAATAACTCAGACGAAATGCATAGATTCTGGGTGGAACAGAGTAACTGAACTTTGCTTACGTATTAACTTTCATTTCCCTCCACCTACTTCCTTTTCCCAGGAAAACTTCGTGTAAAACAAGCCTTATTCTGATCAAACTTTTAAAAACCTTTCAAGGGTGGCAAACATAAAGGCAAAACATCTAAAGTTAAGAGTTTAATTTTTTTTTTCATTCTAGAAAATGAATGAACCTAGAAATGTTCATTTCACAACCTAGAAATGTTAGTCATGCTCAGATTAGAAGATGACTTTTTTTAAAGAACTTGAATGATCTCATGAATGCAAAATGAATCCAAAGAGTGTGTCTAATTCTCTATTAGCTTAAATGTCCTTAATCATAGAAAGGGCTTCTATCCTAGAAGACAGAAACTATTTGTAAAAATCCTAGACAAATCTTGGATGAGGATCTGAGGCATGCTGTAATAGTCCTAAACGTTTGAATGAAAAGAATATGACAATGGAATTTTGCCTGGAATAGGGAAGAACTCAAAACTTGGTTTTAAGACTCTACATAAGAATTTTCCCGGAACCTGGATCTAAATTCATTATGTTACAGTCAATCTGCTGTCTTTGTTGCCTTTATAAACTCTTAGATATGATCCATGATATATCTTCAAGTTTTAAATATTAATAACTACAATTTGAAAGCCAACCAAAAGAGAAAGAGAATGGTGTGTTTAATTGTAATAATTTTGTATGTCCTGCATGGAAATTATAGATGTCTATAGATTTTTGTGAGAGAAGTGCTTTTTCTACAACATAATTTGAACAAGTTTGGTGCTGGAGAAGACACTTGAGAGTCCCTTGGAAAGTAAAGAGATCAAACCAGTCAATCCTAAAGGAAATCAACCCTGAGTATTCATTGGAAGGACTGATGCTGAAGCTGGCGCTCCAATACTTTGGCCACCTGATGCAAAGAGCTGACTCATTGAAACTGATGCTGTGAAAGATTGAAGGGAGGAGAAGAAGGTGGCAACAGAGGATGAGATATTTGGATGGCATCACTGACTCGGTGGACATGAGTTTGAGCAAACTCTGGGAGATAGTGTAGGACAGGGAAGCTGGAATGCTGCAGTTCATGGTTTCTCATAGTCAGACATGACTTAGTGACTGAACAACAATGGATTTTTGTGAGAGAATTTCTTTTTCTGCAAGATAATTTAAACAACTTTAGAATGGAGAGGTAATTTTGGTGAATTCATCTTTTCTAAAGCAGGCTAAAGCATCTGAACATGTTCATAGTGAGAATTAGAAGACTGTTCATCTGTGGAATTCTCCATTAGAGAGCAGGGGAAACTAGTTAAAAGATTGTCTTCTTTCCTACCATTTTCTCCTTCCCTTCTTTTCACGCTCTCTTTTCCTTCCTTTGTCACCTAATATTAGGCATCAACTATGTGCCATGAACAGGGTTAATTAAATGCTGAGTCATGTAAATATGTCACCTGACCTCTGGGAACTTAGAATCTGTTGTAGTTACCTATGTAAGGTCCTTATAAGTCTAAAGTTGACCATCTGAGACATATTTCTAAGATTTGAATAATTATATTGATTGACTTGGATTTATGTCTTGTAAATCCTATATCTTGAATTTTTATTAATCTCACTTTTGAAGTTTGCATTCTATGAATTATAATCAAACATACATAGAAGTTATAATTCACAGAAATTCAGCAGTCTTATGTAAACCAAAAACTGTGCTTATAGCACCTCCAGAATTATTTAAGTTCCTTTGCAAAGATGCTGTACCATAAAGCTGTGTACTCTGTCCACTTGGGACCACCTCTGAAGTCAGCTTTTCCCTGGCCTCTGAAGCCCACTAGATTATTCAAGAGAGTGAGATGCCCCTGATTTATAGGAAATATTTTTGAAGGAGATATTCATCCAGAGCACAGAAAGTCTCTCTGCTGCTGAGAAGCACATGCAAATAGTCAACTATCCTGTGTCTGAAGGGCTGGAGTGAATGTGACTTTACTTGTCAATGAGGTGGTAGCACATAGTGGTGAAGGGCAGACTCTAGAAACCAGTGGCCTAGGTTTGAATTGGCAATTCACTATTGGGTGACCTGGGTCAACTTGTTGAAACTTCTGTATCTCAGATTTCTCACCTGACAGTGGCATAATTACAAGCAACTTTCTCATAGGGTTTTTTCAAAGGTTAAATAAGTTAATATTAATAAAGCTCTTGGAATAGTATCAGACATATAGTAAGCCATGTGTATGTGTTTGTGTGTGTATGTGTGTACATACTAGATTACTTGATGCTAATTTGAAAATGAGCTGTCATTAACATGAACAAAGAAACCCAGAAATAATTGAATAATCACAGGTTTGAAACCTCCTTTTCTCTTATTACAGACAGATATACCTCCTGGATGAATGTAAACAGCAAGAAAAGCAAGTAGTGCTAGGTCAAATAACCTGGAACAAGTGAAAGTGTTAGTTGCTCAGTCACATCCAACTCTGCAACCCCATGAGCTGTAGCCCACCAGGCTCATCTGTCCATGGAATTCTCCCGGCAAGAATACTGGAGTGGGTAGCCATTCCCTTCTCCAGGGGATCTTCCAGACCCAGAGATCGAACCCACGTTTCCTGCGTTGCAGGCAGATTCTTTACCATCTGAGCAATCAGGGTAGCCCAGAATAAGAAAGAAGCCATACAGAAATTACACTGGAAATGTCCTTTAAAGCTCTCTCTCAGATTATTTCTTCTACTAGCTGTGGAAGACAGTGCTCACAATGCATCTCTCCCTAAAAAATAACATCTTGAGGGTAATAATTGCTTCTGTTTTTTTTTTTTCCCCAAATACAGATCAGTGGCATTATTCTATCTCCTAGCCACCCTAGTTAGCTCTGAAAGTGAAAATTAGTTGCAGTTGTATCCAGCTGTTTGCAATCCCATGGACTGTAGCCTGCCCATCTCCTCTGTCCATGGAATTCTCCAGGCAAGAGTATTGGAGTGGGTTGCCATTTCCTTCTCCAGGGGAGTTAGCTCTAAGTAGAGGAAATCTTTCCAGATGTAATATTCATACTGACCAGGCATAAGACATAGAAGCAGTTAAGCAAAATTCACAAAGAATTTCAAGGACTTCGTTGGTTATTTTAGTAGAGAAGATGGCACCATTCTCTACCAAGCTTAGAGATGTGAGCAACATTACCTTTAAACCTAAATTCACTAAAGATGTAAGAAGTGGGCAGACTCCAAGAGAACAGAGAGATATGTGATCTTTTTACATGTCTGTAAGCAGCATGTTTTTCCCCTCAGTAACTTGCTAAGATTTCAAATTATTTTCAGAGAACAACATATTTTCCTATAAGTTATTTATGGATTTCAATACTAGAGAGTCACATCTATATTGTATTTTTTTAAGACAATGGTAAGTAGCTAAGGTAATACAAAGTGAGCAAAATATTCTTCTGACTTTAAATATCATGCCTGTTGCCTAAATGGTTTAAGGTCTGCTGCCTTTTATTTATTTCAGTTTACTGCATAAAGAAGGATGAGCACTGAAGAGCTGATGCTTTCAAATTGCCATGCTGGAGAAGACTCTTGAGAGTCACTTGGACTGCAAGGAGATCAAACCAGTCAATCCTAAAGGAAATCAACCCTGAGTATTCATTGGAAGGACTGATGTTGAAGTTGAAGCTGCAAAACTTTGGCCCCCTGATGGGAAGAACCAATTCATTGGAAAAGACCATAATGCTGGGAAATACTGAGGGCAGGAGGAGAAGCAGGTGACAGATGATGAAATGGTTGGATGGCTTCATTGACAAAATGTACATAAGTTTGAGCAAGCTCCAGTAGATGTTGAAGGACAGGGAAGCCTGGCATGTTGCAGTCCATGGGATTGCAGAGTCGGACACATCTTAGCATATGGATTCTTCTTCTCACTTAAAAACTCTTAGTTTCTTCATCAAATAAGAAAAGACAGCAAATATTTAAGAAAGAAACATTTACTATCAATATAACTATCTTGTAGCTCCAATTGACTCAAAGGAGTTGTGTACAGAAAGAAGAAATGGCTTTTTAAACAGGTAGTAAATGACTCTGAATATACTTGGCTTACTGTGTTTAATAAGTACCATTTAAATTGCTAGACCCAGCACTCTCTACTGCATTTTATATTGGTGAAAAAAGAAAATATATCAGGAAACTGTTATCTACAGAAAATTAAGACCAGTACAGATAGATGTTTTAATTCAAGCATCATTTGTAGTAATTGATTTAATTCCAATGGAAGTATGTAATTTCCCATTAAAATAAAAGCCCTTTTCAAAACTATTTGTAGAAAATGTAATATGAGTCATTCTGGAGTCTAAATTCCCGTGCAAATTCACAATCTCTCAATTATTTAGCTTTTTTCTTTTTTTTCAACTGCTAAAGTGACTAGAACATTCAAGACTAAGATATGCATGTACTGCTAAAACGCATGTTGTGTTATTGTGCTTCTTTTTAACCTGTTTCAGCAATGAAAGGAGAAATGAAGGGAAAAGGAAGAAATAGAAGGGGGAAGGAAGGAAAGGAAGGAGAGAGGAAGAGAAGGAGAAGAATCAAGGGAAGGAGGAAAATAAGAAGGGAAAGAAAAGGAATAGTATAGAGACTTAGGATGAGTAGGGAGATACAGAAAAGGAAACAGAGACAGAAATAGAGATTCCTTTCTAACAATTTCTTTAATGTATGTATATAAAATTGACTCCATTTCAGAACATTAATAATCTCCTGCATTAACTTTCTCTTAAATGGCATACGGGTTTAGGAAAATTCTGTATTTTAAAATTTTACCTTATGTGCACCTTGTAAGATACTGCAGAGCAGGTATTTCTCAATACTGTCCTGGAATTTGGCCTGATTAAAGAGAAAATGACCTCGAGAAGAGTGGTTTTCAACTAAGGGTAATTCTGTCACTCTGGAAAGAAGACATGTTTGGTAATGACATTTTAAAATTGTAGTCACTGGGGAAGACGTACTACTGGCATCTAGTGGGTAGAAGTCAGGGATGTTCCTAAACACCCTAGTGTGTGATTTATCCGAGCTACAATGTCCACAGCGTCACTGCTGAGAAATTCTGCTCTAGAAGGAAACTCTCGTCCTGTCCTCACAGTGTGTGCTGTGCTAATTAGGGGAATTCTCTGCACAAAGCACAATTATCACAGCAATTTTGAAAGCCTGCATTGGAAGATGATGGGGGATGATATTAAGCAAACGGAAGTATGGACCTTGAAGTCATTCTGATAGGGTGAGGGATTCCCAGTTATTTCGGTTAATAGCCAAGCAGTGTATTTTAACTTGATTGAGGCTCAATTTCCCCATCTGAAAATGGAGATAATAAAAACTCACTTATGTACTAAGACATGATGATGGGGTGATATTAAATTCAGAAACTGGAACACGGGTAGTTGATAAATAATGGTGGCTTTTAATGTTGTTATTTTTATTGTTGTCATTCTGAAAGCATAAAATTAAACTCACATAAAGAAATTTCTAAGCATTCAGTAATTTTCCTCCTATCTCTACAAATTAACTGAAATTAACCTCAGTTATAATACAGTATGGGCTTCCTAGGTGGTGCTAATGGTAAAGAACCAGCCTGCCAATGCTGCAGATATAAGAGATATGTGTTTGATCCCTGGGTGGGAAAGATCTTCTGGAGTAGGAAATGGTAACCCATTCCAGTATTCTTACCTGGAAATTTTCATGGACAGAGGAGCCTGGTGGGCTACAGTCCAGGGACTGCAAAGAGTCAGACATGACTGAGCATGTATGCAGGCATAATTCAGTCTATGAAATGCAAATGTAAATTAGAAATGTATTTTTCCTTATAAGAACAGGATTTCCTCACTTCTTTCTAGTTCTTTATAAGCCTATCAACTTCTATTCCACTAGTTCACCAAGACATGCTCTTTTGTGTTATGAACTTCTTACTCATTCCTTAGGTTTAAAAATACATGTTACAGCTAAGCATGTAGATAGCTATTTCTCTTCAGTTGAAAAGTGATAATATTAATGTATATTAGAACATTTTGGTGTATATTAATTTATATTATTCTCAAAGCAACACTAGGGATGAATGCTATTTCTTGTATATTCCAGATTTCAAAACACATATTCAAAGTTTTGCCAAAGTGTATCATAAATAGTGAAGCTAATCTCAAAGAAGAGCATTATGACCCACTTTTTTGGCTCTTTGCCTTATTATAAATCTCAGTCCCTTTTCATGAACAATGAATAAAGATACCTATAATCAGCAATTAGTCACTCAAAATTAGTGCATTAGTGAATATTGAGACTGTTGAAATATGCTGAATGATTTAGCAGAAAATGTGCTCAATTACTTCCAAGAATATTGTTCCATAACTACATGTAATGTCACTCTTGAAATTCTTCAGAATTGAGACATGATCTTCCTTACTAAAAAGAGACCTCAAAAGCAAAGATGATATTATAGTAAGTGTTATATCAATTTGGGGAGCTTGAAATTTTTATCAGTCTTGGGAGTCTTGGGGAGACACTGTTCTCACTAGCATTCATGTAACAAAAAATCTGCAGAAGATGCATAGAAATTTGTAGGTTATCTCTGTCTCCATCTCCATCCCCATTTTTATCTAACAGCCTTTGCTTTATAACAAAATCTATGAGATAGGTATGTAAATAAATACAAGAAGCAAATGTTCTACCAGGGAAAGGAAAGAAAAAAAAATAATCCCCTTGATCAAATAATCCCCCATGGGTTATTTTAATTAAAAAAGAAAAGCAAACTTCTTTGGATTCAAGAAAGAAAATGAGCAAATATCTGTGTCTCATCCACAAATCAATTTACTTTTCTGCTGTGGGAAGGAGCAAGATGTGTGGCAAGAAGTCAAGGATTTTGTGAAGTTCTCTCCTATAGGAAATGAGAAATGAAGAAATGGTATTTATCTCCCAAATTAGTTTCAAGGAATTAGATGGTTTTTGAGCTTAAACAATCAGAGAAAGTGGTGGGTAATCTAAGGTTGAGCCAGGCCTTGTACAGTGGGCAAGATTTGAGGTACACATTTGGGGGTGGGAGAGAATGACCTAGAGCCTGAAATCTCCCAGGCAAATTCAGAAACAGTGAACATGCTTAACTAGGGCACTGAGTGGTCATAAAGAGATTAAGGAAGATTCAACTGAAAAGATAGAAAGATAAAACTGAATGAATGAAACACTGATAATATGCATCTATTTTCCAGTATTGATCTTTTCCTCAATGAATATTGTTAAGCACATATTGCAGTATTAAGATTAAAATATTTGATAAAAGGTAAGTAGTAGGTAAACTCTAACAGGGCTCTTCGGAAACAGCCCTGGGGCTCTAGGCAGCAGACACTAAGGAATAATCTTCAGTATGACAAAATCAGAATCAATAAGCTAAATTATATTTTCTGTTTTTGGTTCTCCTCTGCATTGGAAAGAGGATCAAATTGGCCCAATATGAGTTACCCAATAAGTGACCAGAGAAAATGGAAACCTTTTAATGCAAACAACTGGTAAAGAAAAACTGAGGTGATTTTAACAAAAGAAGGAAGAAAGACTACTTTGTTGATGGAAAGAACCATTAGTGATGTATCAGAATAGCGTGGAAGAAAAATTAAATGATATACCATGTGAGCATAAAAAATGGAACTAAAACGTAGAGCTGGATGTTGGGATATAAGGACACCTGCCTCTCTTCCACACTGTTCTCCTGGAATGCTGGACACTTGAAGGTACATCTGATTTATCTGTTTTCTTACCTTTAACCTTTAGCATTTCTGTTCACTGTGCTTGGAATATCTATTTTGTTTTGATGGCCTAATTCCTCTTAATCTTCCCAGGTTAATCTTTAATGAGCCTCCTTTGTTAGCCTCCTCAGCCAGATCAGTCTTTTTATGTCCTAACAATCGTATAAACGCATTTCCCTACGGTGGTATTTATATTTGCATTTAGTATTACCAGTGTCCCAACCAACACACTCTTTAAGTTCACAGAGCATGTCCTCTTCAGTGTTGTATCTTTGGCATTACCATAGAAAATATTTGTTGAGACATGTATGATATGATGCCTGGAGCCTCCTGCTGCACTGACAGCAGAAGATTCAAGGATTTCCTTCTGGGTTGGCTATCACTTCGCCCTTCACCTCACCCCCACTCGATCGATCGCAGCAGAATGACCTGAAAGTTAACTGCAGTAGGGTCCCTGCTCATCGCAGCAACCTATGAGCTCAAGCACTCTGCCGGAGTCAGACGAAACGAACTGAGACTGACGGGTGCTAACTGAATTGCATTCATTTTTAAACAGCCATGTGTGGCTAGTGGCCACCGCATTGAACGGAGTACTTCTAGAAAGCACAACTATTGGCCACAGCAGCAAAAATGACAGTAGAAGAAGAGGTGAGTCAAGTCACAGCTGTGGCTAAGAACGGATAAGCGGATCCACGGCAATCAGGTAAATGTAAGTGCTGAAACTGGATGATTTAATGATAGACATCCAATTCCCTGAGAGACAGAGATTCGGCTGCTAAGATGGATTCTGAATGTTCTTATTTGTCACAACTGGGACAATCTGAGAATGTCTCAGTTCTTTGAAACTGGACACTAAATAATTCAGTCATAATATTCAGACTTTTTTTCCAGAAAAGGAGATGAGAGCAACCTTTGGGTGGTTCATCCTTTCCTTACCACTATCCTCATTAAACTTACTCCCTGTCCTTCCACTTTCTACCCCCAGATCATGCATATCCTTCCTCCTCTGTCATTTCACCATCTTGAACCTCTTCCAGTTCTTCAAACTTTTCTGCTCTCTCTGAACCCTGTTCTTATATACAATAATTTTTGCCTGTAAAACCTCTTCATTTCTCAATCTATCCATCTTTATTTCTGATCTTAGAAATCTCTGAGTGATTATTCCTGCTGAAAAAATCCTAAGGATAGATGCCACACAAGTTATCCCAAGCAATGTTTATTTTCTCATCATTGACTATGACAAGTTCTTATCAGTTTCAATATTTGTTTCCCTCTGGATATCTCCATCTATTTCATAACACTACAAGAGACACAAACACCCTCTTCCAAAAACATAAGAGAAGACTCTACAATTGGACATTATGAGATGGTCAGTACTGTAATCAGATTGATTATATTCGTTGCAGCCAAAGATGGAGAAGCTCTATACAGTTAACAAAAAGAAAACCGGGAGCTGACTGTGGCTCAGATCATAAACTCCTTATTGCTAAACTCAGATTTAAATTGAAGAAAGTAGGGAAAACCACTAGACCATTCAGGTATGACCTAAATAAAATCCCTTAAATTATACAGTGGAAGTGAGAGATGCAATGGATTACATCTGATAGATAGTGTGCCTGAGGAACTATGGATGGAGGTTCATGACATTGTACAGGAGGCAGTGATCAAGAGCATCCCCAAGAAAAAGAAATGCAAAAAGGAAAGATGGTAGACTGAGGAGGCCTTACAAATAGTTGAGAAAAGACATGAAAAACAAAGGAGAAAAAAAAAAGATGCAGAATTCCAAAAAATAGCAAGGAGAGATAAAAATAGCCTTCCTCAATAATCAATGCAAAGAAGTAGAAGAAATCAATAGAAGGGGAAAGACTAGAGATTTCTTCAAAAACATTAGAGATATCAAGGGAATATTTCATGAAATGATGGGCACAATAAGGAACAGAAATGGTATGGACAAACAGAAATAGAAGAGGTGGCAAGAATATACAGAACTACACAAAAAAGATCTTCATGACGAGATAACCACAATGTTGTGTTCACTCACCTACCAGACATCCTAGAATGTGAAGTCAAGTGGGCCTTAGGAAGCATCACTACGAACAAAGCTAGTGAAGGTGATGGGATTCCATCATATTTCAAATCCTGAAAGATGATGCTGTGCAAGTGCTACAGACAATATGCCAGGAAATTTGGAAAACTCAGCAGTGGCCACAGGACTGGAAAATGTCAGTTTGCATTCCAGTCCCAAAGAAAGGCAATGCCAAAGAATGCTCAATCTACCACACATTTGCCCTCATCTCACATGCTAGCAAAGTAATGCTCAAAATTCTCCAAACTAGGCTTCAACAGTATGTGACCCGTGAACTTCCAGATGTTCAAGCTGGAATTAGAAGAGGTAGAGGAACCAGAGATCAAATTGCCAACATCTGTTGGATGATAAAAAAAAAAGCAAGAGAGTTCCAGAAAAACATCTACTTCTTCTTTATTGACTACATCAAAGCCTTTGACTGTGTGGGTCACAACGAACTGAGGAAAATTCTGAAAGAGATAGGAATACCAGACCACCTGACCTGCCACTTGAGATATCTGCATGCAGGTCAGGAAGCAACAGTTAGAACTGGACATGGAACAACAGACTGGTTCCAAATTGAGAAAAGAGTATGTCAAGGCTGTATATTGTCACCCTGTTTATTTAACTTATATGCAGAGTACATCATGAGAAATGCTGGGCTGGATGAAGTGCAAGTTGGAATCAAGATTGCCAGGAGAAATGTCAATAACCTGAGATATGCAGAAGACACCACACTTGCAGCAGAAAGCCAAGAAGAGCTAAAGGGCCTCTTGATGAAAGTGAAAGAGAAGAGTGAAAAAGTTGGCTTAAAACTCAACATTCAGAAAACTAATATCATGACACCTGGTCCCATTAATTCATGGCAAATAGATGGGGAAACAATGGAAAGAGAGACTTTATTTTTGGAGGCTCCAAAATCACTGCAGATGGTGACTTCAGCCATGAAATTAAAAGACACTTGCTCCTTGGAAGACAAGTTATGACCAACCTAGACAGCATAGTAAAAAGCAGAAACATTGCTTTGCCAACAAAGGTCTGTCTAGTCAAGGCTATGGTTTTTCCAGTAGTCATGTATGGATGTGAGATTTGGACTATAAAGGAAAATGAGCACCAAAGTATTAATGCTTTTGAACTGTAGTGTTGGAGAAGGATCTTGAGAGTCCCTTGGACTGCAAGGAGACCCAATCAGTCAATCCTAAAGGAAATCAGTCCTGAATATTCATTGGAAGGACTGATGCTGAAACTGAAACTCCAATACTTTGGCCACCTGATGCAAAGAACCGATTCACTTGAAAAGATCCTGATTCTGGGAAAGATTGAAGGTTGGAGGAGAAGGGGACAACAGAGGATGAGATGGTTGGGTGGCATCACCAACTGAATGGACCTGAGTTTGAGTAAGCCCTGGGAGTTGGTGATGGACAGGGAAGCCTGGTGTGCTGCAGTCCATGTGGGCACAAAGTTTAGGACACAACTGAGCAACTGAACTGAACTCAATAAGGAAAGACATCTTCATTTCTTGCTCCTTGTACCTCAAAATTCCATGGCTATATTTTATATACCTTCAGATTATTTTAAGTTAATAAATTATACCAACATTTTCTGGAGGAAGTGCACAATGTTAAATCCTTCAGGGGGAAAAAGATTTATTAGCAATTTTTCTGCAAGGATTTGATACATTTTAGAAATGTGAGTTAAGTTATCCTTATATATTAGAAAATGAACAGAAATATCTTTAAAATTCACAGTGGCAATGACCATGTTAATAGTTAGCCTTTCCCAAATGTTGTTTCCCTGCACAACTAGAGAAGGCTGAAAAATCGCATCACATTTTTGAGAAGAGGTGATTGGAATACATTTTCTGATTCAATCTTAGCATGAAAATTATCTAGGCTCCACATAGGCATAGCCAAGATATTCCCACTGATTAAAATTGCATCAATTTACAGCTAAAAATTAAGTTTAAGACTAAAAGGAACATACAGACTTTCCTGTAGAAGTTGACCACATTGTAAGTAAAATTTATATGTTCCATCTGACTCCTCTCTACCGGTTATTTTATGGACACCTTATCTTTGACAAAGGAGGCAAGAATATACAATGGAGAAAAGACAATCTCTTTAACAAGTGGTGCTGGGAAAACTAGGCAGCCACTTGTAAAAGAATGAAACTAGAACACTTTCTAACACCATACACAAAAATTAACTCAAAATGGATCAAAGATCTAAGCATAAGACCAGAAACTATAAAACTCCTAGAGGATAATATAGGCAAAACACTCTCCAACATAAACCAAAGCAGGATCCTCTATGACCCACCTCCCAGAATATTGGAAATAAAAGCAGAAATAAACAAATTGGACCTAATTAAAATTAAAAGCTTCTGCACAACAAAGGAAACTATAAGCAAGGTGAAAAGACAGCCTTCAGAATGGGAGAAAATAATAGCCAATGAAGCAATGGACAAACAATTAATCTCAAAAATATAAAAGCAACTCCTGCAGCTCCATTCCAGAAAAATAAATAACCCAATCAAAAAGTGGGCCAAAGAACTTAACAGACATTTCTCCAAAGAAGACATAAAAATGTCTAACAAACACATGAAAAGATGCTCAACATCACTCATTATCAGAGAAATGCACATCAAAACCACAATGAGGTACCACTTTACACCAGTCAGAATGGCTGCCATCCAAAAATCTACAAGCAATAAATGCTGGAGAGGATGTGGAGAAAAGGGAACCCTCTTACACTGTTGGTGGGAATGCAAACTAGCACAGCCACTATGGAAAACAGTGTGGAGATTCCTTAAAAAACTGAAAACAGAACTGCCCTATGACCCAGCAATCCCACTGCTGGGCATACACACCAGGGAAACCAGAATTGAAAGAGCCACGTGTACCCCAATGTTCATCGCCGCATTGTTTACAATAGCCAAGACATGGAAGCAACCTAGATGCCCATCAACTGATGAATGAATAAGAAAGCTGTGGTACATATACACAATGGAATACTACTCAGCATTAAAAAAAAAAAAATTCATTTGAATCAGTTCTACTCAGGTGGACGAAACTGGAGCCTATTATCCAGAGTGAAGTAAGCCAGAAGGAAAAACAACAATACAGTATACTAACGCATATATATGGAATTTAGAAAGATGGTAACGAGAACCCTGCATGCAAGACAGCAAAAGAAACGCAAATGTATAGAACAGTCTCGTGGACTCTGTGGAAGAGGGCAGGGGTGGGATAATATGGGAGAATGGCATTGAAACGTGTTAATTATCATATATGAAATCAATCGCCAGCCCAGGGTTGATGCTTGGGGCTGGTGCACCGAGATGTCCCAGGGGGAGGGAATCGGGAGAGAGGAGGGAGAGATGTTCTGGAGGGGGAGCATATGTATACCCATGGCAGATTCATGTCAATGTATGGCAAAACCAACACAATAAAGTAAAGAAAATTTAAAAAAAAACCTTTGTGGAAGGAGTGACAACTTGGGAACTCTTTGCCATGGTGTTGTGGGGCACCAAGTAATACAGACATCAAGGCCTTTTTTCATGAGTCTGATGAAAGCAAGAAATGCAAATGATATTTCCAAGTTAATTTCTGGTTAACAACTCTAATCCACTGTCCTAAAAAATTATTTTATAGTTATAATTCAGGTTGAAATTACAAATTCTATTAGATATGCTTCTGTTTAGATATATCCTTCTATTTAGATATCTTTCTGCCCTTCTTGAAGAGTTAAAGTATAAATTGGTGCCTTCATCTCCACTGAAGCACTAGAGCAATGCATGATTCTTCTAAGTGTTGGGTCTGATTATAATAGGGTGAAGATTATTTTTCAAGCTGCAACACTGTCATTATAATCATCTGACTTATATTTATAGTCAAGTGGGAGTGTTTCTGTGATGACTTGGGGGCTTTAAACCTGAGGATAACAAAACACTGGCTGTGAAATACATATAAATCCTAAACAGAGAGAAAAATCAAATAACCCATTATACTGTTTGTTTTCATCTAATAAAAAAATGAACTGGAGTATTCCAAGCAATTTAAGGAGAGAAGTCAATAGGTGGTACACTAAACATCTCACTATGCATCCCAGTATTTGATATAGCAGGAGCAAAGCGCAAGTATTACAAAAAAGACAGTTCACTGAAGGATGAGTTTCTTTGGATTAGGGCTATATTGCTTGTCCTGTTCACCTTCTCTTTGTCAATAACACCTATAGTTTTGAAGCATTTCCCAGTATGCTATAATTCTCATAAACCCTTCTTATTTCTTAAACCATCTGTAGACTGACACTGCTCATTGTTATGACCGAAAATTTATCTTTTCTTTTCTTCAGTTACATTCACAGATTACTTGAGTCAATGAGAACATCTATTGTTTCTAGACCAGGCATAGATTTTTATAGTAGTTTTTTCAATAGCTTCATTTTTGGAGGTTTAACAAAATCAACTAGTGCTGACAATTACACAGTATAAGTTTTTCTACAGTAATTCCCAGATTGAAGCCTCAGGGATAGCCATATTAGAAAATATATATTTATATAATACAGTTTACAAGTTGAAGCACTCTGTACTCTCTATGTTCATCCAACCTTAGAAAATAGGTTCATTGTAGCTACTGGTTGTTTTTTTTTTTCTTTGCGGTTGTATGTTCATTTCCTCAAAATGTAAACTTCATATTAATTTACAGGTTTAGGAATGTTCATATTTAGGATTTATGTAAGATTATTTCCTTTGCACTATCTCAGTAACAATTGCTAAAGTTATTTAGCATATCATATTTACTTTGCCGAGATAGGAAATAGCTAACATCAAATGTCTCATAAGAATGATAACCTAAGATTTTTTAAAAGTAGTTTTCTTTTTTTCCCAGCACCACTTGTTAAAGAGATTGTCTTTTCTCCATTGTATATTCATGCCTCCTTTGTCAAAGATAAGGTGTCCATAGATGCATGGATTTATCTCTGGGCTTCTATTTTGTTCTATTGATCTATATTTCTGTCTTTATGCCAGTACCATGCTGTCTTAATGACTGTGTATTTGTAGTATAGCCTAAAGTCAGGTAGTTTGATTCCTCCAGTTCCATTCTTCTTTCTCAAGATTGCTTTGGCTATACGAGGTTTTTTTGTATTTCCATACAAATTGTGAAGTTATTTGTTCTAATTCTCTGAAAAAGACCTCTGGTAGTTTGATAGGAATTTCACTGAATCTATAGATTGCTTTGGGTAGTATACTCATTTTCACTATATTGATTCTTCCAATCCACTAACACGTTATATTTCTCCATCTATTTGTGTTCATCGCCGCATTGTTTACAATAGCCAGGACATGGAAGCAACCTAGATGCCCATCAACTGACGAATGGATAAGAAAGCTGTGGTACATATACACAATGGAATACTACTCAGCATTAAAAAAAAATTCATTTGAATCAGTTCTACTCAGGTGGACGAAACTGGAGCCTATTATCCAGAGTGAAGTAAGCCAGAAGGAAAAACAACAATACAGTATACTAATACATATATATGGAATTTAGAAAGATGGAAACGAGAACCCTGCATGCGAGACAGCAAAAGGAACGCAGATGTATAGAACAGACTTGTGGACTCTGTGGAAGAGGGCAAGGGTGGGATGATATGGGAGAATGGCATTGAAACATGTTAATTAACATATGTGAAATCAATCGCCAGCCCAGGATTGATGCTTGGAGCTGGTGCACCGAGATGTCTGGGGTGAGGGGGAGCCGGGGGAGGAGGGAGCCCCTCCCCCCCCCTTCTGGAGGGGGAGCATATGTAAACCCAGGGCGGTTTCATGTCATTGTATGGCATTGTATGGCAAAACCAACACAATAAAGTAAAGAAAATTTTAAAAAAATAAAAAAGTAGTTTTCTTTGGAGGTATTAACAAATGAAAAGTATTTAATGTTTTAAAATTAAATTGTTTCTCATTCTTCTTTTCATTCAACTGCACGTAACTTTAAGATACTTTGAAATGTTCACTTTTTGATATTGTTCATATAAAATATATTCATGTATACAATTTGGAAAACATAAAAAAAAACTAAAAACAGCACCTCACTCCAAAATGCCGGTACATTCATCACAGTATTTCTTATTTTTATATCTACTGTGTTCTAAATATAAAACTTCATATTATTTGTTACTCAACCCAAATAAACTGCATAAACAAAATAATCAGCCCTGTCCATGGTATTTTAAAGGAAATGTGTTTAAAACTTTTGATCTGATGAAAGCCAAAGCAAATCTCTCACCTTTAAACCAAACTGGTAACTTCCAGGACTCTTCACGGTTTTTTTTTTTTTTTTTTTTTTCTGCAGTGTACAATCCCCTCATTGAGAAGATTAATGAGCTATTTTCCTGATACCTGAGAATGTCTCACACATCAACCTGGGCCTCTTAAGGAGTCTACCTATTGTGATCTAAGGATGAGACTTTTATGTAACTGGTCAATAAGAAGAAATGATCTTAATAACCAGGGTAATCACATAGTCTAACACCTGAGGCTGATTATTAGTGAGTTTGCAGGATAAAGCCATATAGTAGCACAGTCAAGGTCAAACAGAGGAATCATGAAGTAAGGTGAAGAAGAGGATTTTAGTAATGAATTCTAAAATTAATCTCAACTGCAGCAGTTTGGAGTATATCAGGGTATGTGTGTGTATGTGTGTGTGTGTGTGTGTTCAGTCTGGTCCGACTCCGAAACCCCATGGACTATATAGCCCACGCGGTTCCCCTGTCCATGGAATTTCCCAGGCAAGACTACTGGAGAGGGTTGCCATTTCCTTTTCCAGGATGAACAAACTAATTTCTTGATCAAATCCAGCCCACTTCTTTTGTATGTCTCCTCACCTAAGAATGGTATTTATGCATTTAAATGGCTGAAAAAAAACTAGGCTTTTTTCTCTTCTCATATAAATACCTACACAATATCCTTGATCTTGATTCTTGAACTGCAAAGTCTAAAATATTTGCTATCTTGCCCTTCATAGAAAGTTTGTGTATGCTGGTATCTTCTAGGCCAATCATTCATATATTTTAAGACTTTGTTTCTTATCCAAATCTCTGATTTTCTCACAACTGAACTAAAACATGGACCTCTGTAAAGAGGAAAAACAATCCCCTTTGGACCCTAGAGAATGCAACTGTTAACACAATAGATGGCTAAATACTGATTTGCAAAGTAAACATTTTATTTCATTAAATTTCGCTTCAGCTGAAAATTATCACTGAAAACTGCTGAAAGATTACTTTGAACATCATATTAATAAGACTCAAAACTAAAAATTCTCATGGAATACCTAGATCTCTAAAACTGAGTTAGCCAAAAATTTCAGTTTAAGAAACCTGCATGCGAGACAGCAAAAGAAACACAGATATATAGAACAGTCTCGTGGACTCTGTGGAAGAGGGCAAGGGTGGGATGGTATGGGAGAATGGCATTGAAACATGTTAATTATCATATGTGAAATCAATCGCCAGCCCAGGGTTGATGCTTGGGGCTGGTGCACCGAGATGACCCAGGGGGAGGGAATCGGGAGGGAGGAGGGAGGGGGGTTCTGGAGGGAGAGCATATGTATACCCATGGAGGATTCATGTCAATGTATGGCAAAACCAACACAATAAAGTAAAGAAAATTAAAAAAAAAAAAAGAAATAGTTTAGAATATTCCAGTTGTAATGCAGGGTCTGGAAAAGCATTCAGGTAAGTGTTTCTCTCTTAAAGGTAGGTTTTAAAACTGTAAATAAATTTCCTAGTCATCTACTAACTTCATTTCTAGTATTTTTTGCCATTACTTTCTTTTCATAACTGTATTATAAAATGGTTTAAATACATGGACAAATTTTTATAACAAGCCATAAAACTGTAATAAAAATATTCCATGCACTACTGCATAAAACATACTTAGGAAATACTTCATTGTCCTATTAATTTAGTACTTATTTTACTAAGTCTGGGAAGTTGTTTACTTTCAATTAAATTGCCAAAATAAAACATCTTGTTTCTCTTTAGACTGATCATTCAGACGTTCATTTTAATGGATTATTTCTTTTAATTAAGCACCTTGATTAGCATTTTTATGTTTCAAAGCCCATTCTAACTTCCAACAGTATATCTGCATTTCTCTGCCAACCTCATGCATCTATCATGTGACCTTTTTGGTGAGACATCATTTGCATCATAACTTTTAATAGAAAAAATAAAACTGAATATCACAGGTGAGTGATAATTCTTGTCTAGCATCATCTGAGGATGTTTGGGGTAATTTTTACATTTATGACCAATTGAGCATCTTCTACATCTTCCCACAGGAGGTCCAGTAAAAAAGACAAAATTATTTCTTTGTCACACATTAAATTCAACCAATGAATAAAATTTATATTTAACAGCAGCAAGACAGGAAAAAATGAAATTCAGGCTAAAGGACAGTATACATTTTTAACTTTTCACATTTACATTCGTATCAATTCCTCACTCCCTGCAGCTTAGGAAATTTATAGATTTTGGTTAATCACTTTTCTCCACACAGTTTATAAACAAGTATTAAAATAGGGATAAAGATGAAAGAAAATAAACAAATGTAAGTTCAGTCCCTATTCACTCTGCTTCCTAAGAACTCAAACAGTGACATTACAAGTTTCTATTAAAATAAAGCTGATTGCATTGCAAATCCTCTAGTTCTTGGTTATCTACCTAACATTCTTTCACCTGCAGGGAAAACTAGGTTTGTTTTTGAAAGAGGAAAACCACAGAATAAATAAACTTCTGAGAATATGGCAAAGGGCTTTGAGATGAGGACGCAAATAGGTGAAATGTAGAGAAGAAAGGTACAAAACAAAAATTCAATGAACAGATTTCTTTGTGAAATCAGCTTATTGCAGCAAAAGTAAATTTGGGAATTCTGATTATCTGATCGATTTTGGCAGTGCTAATTGTTGGTTGTGATCATTCATTTCTCAGACCTAGAATGACTATCCATCCAAGGTGCACTGAAACCTCATTGCCTCACAGATTCTGCTAGGGGTAGATTTGGCTAGGGGTATTCAGCATAAAAGTTAGGCTGTGATGTTTTCAAGATTTATAGTTTGCTGCCCGAAATTCCATACAAGTTATTTTACTACCAGGGTAGGTTGTCTGATGTCAAGTGATGAAAACTACTTGCCAATCAGAGCAATTGGTGCCCCCCCTCCCTGACCTCAGATGGTAAAGAATCTGCCTACAATGCAGGATATCCAGGTTTGACCCCCAGGTCAGCCATGAAGATTCTCTTGAGAAGGGAATGGCAACCCACTCTAGTATTCTTGCCTGGGAATTCCTTGGACAGAGGAGCCTGACAACCTACAGTCCATGAGTCTCAAAGAGTCAAACATAACTAAGCAACTATCACTTTCACTTTTTCACCCCTATTCCCACTTTACCAAATGCCTATTTTTTCAGGTAAACTAGGGGAGTTCCTTATCTTTGTCATTTACTAGATTATGGAATATATTTTCATTAGTACATAATCTAGTAGAGGGAAAATGTTAACTCTGGCAGAATTAGGTGTTCAATTTGTTTTTAATCTAGAAATAATTTAACACAAGTAAAATCTTTCATACATGACTGTTCTAAGAGATCATTTGGGTTATGTCATAGGTATTATGCAAATAATCTTGTTAAAACAGTTTATAAACCATAATGTGTATTATGTATGTGACATATTGTTGCACTGTCAAACATCTAAGTAACCAGATGGAACTCTGTAAGGAATCAGAGGTGATGGAATAATCACACTTGAGTCAGAAGCAATACACACAACTTTTGTTGGCCTGCTTTATGTCTATCTTCTTTCTAAAATGCATCACTGTAATTTTACATGTTCATGATTTAAAAAAAAAAAAACAAACCAAGAATTCAATCTCAGGGTAAAGAGTAATATATATTTATCAATCTAAACTGAGAATTTAAAAGAAAAATAGTGGTTTTATGTTCTATTGACTTATGTACTGATGTTTGGGTCTCAACATTAGATGATCAAAAAACAAATTAACACATTTATCATTTGTTCACCTTATTACAACCCACATCAGACTTGCTAACCATAGTTCATCCTTAAGTCCTTCTTTAGAGAAGGAAGGCTGCCAGGCAAAATCAGTTTACTAAGATATCTTTGGTTTAAGAATGAATGTATCATTCCACATAAAGTACTTTGAATTTTCAACCAAAAGAAAGGAAAAAAACTGGTAGAGAAACTTGAAGGCAAGCATCCTCAGAATTTTTATTTTTTTCACATCTGTAAGTTTTAGGAATTGTGAGATGTGGCAAACATTCCTTTCAATCTATTAGTTTATTTATAAAGTATTTTCTTTCTTTTTTTAAAAATATGTATTTATTTAGCTCCATCCTGTCTTGGTTGTAGCACATGGTCTTAGTTTCCCCATGGAACATGGGATCTTAAGTTTCCTGACCAGGAATCAACCATGTGACCCTGCATTGCAAGGCAGATTCTTAACCACTGGACCAGCAGGAGTCATTTTTTTCTCTTTTCAAGTCTCTGAGTTAGATTAGAGAAAGCTGCTTTTTTGAATAAATACCAATTTAATGAACAAGATAGATGCTATAGTTAGAGTTATAATCTGACAACAGAGAGTAAGTGCAACAGTTTAAAATAAGATAGTAAATGATCAAAAAAATATAAAAAGTAGAGAAAATTCACCTGCGGAAAAATGAATAAGGTAAAAATTCTGTTGTTTGTTTCATGTTTCTCTATATCTCACATGATTAAAGGGGTTTTTTTAAGTCTCTTTTTGTATACATCTTTACTGTAGATTAAAAAAATATTCCTTAACATAGATATATTTTGACATAGAATTAAGTTTATCTGAAATGTGAAATTTCTTTAGATAACACCTGAAAAAAGTCAGTTTTTACATTACTGATGAGAAATTCTTCCACTGTAAACATAAGGTTTCAAAGACATCTAGGTAACTGTCTCAGGAATTACTTCGATGAAACTTAAGAATCCAAGTTCTATTTTATTACAAGGCAAAATAATAAACAGTTCTGCCGAGTGCCCTCCAGATCAACAATTACTGAAGCATTATCTTCCTCACTCAATCTGAATTTAGCAGAAATCAAACCATTTAAAATCCAACTGGTATAGGCATCCATTCACTTCTCTTCCAATCAAAACTGAATGGACCTGTCAACGGAGAAGCACACTTACAAGTGTGAAACCATTTGACCATGTTATATTTTAATTTGCAGAGACAAAAAAGACAAGCAATTTATTTACATACAACTGTACAAAAGCAAATTAAATTATGTAAAGTATTTCATAAATAGTTGGACGAGTGTTTAATACATTTCGCCATGTTTAGCATAGTTGCGTGCATAGTGACTCATAAGAAACGATGATAAATTGTTGTCTGCTTCACTATCAACATCCAAGTAGCAGAACAATAGTCAATGATTAACATTACAAACGGATCATACCACACTAAATGCAAGTGCTTTAAAATGTAGGAAAAATTGTCTGAAAGTAAACCCTAGGTAGCTGAAAAAATGATGCCTTCCTCCAAATGTTATATATACCTCTGCCAGGTCACAACTGACAACCTTTACAATATCCATGATCATCTTCACTGTTTTGTTTTGTTTTGTTTTTTCCCCCTTAAGAACTCGTCTTATATTTACTGCTGATACAATATATCTAAAACCGTTGAGGTCTTCAGATTTCTCATGTCTGTTTTAGGATAGCTGTTTGATTCTTGGCAGTTTCTTCTGTTCTCTCTGTTTTATTTTCCTATAAGACAGCTTCCTAGGGTAACCTTTCAGCCAGACATCTTCAGTACCATCTTAGTTTTTCTTCCCATAAAAATAGTGCCTCTCTTGTTTTCTGAAACACAGGCAGCAGGCCAGTCAGAAACCATAATGATATCTGGAGGTTCAGAATGAGCCTCAGAGATTCAGATTTTAGACTGAAGCTAAAGATGTTTAATACACATAAATTGATATAGTTACTCAATTTATAAATGTGTCCTAACGTATAATGCATGCAAAGTTCATTTGAGCTTCTTGGGTACAGAAAACAAATATGGTTTATATAGTGCACAACCAAAATGAAATAGCAGCTAAAAGAAAAATAACAAAAGAAGAAAAAATAGAGATGATAAATGATAAATTTTACCTTGCAAAATGGACTAATTTAATCCCTGATAATCTCTTTCTGTATTACTACTACAATAAATGCATTAGCCTTCTAGACCAAATTAAGCAGCCCATATAAATTTTGTTTTATTAATGAATGATATTTAAGACTGGTCCACTATCTGAGTTTGTCAGAAGGCAAATTTTTAATATATTATTTATTATTTTCAGAAAATAAGCATGGATAAATATACAGGATCAAAAAAGTTGGGAATAGCCCATTTCCCCTCATTGTCCAAACCCAACAACCATTTTTTTACCATAACAACAGGTATAAAAGGCACAGTTGCTTATTTTGCATTCACTCATTTATTATTTTTTTGTTTCTTTTTATAGATTTTTTTCAAAAGCACTCTATATATGGAGTGGCACCAGATTTAACCTATTCAAAATAAAAGTCATACAAACACAAAATAGATTTCTGTGTCATGCCAGCTCATTATAATAATAAACATGTTATGATAGCTAATTCTACTAGAATTACTGTGAATACTTACAGTACACTGAATTTTATTCTTTCACACCCATTTTAGTTCTAAAGAGGCTCACGAGTTAAACGATGATGACATGGCTGTCTTGTATGTGGTGCAAATGTCATCAGGGAATGTGGATCCAATTAATCCAAAGGTCCCATATGACCCGTATTAGCTTTATAGACAACAGAAGGGTTTTAAGATAGAGTGAAATGAGCTATCTAATGTTTCAAGTGTATCATGAAAGAAAAAAAATGCATTAAAAAAAGTCTGTTGCACACTTGTGTTATGCAATTGAATATTTCCTTTGTAACGTGCAAGAAAAAATATGTATACATTTCATAAGTATCTTTAGAAGTATTTTGTCTTAATAGGTACTTACAGATTATACAAGGCAGAACTGCTTTAATGCAGTTTCCTAACAAAGTACTAGAATTGCATCTTTCCATAATGTAAAGAATAATCAACCATAAACATTTTCAATTATTGATATTTTAGTTCAATGATTTTTTCTTCAATTACATGTCTTCTTTCATTCTATTATACATAAGCTAACATCAAAATGAAAACTCCATTTAAGAGAGAGTATAAGGAATGACCCCAAAGAGTACCCTACCAAACAGAGAAGTGATTTTCAAAGATAAGCATTTTGATGACCTATAGTGAATTAGCAACCTGTATACCAGGTTGCTTCACTTTGTAGTCTAAGAAATATTGCAAAGCATGAAACTACCCAGAGCTACATTGTTTCTACAGTTTGCTAAAAAGCCATCAAGGCTATGCCTTAACTAGGTTACAAACATTCATTAATGAGAATGTTTGCTCTCTTCACCTGTTATCCCTTAGCCTGTCCCTGGATTGTCACTTTTTCTGAATGCCCCAGCTTAGTTTCCCATTGTATTAAATTCTCCTCTGGAGAGGAAGTGACCCTAAAAACTGCATATTATGTTTCTTTATATTACACTGGAAAAAAAGAAAAAGACTGCATATTTTTGAACTTTGAGATGTGTATACCATGAGACATGTCACTGCCCAGAACTCATTTCTTTCATGTTCAGTCTGGATTAGTTAAAGAGATACGTTAAAAAATGCTCAAAATCACGTTAGTGACGAAGTCAACTAGGAGTGTCACCTTGTTTCAAAGTTGTGAGTCTTGAGATAGTGCTATATTGCACAAAATGCAAAATTAATGCACTTTGGTTACTTGGAGTGTACACTGAGCATGTAAAAAAATGCACTTGGTTATTTCAAATGTGGATGAGACCAGTAAGTACAACCTGATTCTCAAATGATGATAGTAAACTTAACTAAGACTGTTATGCCAATGTATCTTTCTCTTCCTACCTACCCATAAATATGATATTAAAAAGTAGAATCTTCCCTGATAATATTTTTAAAACTAAACTTTAACCTCAACTAATTGCCTATTATAGTACCAAACATATGTCTCACTGGCTTTTCATTTTCTGAACTTTCAAAGAAAATTCATGCTTTCTGGGTACAGAGAAAATGTAAGATAAACTGGCTTTTGAGGGTTTCCTCTGTGTGCCTGGGTTCAGTGACTTCTGTTGCTTAATGGATTTCCACATCAAGACCAAATCTACTCCATGATTTCCCTGATCTGCCTTATGATCTTTGGCCTTTTAATGATACAATTGTTCCTGTTAGTTGATAACAGTGGTGCTGTTCCAAAAACATATATAGTTTTTCAAAGTTACAACTAGTGTAATTCATGTGATCAAAGTAGTATGTATACTAAGTAAGTGTATGGAACTGACGCTGACGCTCCCGACTTGAGAAAACAACCTATGCCAATTTGGGACTGCTGTCTCTGACTGGGTATTGTTTATTTTTTTCAGGCTTTGTTAGAATGTTAAAGCTGTAATCTTCCCCCAAATACTTTTTCTGGAGTTCCCCTCTATAAGAACTGTACCATTAGAAGGACTCTATCATGTTTGAGGGATTGCCTTCCATGGTTATTCATCATATTCTGATCATATGTCTGAAATACATTTCACCTGATCTGCTTTTACTGATCAACCGGATGACATTCGAACTGAATCAAAGTGACTAAAATCATGTTTCAGCTTAGGGATAATGAGAGTGTGTGTGTTCTGCTAATCAGGCTTGTTACCATGAAAGAAACTTGCAACAATCTTTGTTTGTTTTTCTGGTTTTTAGAGTGGGGTGGGGAAGAGAGAAAAAGGGTTTGGGGAATCAGTGAGGGGGTTAGACATGCAAGTAACAAGGATGGTTTCTACATTGTACATTTCAATCAGGCTGAACAGTGTCACTCACTAAAGGCCTGATCTGGAGGCAGAAGTGGCAGGCAAAGCTTTGTCTCTTTGGTAGCCCCCTCTTTTTGATCACAAGGTTTCGTTTTGTAAGGTTTTTCACCCCTTATTATCCTTCTCATACATGAAAAGAACTTTGCTGTTGCTTCTGTATAGCCTACAGGTAAACTTCTCTTCTAGTGAGAGTATTGACAGGAGATGGCTTGTATTCCCCCGTTTTTGTAAGGGGAATATCCTCAGTGTTGGCTTCCTCATTTTTGCTGAAACTAGCCGCGCTGAAGGTCTCATAGGATGAGGTCAGCTTTTTGTTCAGGAGGTTTCTGTTGCGGTCGCCCATGATGGCGGCCTCACCATTAGCCAGCTTTTCCTGGCTTCCTCGTTCATCAACAGGCATGAAAGTGGAGAGTTTGGGCTGGCTCTTCTTCCTCTCTGGAGAAGTGCGGACAGGCATCCAGCAGGAGTCAGAATGGCCGTACTCATCACACTCACGGGTACACTTCCCAGTCAGGGCTACATCTGGAAGAGGTCTTGAATCTGAAATTTAAGGAGAAGGAGCCTTTAAAGCAGGCCATTTCTCAACAGGCTTTTCCGACCTATATGAAACTGAAGGGGGGGGTAGTTATGTATAATATTATATTACATATACATTTCCTTTACCATATTCCCTTTTTCAACACTCTTCATTCTATTATCCCAAAGAACTGTTTTTATTTCATAGCCATTAAAAATAAGGTTTTGCAAAAACTTCAAATATTATAGAAACAGTGTAAAGGACAAATAGATAAATTTAAGTGTGTGTTGAACAGACAATAGGTATATGAAGTTGTTACAGGACAGGTACGTGTGCATGTTCTCAAGTATAAATAAAGTATGCAAGTATATTTGTATGGGAGTAAATTTTTCCATAGTCATAAGTTATTAAATCCCAAAATATAATTTTCTGTATTTATAAATTATCCCAGAAATTATGTACTTCTGCCAATTGAATTGCTTTGCTTCCTGTTTATACATTATTCATAGACTGCAAATATGCAAAACCTTATATTTAAAATATACTATAAAACATCAGGGTGACTCAGAAGTAGAACCTAAATTGACAGCACATTGTGTGTTTAAAAAGTAAAAAAAAAAAAAAAAGTAAGAGTGGGTTCAAGTGTGAGCATACTAGCAGAATCAGCACTTACCCAACCCAAGACCACACCCCACCCCACCTCCCACCTTGTTAATGACCTTGTTAATGTGTTGTAGCATAGTCCCTTGAGTGTTCACATAGAAATATACCTGTCAGTGTGTTTGCTAAATGGAAATACTATGTGAAATGCAATGTACTGGGTAAATTAAATCAAACACCTAAAGTTTGGAAGAAATGACACATATTCCTAATTAAAGATTGTTGCCTAATGCCATGGGAAATATCTTCTATTTCTGTAAAGCTGTTATATCATTGTATGTGTCTATCTTTGGAGAATCATTATATATTTTCCTACTATTACAAATATTTTTTAACAGATTTGTTTTTGTTTGAGAAAGAGAGTGAGAGAGAGAAAAACCTGCTTCACCTCAACAGACTCTAAGAAAATAACCTCTAGGGTTTTATTTAATATATTGGATAGTTTCTTTTACTGCCAAACAAAAGAACATAATATGACTGTGCTCCAATGTATATCGTTCAGTATCATATTATTACAAGGCTTGGGACTTAAAAGACTGACAAATTTTAACCTCTGCAAATACATTCACAACAAAGGAAATCCGTGACATTTGCATATGCATAGTGGGTAGACTTGGTTTAAAATAAAAGCAGGGGTTATTTAACTTATTCCCAATATATTTAAACCTACTGCTTTTGTCTCCATACATCAACTCCTGTAGTATAAAATGATATTCCCATGTGGTTATCAGTTGTATTAGGTTATTTTAGAAGTTTCAGATCGTTGAAACTACTAAATCAAGTCAGTCCAATATTGCATGTAATTTTTTCTCACTTCAGTAATGGGTGTCTAACTGAAATATTGATATTTGTCAGCTTAATGATTTTTGAACCACTGTGACCTGAGATTTTTATGCTATGTGCTCAGAGTTCAGCAAGAAAATGCCATTGCTCTTCACAGGAAATCTAGAATTGCTTTTCTCTTTTCCAAAGGCAAAATGCAAAGATAATTATTTATTGCTGTTGCAAATGCTGCTCTTTGATTTTAAGTGGGTAGATCCTACTAATTTTATCATCAAAAGAAAAAGAACATTCCTATTTTTGTGTACATGCTAAACTCCCTCTGTGTCTAACACAAATTTTAGATGCATTTTTAAAAAAATCAAAGTATTGACAAATTTTATGAATGGTTTTTGTAATCTGGTTAGTTTAAATGAGCAAACTGAGTTATTTGAAATATTTCCTGTCTTGGGATATTTTAGTTGAAGCTGACCTAAATGCTTTAAACAGGAAAAAATCTTATAAAAATGTAAAGTGTGAGATCAGGTCCACTTTTTACTCTAAACATTCCTTTTCTTCTTCATTGCCTTAATAAGTTCAAGTTTTTTTTTTTTCCTCTTATGAGAGTGCCTCCCAAGGACACAAAACAGTAATCAGAAATCTAGCTACTGAAGTAGGAAAAGGTCTTTATAAATGCGGTTGTCATTCCCTACAGAGATGATACAGAATTATCTCTAAACATCTTTGTGTTTACTTAAGTATGACAATTTACTTAGACAATGATTCACACAGGTCACTGCTTTGGGGGATTAATTAGTGTTTCTAGTCTGAAATTCATAGCACCTATGTACCCTTTGTTGGAGATGCACTTAGAGATAGCTCACAAAGATATCTTGACACTCTAACACCTCTTCCTACCTGTTATACTTACCTTGTGTACCTTGACTCCCTGTAGCTCATAAAAAATTATATTCACTTAAATTGACTCAATTTCCAGTCAACTAGAAATGAGATGCTCTTCAGTTCATTTCCATCAGTCTTTACTTCATAGTCCAGATTATTCCCTGATAAAATTGATTTCCTCTTTTTGCTTTTAAGGAAAGGCAGCTTATCTTTTTTGCCATGAGCCACATGTGGGGCTGCCACATCTCTATCCCAGAAGGATGACTTTTAATAAGGATCTCCTGTCATTTCCAAAGTCAAACACTTGATTGGGGACCACAGTAGAAGTTTGACAAGCCTAATTGGCTGAGGCATGTTGCAGTGTTTGTCATCAAATTTAGAAAATAATCAAGAAAGGCTATAAGAGATTCATCACAAGCAATCAAAACTTCTAATCTTGATGACTCAAATCCTCAAAAGAAATGCCAATGATTAACAAATGCAATTTATATTATGCAATTTATTAAGGGAAAGCATGAGTAGAATAATATTTTTTCTGTTTCTGTATTCTCTTATCTTATTTATGCAATTGCATATTATATATACTTTTAAAAGACAGGAGTTATATAGGGTCTTACAGAATTATTAAACACACTTTTTTTTCCCTTTTCATTAAAGATATACTCCTAAAATGTCCTCTCTTTGTGGGACTGTAGAGGCAGATCTTACATAAATAGTAATCCTTCTTAGTCTTTCACTGAAGGAGGTGTTTTCTTATATCTAAGAATATTATTACACACTTCAGTTTAGCACTCTTCCCTTTCATTTTGACCTGAGTGAAGATGGAAAATAGTTAATCATGACTCCTTTTACATGGTACTGAGTAAATTAAAAAAGCAAAATATTCTGTATTGAAACATGGTATTCTCTATCAGCATTTTCCATAATTAAGTGAGTTTCTTAGAGGTCTTTCCTTCACATGCACTTAATCATATTAAATCTTGAGATGACTGAAATTCTAACTGGTATTCATTAGGTCTTGTTGCTTTAGCAATATTTGCAGAGTTTTCCACTTTCAGCTAGCTATGCTGTTTACTAGAAACATCACATATAATAACTTTGGAAAGTTAAAATCTGTTCTTAGACATAAAGTTAATTATCCCCTCAAAAGTACAGAGTTTTCAGTTATCATAATATCAAACAATGTATAACACATAAAAAGATTCCCTGAACTTCTTTTTTCTTACTTATTACCTCAATCAACAGCAAGGAGGATGGAAGTAATGAAGGTTTCAGACTATGGGAGAGCTGAAGCCAAAGAACAAGTGTTCTGACTTTCACTTTAGTGTTTTCCATAACAACATATTGCTCCTTCTTAAAATGTAACAGCAGAGTTATTTGGAGGTCAATTACTGCTACCCATAGCCATAGGAAAAAGTTACAGTCTCCTAAGAAAGAGGAAAAAATATCTGAGCAGAACAGGAAAGAGATGTCATGAAAACAAAAATATTAAAAATACTTTAAAAAATAATTCAACCTTTTTAAAGACTACATTTCCTAATGTGAAGGAAATTATCACTAATTTAAGAAATCTAGTTCTTTCTCTGCAAAGAAAGGTACTTCATCTCATTAGGCAGGGCAGGTGAGTAGGTGGTAAGAAGATATTGCTACACAATGACCTCAGCAAGAAGTGACAGATAATATGCAGCATCATTAGAAATACAAAGGAAGGTCCAGATTTAAGGAGGCATTTAATGTTCCAGAGCTGTCCTACGCAATTCAGAAACTTTTAGAGGAATCAGTATTACAGGAGAGGAGTGGAATCGTTAAGGCTTTTAAAGACAGCTCTGTACCAGTAAAGATTTAGATAGACTCAGTTATGCATTTTGCCAGAATCCTGGTCACCCACTCCTATTCCAGGTCCTTGTCTTGGGGCTGAACATATAAAGATATTTCCATTTCCTAAAAGAATCATGAAAATTTTGCATTTAGTTTTTAAACATTTCCAATGAGTTTTTTCTTTCTTTTGTTTTAAGCTCAGATACCTAAAGGTGTATGTGTCAATTGCTTATTTTTAAAAAATACAAATCACTTAATTCTCTGATCACATGAAATGGATTCTTAACAAACGTGTAGACGTCTCAGACAGTCACAACCTTCCCATGCACTTAGTCCATTCTTAACATTACTTGACAAAATTTTGCAAATAAAAGATTATGCTATTCTCTTCTTTGTGGGGGAAAAAAAAAGCACACACAGGCACATTTCCCTTTTTCCTTTTTTAAGAATTTATTTTTCTGTTCTATGTCTTGACTTCCTATTATCTGAAGACTTCCTTTTCTAGAGACATACCTGATTCTGGTGGAATTTGATGGACCATGCACAGGTTTTACAAAAAGATGAACAGCAAAAAAGGCAGATACATTTTGTTGATTTTCCAACTAATATTTTAATATTAACTTTATTTTCTTTAATTCAAATGAAAGTATCATTTTTATTCCAATGATTCAACTGAGTATTTTAAAATAGCTGTCAGAAAATTATTTATTCTTGCCTTATATAATAAATCTGGTAACAAATAACTATATAAACCTTTTATTGGAACATTATTACTATAGTCAGTGAAGTTTAGGAATGAGGTTAAGAGATCAAAAAAACTGCATACTGAGTTAGACTTGGCTTTTTATATAAGTGATCTAAAGATCAGGGCTTCCTAAGTGGCATTAGTGGTAAAGAACCCATATGCCAGTGCAGGGGACATAAAAAATGAGGGTTCTATCCTTGGGTCAGGAAAATTCCGCTGGAGGAGGGCATGGCAACCCACTTCAGTATTCTTGCCTGGAGAATCCCATGGATGTAAGAGTCTGGCAGGCTGTAGTCCACACACAGGGTCACAAATAGCCACGACTGAAGCAGCTTAGCATGTACACTCAACTCAAGATCCTTGCCTTTTGTCTGTTTGGGGAATTTAGGAAGGTTAGAAAGGTGAGCACATTAAGACATTATGGAGAAAGTAGGAACCATTGCCTCAGACAAGCAGTAGATGATCCTCTGAATATTCCAGAAGTTTCTATAAGAAGGGGAAATTTGTAGTTATGCAAGTTTCACCCAGATCTACTACTAGGTGTTTAAAATTTTCTACACTGTGTTCTAATTTATCATGAAATCACTTGATTCTACTGAATTATATAAGAGGTAAGTGTCGTCTATCCAACCAGCCTTTACTTCAGTCTCATCTATACCTTTCCTGAGTGCTTCCTTCAAGGGACAATGGAACTCATGAAACAAACAGGAGGCTGTTTTGAGTGTCATTCCAGGTCCATCATGAGTAAGCTGTGTGACTTTGGATATAATTTCTCTGAGCCTCAAGTTCCTTATTTGTGAAGTAATAATACCTATTCCACCATTTTTATGGGGATAAATGAGTGAATTTATATAAAGTTTATAGCATGGTGTCTGATGCTGTATATATTTTAGGTAAATAGGAAGTCACAGACCCTGGAGAGATGTAAAAATATAGATTCTTTTTTTTTTTTTCTCTCTCTCTCTACAGTCTTCCCTGAATGAAATGGATGTTAAGGGAATAGGCACCACAACCAGGATCCCTGAATTCATATCCTAACTTTGTCACTTAATACATGTGTAACTTTAAACAAGTTACTCGATTCATGTAAATTTCCTAATCTTTATAAAAGACATAAGAATGAATTAACTTCTTAGGATAATTATGAAGATTAAATGTATTAACACAGGTAAAGTTAATAGTAAGAATTCTTGACACACAATGGGCCCTCAATAAATAATAGATATTTCAAGTGCACAATCCCTTATCCACAATTCAGTTCTCAAAATAGCTTCAAAAACCAAAAGCTTTTTTTCCCCGTATATTTACAATAAACATGACTTTTAACACAATGTTATTTTTCATCTTTATTTATCTCATATAGTGTGAATACATGTTTGAAGGAGAAATAGTGTTTAATCAAAGGCACTATCTCAGACTCTTAGATCTTCAAAATAATAGGAAAGTGAAAGTTTGCTCAGTAATGTCCAACTTTTTGTGAGCCTTAGACTGTAGCCTGTCAGGCTCCTCTGTCCATGGAATTCTCCAGGCAAGAATACTGGAGTGGGTTGCCACACTCTCCTCCAGGGGATCTTCCCAACCTAGGGATTGAACCAGGGTCTCCTGTATTGCAGGTAGATTCTTTACCAGCTGTGTTACCAAGGAAGCCCCCCAAATGATATAGATGCATGATATGACCTTTTCTGGTATGTAAATGATTCCTATTTTTAAGATATGTTTGTTCTCAAGGGTTTCAGATAACTTACTGTGGATCTAGCAGCAATCATCAGTCAAAAGGACATGTATTTGGAGTTAATTTTTCAGTAGGACTCATGGATTTATGCTGATATAGCAATACACTAGAGCTACCACCCACTGAGGAAATACAGTGGTCACAGGTTACTTCATATCAGATATTTCCCTTAACACTTCTTTATTAAGACTTGGTCAAAGAAGATTTCTTCAGGATATGTCATAATTGCTCAAAACTGAACAGCAAATTCTCTGTTAATTGCTGGTATCTTTACAACATAAACAGATCAACCACAAAATTGCTCATTTTCTTTTGAAAGAGACTTGCCCCTGAGATACTGGGTTTCTATTTCACTATTCCTGCTTGGACTACAACATAAAAAAGAGAGAGTTCCATTTTAATGTTTTAACATGTTAAAAATTAGTAATAAGCTAACCTCAGACTAAGACTTTGAAAATCTAGAAAAGACAACAAAAAGCAGGGAAAATACCTCACCATCAATGCACCCTTCAGACATCACAATTAATGAAACAAAAGCATTCAAGTTTTGTGGATTTTATGATGCATGTATATGCTTAAGTCAAAAAATAAGGCCAGAAATTTCGCTCATCTTCCTATATACAGCCCTTTGGAGTGTGATATCACTACTACTGTCAAGATTCTGTTTCTGCAGCCCTTGAAGCTGGGCTAGCTTTGACGACTAGAGAGACACTACACAATTTTCAGGATAGGTCTCAAGAGTCCACGCAGCTTCTGCTTTTGACCTTGGGAGACTGTCATCTCAATCCTGACAGAAAGCATGATCTAGTCTTTTTGAAGATGAAAGACTGTTTGAGAGACAGAGAGACTCAGCTATTTCAGTTGGTCCAGCAGAGCCTACCCCCAGCCAACCCCCAGATGATGGCAGCCCCATGAGTGATCCAGACAAAACTGGCAGAAGAATCAGTAGTCAAACCACAGACACATGAGAAGCAATCAATCTTTGTCATTTGAATTTCCTAAGTTATGTTTGTTTTTGTTTGTTTAGAGGGTGAGGAGAATTCCTTGAGGCAGCAACAGATCTCTGAGGTCATGATCATGGATATACTGGATTATTTGTGAGAAGTTAAAAAAACAGCCTGAGATATAGAAACAATATTTTCTACTTTTATGTCTTCTGATCACGGGCAACAAACTGACCAATGTTATAGAAAGAATAAACATTTTCAAGGATGTAAGCACATTTAATTTGAAGTTCAAGCAGAAGGCTCTAGTTGAAATCTGGAAATGTTGGTCCTGTGATTACAGGATTTTACTGGATTTTTCACCTAAGAGTGCTCTAGTTCGGGCTGGCATGCCAAGACAATATTAAAATGTTTAAACATGTTTGAAAGCATCAGCAACTTTTCTCTGGACCTTAGGCTAAACTCAGTTAAATAGCAATTGAATGTATCTGAAGAAGCATTTACTGCCCTGAGGCTTAGACCAATGTCATTCTGAATGTGGTATTATCATATACAGTGGAGACTGCAGGCCAGATTTCAAGCAGTCCTGCTGAATCAACTCAAACATGATTCTGCTGGTTGGCACATGAAAACTGCACTACAGCAGAAAAATGTATGGTGACTGCTGGAGAGTGATCTATTTATGCACTTCAAAGATGGGGCTTCACTTTGACTTCAGTCTTCACGGATGCAAAATTTGAGGTGAGGTAGTGGAAGTTAAGGGAATATTAAGAGAAGAAAGTGAAAGGAAAAGAAGGAAGTGCTGGAAAATCCAAAGATGCTCTAATATTGATCAGAAGAGTTTATAAAACCCCCAAAAGATTGAGGATATTTATTATACAAGTTAACAATTGATTATCCCACTGAAAATAGATGGAATTCTGGTTGTTCAGGCCATTCATGTTTGCTTTTCCACTGCAACAATCAAAGTTTTCATGATTTTTTTTTTCTAGTCTCTTGGGTTTCTTTAAGCTAGAAATCATTTACTTTGGGTGTCATAGACTAGTAATCTAAACAAAAGGAGAAGCATTGCCTCCCTCCATAAACTCAGATATGTGCCCATAAATTTACATAAAAATTTCAGTGGAGTTCAAGATACCAGTTAGGGCTGCAACATCTTTATGACTGGAATTTTTACATTTATATTTTTTTCTTGGAGTTTAAATCAATGATTAAGAAATATTTAACAAATCAACATCTGTCCTTGAAATTTAGAAATTTACATGTGGTAAATAAATTGGCCTTCAGTGACAGAAAGATTTAAAACAAACAAATAAAAGCAAACAAATTCTGCAACACATGTTTAGAAGTGAGGAAAACAATTTAGGTTTAGTTATGTTAATATCGCAGGTAAGTCATTTAAATACCTCTATCTAAACCCCCTCAAAATTTACAAAGCTTTGTGTTGACAGCAGATTAATACTTGTGGGTGGATTTTATTGGTTGCTGATCAACTTGAAATGTATTTTCCTTCCTAGAACTTACATCTAATATTTGCATCAGTGTCTTGAATCGTGAGCAGCTGGATCTTCACTCACCATGAGAAGGGAGATGAATTAATGAATTCTTGTCATGCAGGAATTACATACAAAACAATTATGATCCAGATGAGCTTTTTAATTAATAAAACGTGTTAGCCACTGCACATTAGTTTTATGGTAAAGTGAAAAGTGGGTACTTCTAAAAGAATTGAAAGTATCTATTTAGAATCACTTTCCAGTAATGATCTTTAATGTCTTCAATACTGATTATAAAATTGTATAATATATATCCTACAATAAATGTTAACTTTTGGAATGGATATTTATTCTAAAAATAATATACAAGTTTATATTAACTGTAAGAATATTATATTTGGGTGGTAGTCTTAAAAGCAGTGCCCATTTTATCTTTGCTTCTCCATATAACATACACTATCAATATTTCATTTTTTATAGCTGAGTAATATTTCATTGTATATATGCAGCAAAAGTCACTATACTTGTTCATTTTCTCCTTCAGTGTAGTGATCCTGTGAAACTATACAATTATTGTAATGATATGACCATTTTTAAAATACATTCCCAAGTTATTTGCATGGAACTACCTATTGAATGTTTCATAACCATACAGTGGCTTATCTATTGAAAACACTCTTGTAACAAGAAGTTGAATAGTAACAGAATTCCATTAGTTATTGTGATTGAGGTGAAAGACAAAGAATTCCTCCTTTGTGTTCTTTACTGAGGAAAGTTTCACAAAAGTCTTGAGTTCTGAAGTACTTTTGAGAGGTGAGGTTCTGAAAGCTTTTAATAGGAGCTGAAACACCATTTATGAGGAGGGTTTTAAAACCATCGGAATGCTGGCTCCTTACTCTCATCAGTAAGTGTATTAGTTAAAACTAAAATTGTCCATCATAGTTAGGACCAAAAGTGCTGAAGCGCTTGGGAGCTTAGAGCACGTAAATCAAAGGAAAAAGAAGAAAATGATTTCTGATTACTAGCAAACAGGACTCAGCGAGCAGCTCAAGTGGGGAAAATCAATGAAGCAACACTGGATCAGTTTGCTTCATTGATTTTTGCTGCTCATTGAAATGTTTTCCTTTATTTACTTCCGATTTCTTCAGAAAGTAGGGAAGCCTCACTGCTGATCCTCCCTTGGAGCCTTTGATGGGAGGATGAGCAGGCTTTGGAGATCCTCTCAGGCCTGCATTATACCTTTTCATGCTGCATGAATTCAGAAGCACTTCTAATGCCCCTTGTGATGCTGCAAATGCCATCTGCGCCCACAACCTTACTATGGGAGGCAAAAAGATGGTTCCCTCCCAAAATATCAACATCCTAGTCCCCAGAATCTGTGAGCCTGTTAGATGACAGGACAAAGGAGAATTAAGGTGGCAGGAGGTACTGAGTTTCCTAATAAACTGTCCTTAAAATAGGGATATTATAAGGTGGCAGGTTACAAAACAAATGATGGGAGCACACACTAATAATTGAAAAGGTAAGGAAACAGACTGTCTCCTTGAGCTCCCAGAAAGGGAGGCAGCACTGCAGAGACTAAGATGTTAGCCCCTAGAGACCCATGTTAGCCTTCTCATGTATAGAACTGTAAGAGGATACATTTCTGTTGTTTCAAGGCACTATGTTTTTACTGATTTGTTGCAGTTGCAATAGGCAACAGATACATACTCCTACCACTTCTCAGAGGAAGATCAGGGGAAGATCAGGGTAGACTTGACACGTTTGGTCCTTTCTACCCAGGCTTATCCATTGGCAAGAATGGAGTAGAAGAACTTTGATTTTTGAGTCATATTTACTCTGTTCAGGAATCTTTTTATACTTTTAAAAGTTTTGCTATACCTTAGTATCTAATTGTTCAAATTATTTGTATCTGACCAATCAGCAAAGTCCAGCAAAGTACTAACAGCTCACCTTTCTGAGTGATACCATTTTCTTCCTAGTTCCTCAGTGAGAGCTGTTTCCGGGATTATTAAGGCTTTCTCTCTTTGGGTAGTGTGATTCCCAAGAAGAGAAAAGAAAAAGAATTTGGCATAACATATAGGAAGGAGAACCAGGTACCAGGGTACAATCTTAATGAGGTCTCTGTCAAATTATTATGACGCTTTTGTTATTTCCTGATATTTATTACTTGTGTCATATTTGTCTCTTTGTTTAGCCTGTTCCCTCTTAGTAATTAGTAGGAGGGCATCTAATAAAAAAGCACCTTTATGATTATTTTAAGAACGGTAAGTAGAATAAATGTCTCTTTAGCTTAAAACTCTCTTTTAAAAATTTCAGTATAGTTTCAAACTTTGTATTTCTACATAGAAATTCCTTCAAGATCTGAATCCTGCCTACTTTTAACCCTGATCTCTTTCTATTCTTACCTGTTCCCTTTTACCACTTCAACAGACCTACTGTAGTTGTCATTTCTAGGAAGTCCCTTGCTGTTCCATGTCTTCATGGCACTCATGTGCTGCCTCTTCTGCTATTCCTTGCCTTGTTATCTGTCTCCCACAAATCCTTCAAAATCTAGTTTCAGCATGTCACCTTTGAGTTTTCGCCTAACCAGGCTGTCTAATTCTAACTTCTCTTTACCTCTTTAATCTTCAGCATATGTCTCTCCCTTATAGTTGTTTAGTCGCTGAGCTGGGTCAGACTCTTTTGCTACCTCATGGCCTGTGGCCTGTCAGGTTCCTCTCTCTCTGTCTGTGGGATTTCCCAGGCAAAAATGCTGGAGTGCGTTGTTGTTTCCTTTTCCAGATCCCCTTTTCCAGGGGATCTTCCCAACCCAGAAATCAAAGCCAAGACTTTTGCATTGGCAGACTGCTGAGCCACCAGGGAAGCCCATGTCTCTACCACAGCATTGAATATGTTGCACTGAAATCTGCTACCCATTCATGTGACCTTTTCTGTAAAAGGTTACTCCCCGTGGCTAGAATTCACTTCACAAGTTACTTAACTGTGTACTTGGGGTGCTAGCACCAAGCCGGTAATATACTCAATATGTGCTTTTTGAATGATGGATGAAAAACATGATGGGGAAACAGATCGCATGTCACCTCTGATGATTCTGTCTAACTCCACAATGGTCACAGATAAAAGGAGGGTAAGGAGGATAAGGACATATGCCAATCACAAACACAATGTAACTGGCCAAGTATAGAAGGTGAAGTAGATTCTGTTTGTTTGCTATATACAGATCTGAATAGACTTCTCTACCTGCTCACTCTCCTTACTCCCTTTCACAGCCTGTCCTATAATCTCTCTAGCTGAGATTTATTTTCCAGTAGAACAATGCAATTGATTGAAATAGCCCATAGATATATTTTACAGAACAAAATGCAGTCCTCGGCCTGGGGCAGGCTAGTGCGGTCACTAGAAGCAATAGTGGGTGCAAAGTAAGTCTAATGAGAAAGGCTTATTTAGTAGTCACAAGACTACACATATGAACTAAGTTGTTAAGCTTCTTTGCTTATAAGTGGTAGCTATTTTATAGTTACTTTAATGTTTTCAGGACCTCTGGTTGGCAATTATAAGAATCTTTCAATAATAAACTTGGGAAATGAAATTTATTTTTGGCTTATACACAGCTTGTATCATAGAAGAGAAATTTCAAAGCATGAAGGAGAGGTATTCTATGTGATGGAAAATGAAAAAAAGAAAGCTATCTTCTTTCATTCCTGTAATGTGGGTGTATTTTAATAGGAACTATTGTAGGCAATGTGCCAACCTATTTCAGTTCAACAAATTTTATTTGCCTTTTTATAGCGACCTATGGGTACATGTTAAGTGAAGAGGATCATGAGCAGTTTAGATCAGTGCTTTTCAAACAGAGACTGAAGATCACCTGGTTGGTGTCTGAAGCTACATATGAGGTTATAACTGGTTCATAGTATGTTCACATTATTTTGCAAATATTTTATTGTAGATTTTTCAATGAGGGTATGTATATTTATATATATGCACTTGGTCTCCATATAAAGTAGACATTTTTTCTGGGACACATTGAATCTATAATTTAAATAATATCATGTGGAAATCAGTATATTTTTGGCTATTTCTGAGGAAGTTATATGTTCTGTGATATCTAATACAAAATATAACTTTACTATGCACACAATGTCAGTTTAATTTTAAATTGTACTTTTAGTTGTCATTTCAAATTGTTCTTTAGAGACTAAAGTGCTATCCTTATTAAAAAGGAATTCAGATATCTTAAAGAATGAGTTAGTCACATCCTCAATAATCACTTCAGGAAGTCTACTGTAAATACAGTCTCTTATTTTGAGACATTCTGAATTTACAGTTAATTCCCTAGATTCCAATTTCCTAGAATTATATGTAATTGTGATGAGCCTTCTCATAATCCAGTTAAATCCTCTGATAGACTTTATTTCAATCAGCAAAATGGCAACAGATCCTTTAAAAAAAAAAAAAGGAGGACTTAATGTGACTTCTTAAAAGTCATGTAGACATTAAGATGTAGGACACATTTAAGCTGTCTAATTGTACCACTGGTCTAATGCCTAAGTATTAATCTGTCACAATGTCAAATTACATACATTTAGGTTTCTTTTTTTTTTTTTAAGTAAAATGTGTCTACTCTTAACAAACTCAGAGTGAAAAAAAATTCAGGACTGCAATTAGAATGTCATCTCTTCTGCAGATGACATGAGAAATGCATGAATCAGAGCTTAACAGTCAACATAATTTCACAGATATTCATTGCAAAATTATGGTAATGCAACAATGCAGAGTACAGTGAGAGTAGCAGACAGTAATGATCAACTATTTATCTCTACCATCTGCCATGCATGCTTTTTATTTAAGCTTTTTTAAAAATTTTCTGCCAATGTTTTCCGTTTGGAATTTGCCAGCAGTGGGCATCACACAGGAAACGAGGTTTCATGGTGTAAACAGATTTTTCCATGTATTCAATTAATTAGCCTCAGTGGCTCTTAGGTAAAGAAGACTGGTTGGATGGAATTAACTTTAGCAAGCTTTGTGTTTTGCCTTGAGTCTTGTACAATTCAAATGTGTCAATCCTATATAAAAAAAAAATACAATTAAGGGGAAAAAAAGGATAAAACTGCAAATATTGTAATGAAAATCATCACTAAGGCATATGCTTTGGGAATTTCCATTAAATGACATACTTAAAATTTACGTGTACTATATTAATCATTGGATTGTACCTCATGAGTACTTCAGTGAATCTTTTGGTGAGAATGTTGCTAATTTGTCAATCTTCTCTGTCTGCAAATAAGCCAATGACTAGTGAAATCAGGACTTGCTATGGCAGAACAAGGGAACTCAGAGGAATTTCCACTATGCAGAGAAAATAAGAGATTAACTTTCCTTCACAAAGCTGGCATGAAGGTTTCAGGTTCAGGAAAGGTAACTATTATGGTAACATAACCTGAAAAAGTATATCCATTCATTCAGGAAATATTGATATATCAGGCACTATTCTAAAACATATATTAGTTCATTCAATTCTCACAGCAACCTTGTAAGACAGGTTGTATATTGACCCCATTTTACAGATGAGGAAAGTAATGCATAAAGAAGTTAAATGAGTTTTTCACAAGTTTGCATCTAGAGAATGAAAGAATGAGGTTGCAAATGCAGACCTTCTGACTTCAATGTTGTGCTATTAACTGCTATACAGACTCCCTTTCAATTAATAACATATTAACATACTGTAAACAATCTGTTGTCATAAGCTTGAAAAGAATTATCTATTTCTAAGCTGAATTAAGGCAGAAAAGCATTTTCCTATCCATAGGAGAAGAAAGCTGGAAAAACAGTATCTTCAGGTATACTAAGATTCTCAATAGACTTAGCTTGAAATAAGAGGAACATTTTTAGTTTGGACAGACAGAAAGGTGAAAACTCAAGAAGCATGTATGTAGAGGTTCCAGGACCAAAATGATATTGGGAAATGACTGTTTTTCTTGGCTCTTTCTCTCACAGCTATCCTTCAGTTGGTCTCTGAATGGATGAAGAATTTTGTATCTAAGTCAAAATTAGGAGTCTAAATTACTATGTTGATAAAAAGCCTCAAACTTCTCCTATTATTAAAGCCATATTCAGCTCAGAAAAGGTTGCATCTTCACAATATTGGTCTATTTTTAATTCTACATGGTAAAAAGACACCTCAATTATGAGGTTTGGGATCACTGTCATTCCAGAGACAGAAAAGCCAAGTTTGGAAACCATGGCATGCTGGGCTGAACTTCTGAGAATGGGAGATGCCAAGCCACTCCTTGGTGAGGTGGATGTGAGAAATGGAAATAAATGCTTTAAGAATAGAAGAAAGAAGTATGGTGGTTATTTCTAGCAAACAAGCATCAAAGGGATTATGTAGGACATACTAATCACAATTGGGTTAGTTAAATTGGGAAAGAAAACCTGACTGCACTGATTTCTTAAGAGAAAATGAACACAAAGAGATATTTGAGCCATACTTATTTAACCCTGTATTAATCAGGTAATTGACATACATATATTTAGATGACTTGAGAATATATAGGTGCAATCCATGAGGCTGAGATTTAACCTGTAGGGATGAGGAAAATGTATGTATATTAAAAGAGAATGAGGTAAAATTGGTGCCTTCAAGTACACTTAATACACATCGCACTTTTTCATAACAGTATCTTGGAGCCTAAACCAAGGTACCATGCACGGTGCAAACTTTCACTTTCACTGTGTGAAAATCTTTCCTTTCATTCCTACACTAGAGGGAATCAGTGAATCAGTGTGATTAACACCCTGGGATCTGAGCAAAGGAAGTCTGATTGAGTCCACATTCTGCCACTTACCAGCAAAGTAACCTCAGGCAAGTTACTTAATAGCATCTATCTCATGGGTGGTTCTGAGGATTAAATGAGACAAGCATGTTGAGTGCTTTGCATAAGGATCTACATATAGAAACACTTTGTATATTTTTCTACTGCTATCATTACTGTTGTTCTACCTTCTATTCTATTTGTCTTTTCCACACATATATTTAGATGGGAGATACTGACTCCAAATTATCCAAAAATATATATTTTTAAAAGTGTCCTCTTCTCTTGGTATAATTAAAGATGTCAAAAGGTTAAATTCTTAGAATATTTGCCAAGTAATTATAGAGAAATATATAAAATATTTCACATATGTGTGCTAAGTCACTTTGGCCATGTCCAACTCTGGAGCCTGCCAGGATCATCTGTCCATGGTATTCTCTAGGCAAGAGTACTGGAGTGGTTTGCTGTGCCCACCTCCATAAGATCTTCTGGAGCCGTGGACCAAACCTAACCTCTTGAGTCTTCTGCACTGGCAAGCAAGTTCCTTACCAATAGCGCCACCTAGGAAGCCTTCTTTCACATATGAAAGATTATAAATTCATGTTTTTGCATTATCAGTTAGAGTGTCAAAAAATATCTTTTAAATAAAACCCCAAAGTAGTTCGTGAAAAAAGACAACTTTTAAGTTTATTTTTAAGTTATTTAAATCAATAAATGTCAAAAATGCATGTTACAGGAAACTGAGAAGAAGAAATAGAGAGTAATTTAATTTCAAAGATTATGTGTACAAGTAGCATTATATTTTATAATTACTAGCTTTTCAATGTTAATTGAAACAATCTATTTTTAATTGCAAGAATACAATATTAAAGGCTGTAAATAATAATTAGTACTCTGTCATCTACTTAACTAGGTATAATGTCTCATTTCTCCAAAAGAAACAATTTTTACTTAATTATTATTTTTCTCACTTTAAAATCACATTTTTACTGCTTAAATTCTAATTTGCTGCTTTAAAAAAATATGAGGCCATGAAAAGATGGTAAAATTGAGAAAGTTAAACAGATTATGTGCCTTCAACACAGTATAATCTTTCAATTATTACTTGGGTGGACTTTACAAGTGTATCAGCATTTAAAAGAAAAAAAGAAGAGTTTAAAGAATCTTTAAACAGATCAGAAAGTATAAAAGGTGCAGAATCTCAGTTAATGTGAATTACATTATCTTCAAAAGAGGGGGAAAAAGTTAAGAAACAGCTTTCTGTTCTGCATGTTAACTAGCCTAAATAATGCAGAGCTTAAGTGCAAAAGCAAGAGAATTTAAAAGGGAAAACAAATATCTTGAGACGACTTGTCTTCTAAAGTAACTGTCAAGGAGAACTTGCCTCTCTGAATAAAAGCTAGCAGTGACTTAAGGGATTCATTTCTCCTTTAGGCTGTATTAAGAAATGTCATTTAACTATTTAAAATGTTGTCCAGCCAAAATAAGGACTAATTATCTGCTCATGATATGCCTATATGGCTTCCAAAGAACACACGGGGATTTGGCATGATTAAATGCATTTAAGAATCGCAGTCAGGTTGAGGATTCAGAATTAAGATGATCTGAGAAGTATGACTAGTTATACATTATTCATGAATATAAGAAACTAGTAAAATAAAACATGTCTGTGCTTACGGTGTGTCCAGAAAGTTAGGGCTAAATATTCCAAAACAGTCAGCATCAGACCTGCGTCTCCTTCTTTGCATTAAAAAACTTCTGGGTAAATAGTGGTTTAGATGTAATAATGATGATGTTGAATATTTAACCCTGTGTGTGTTAGTCGCTCAGATGTGTCCAACTCTTTGTGACCGCATAGACTGTAGCCTGCCAGGTTCCTCTGTCCATGGAATTCTCCAGATAAGAATACTGGAGTGGGTTGCCATTGAATCTGCCTGCCAATGCAAGAGACACTGGTTCGATCACCTGGAAATGGCAATCTGCTACAGTATTCTTGCCTGGAAAATTCTGTGGACAGAAAATTCCTGGAAGGCTATATAGTTCATGGTGTTGCAAAGAGTTGGACATGACTCAGCAACTAAGTCATGCGTGCGCAAGTGCGCACACACACACACACACACACACACACTACCAACCAAGATGAAGCACTAAAAAATTTTTCCTGTTGGGAAAGACGATTAAACCAGCTATCTTGTGGATAAACGAAGAGATCCACATTTCTTTTGCTACAAATTGGAACTACAGAGGATCACCAGGCCACTATCATCATGCTAGATTTGACTATTTCAAACGACAAAAAGTTTTAAGTAATGTAAAATGAAAAATTTTTGGTGTGTGAGATGTCTTACCTCCTCACCTCGTAATTGTTCTAAAATGTTCAGTGTGGTTCCTATTGGGAGTTTGGGAATGTTTTTCTCAATATATGGAAAACTAACAACAACTACAATTTCTCAACTAGTAATCATGTTTTCCTGACTGTACCTTAAGAGATATAGGGACATAAGAAATCTGTAGAAATAAAATATCTTAAATAGCTAAGCATCCACAGAATACTACAATGCTGTTTAGTACAAATCCAGCATATCAGCATTAAATAAATTACTCTTTAATTAATTATTCTTGAATTTTTAAGTTTTCATTTACATGATAGTCCTTCTAGTTTGTTCTTCTACACTGAAGAAAACTGTTCATAGCTATTGGTATTTTCACTTTTCCATCCTTTCTTGTGTTTTTCTGTTATATTAAAAAAAATAGCCTGCTAATTCATATATATTGCCTTCTCTTCTCAAATTTGTCTTAAATCAACATTCTATTTAACTTAAAATTGAGTTTGGTTGAAAATGTCCTTTTTTTTCCCCTTGCAACACCTGGACATGGAAATAAGGACACAGTTTGCACAAGTTGTAACAGCCCAGAGACATCTTTTGTCTAAATATGGAATAGTACACATGCTCAGTCGCTCAAGTGTGTCTGACTGTTTGCAATCCCATGGACTGTAGCCTGATAAGCTCCTCTGTCTACGGCATTTTCTAGGCAAGAATTTTGGAGTGGGTTGCCATTTCCTACTCCAAAGGATCTTCCTAACCCAGGTATGGAATCTGCATCTCCTCCATTACAAGGGGATTCTTTACCACTGTGCCACCTGGGAAGCGCTGTGAATAGTGACCATATGCTAATTATACTCAGCATAGCAATGTTCATCAAGATTAATAGCTAAGCTGTTACTCTGAATGGATTGAATTTATCAATATAAAGTGATAAGGACAGCTTTGGGTACACATAAAGCTATATAAGAGCAAGCAAGCATCATCATCATAATCACCATCTAGAGACCAGGTCATCTTTTCTACTGAGAAAATAAAGAGGCAAGTGTTGTGCCCAATTACCAGAGGGCTAAAATTATGAAACTGTTGTCAAGTGATTTGCCTAAAAAAAGAAATCTAGAAAGTGAAAAGGTATAAAGAATTAGGCTAAGCTGGGGATTCTATAGTAGATGGTCACGTTCCAATCCAACCACTCATTGTATAAACTTGTGGCAAACTAATTAACTTTGTTTAACCACTGCTTTCCTAAACATTTCTAGGAATGTTGTGAAGAAAAACACAATTCTGTACCTCATATTACTAGACACATACACATAACATGTTTTTAATAAACATGTTTAAGAACAGAATGAAGGGAATAAGGAAGCAGGCCAGGATCTTCATTTTATCATCTATTTTTTTCCATTATGCCTACCTAGTCTTCAGTGAACCTGTGGTAAATATAACATAGAGATTGAAAAATATACAAAGAAAGAAAAATAAAAGAAGAAAACTTTAAGAAAAATAGTGGGAAAGTAAGGGAAGACAAATGAACTAAATGAAAGAGAATGAAAGAATGCATGGGGGAAGGAGGGAAGTAGGGAGGAAAGGACAGTAAAAGGCAGGGAAAGGGGATGGCAACAAGGAAAAAGGAAAAGGAGAAAAGGTTAGGAGGAAATTAAGGAAGAAAGAAATGAAAATAAAGCAAAAAAGGAAAACAAAATAAAGATAATAAGTCTCTCAGCTTGATGTGTGACCTGTGGAAAAATTTATATTTATCACTAACTTTATATAGACTCTCAGCTTTGCTTTAATATATAGGGTGTAGACTAACTACAAACATTGACTCTCAAAGGTTACAGATTTATGACAGATTAATCTAGGTTAAATCCATTAGAAGCTGTGTTGTAGCTAGTAGTCCCCTTCTTTGTTATGTGTATGGGAAGGCAGTAATGTAAGCCTAAAACATAATTTAAAACCTGACTCCAAAGGATATTAGCCCATTAGCATGAAAAATAACAGAGAATGAGTGAATTGATCAATCATTTCCTATCATAAAGAAAGAAAATATACAAAAGCCTTTGAAATGAATCTAAAATCAGCACATGGTAGACAAATTAATGAAAAACCATGGGTGAAGTAAGAAACAAAAAACTGCATTAGGAAAAAAAAAAGTGCAGATACATGCTACAGAAAACTTGCACATTTTATAGCATCTGCCTTTCATTTCAAAAAGTTTTTAGCTGTGCTCTAGTGATTAAAAAAGAGGGGTAAGACTAGAAGAGCTGTTCAATACATAATGAAATTTACAATTTTTCCTTTTATTTCTTTCAGTTTGATTTTCAGGTATCAAATCTCATCTAGTGTTTGCAGGATGTCTTAACTAGTCTTTTTATTGTGTTAGAATATAAGCACTTTAAGCTTCTTCTAACTGTAGTGTTTTAAATAAAAAATATCACTATTGGTCAGAAGGTCTTCCTGTGGCCCCCTCTTTAGCTTTTGTTCATTTGCATGGTCAGTACCCAAATTACAGCTTTCTGTTGAGGGCAGAACATGCAAAAACAGGTTTTAAATTAGATACTAGTCAGGTTGACATTCCATTCTTTTCTTTTTTTTTTAGGAGTTTCTAAACACTAAGCATGTTTTGGACTAAATTTTTTTAAGCTGAAAATATGATGAATTAGCTTCTCAGAAAGGAAGACCTTCCAAATGACTTGGCTAGGCAGAGACATATATTTTAGAACAACATTTTAAAAGTGTTATTTGAGAGTGGCTTACTGTTCCTAAAGAATAGCTAATGACCTAAAATTAGTAGAGATTTTAGAGTGTTCCCAGTGGCTGATTTCAGCTCCCTTTCAAAGCAAATCTGAGCATTTTATTGACAGCAGAACTTTCATCAATTTCCACAAGCTTTGCTACTATCTTATGGTGGATGTGGATTTAAAGGGAATGGTGAGTTTTTATAAGATTTTGGAGAGGGTAGTCTCACTTAAGTATAGAACTTTACACTCAGTGATTTACTCAAGAAATAGTTACTTGCTTCCTCCTATCAAGCCATTGTGGGAATTACACTACTAATTTAAACATGGATTCTGTCTTGAGATCCAGAGAATCTAGGAAAGGAAGACAGTGTATAAAGAAAGTTAATCCTGTTAGAAATCAATGAGTTTCATAAGAGAAGTAATAAATTATGGGAACTGTTGATCTTTTTTGTATTTAGAAACTATCTATTGGGAATTTTTGAATCATCGTAGATCAAAATTTGTTAAAATTATGACTGTCTGTTTTGGGTCTAGTATTTCATTAACTTATCTAGCATTGTCTTAAATATTTAAGAAATAAATAAACTCTATATATTCCATTTTATACAGAATGCTTGGTAATCACTGGGTATGTAGATATTAATTTCATCTTCAGAGTGAATCAATTGTATATCAGAAAAGTCAAATGCCTAGTTGAAGGAACCCTCCTTTTAATAAATAAATTTTACTTTTGTCACTGACCTTGTCATTAAAATTGTCTAGGTTGGTCCACAGTAGTCCCCACCCACATTCAAAACACACATTGTTAATAATATCTCCACTCAGCCTACCCAACACAGGCTGACCTCTACTTCCAAGTCCTTCCAAACATCATTACTCAGTATTGGATGAAAGACAAAACCATTTTTTCACCCTTGAATATGGTGAAAGAGATATTTTTTCTTGTAAATTTCAGCCAATTATCTCCATCTGTCATTTTATTCTATAGGGAAACAGAGCCTCATCCAAGTTGGAAATCTTGCATTTTTAGCAGTATCATAATGATGCTAATATACTAGCAAGAAAAAAATATTGGTTTGAGAAATATTCTTCCTAGAATACAACTTGGCACATTTAGATATATGATGTATAATTGTGGAATAAATGAATTAATGAATAATAAAATATTAACTACATCTCAGCATTATGATACTTATTGCTTAGTTGAATGCATCAAATACATACAGGAGTTTTGAGTATTACCTGTTGAAAAGCTCAATGCCTTTAACAGAACTAGAGGGAAAAAACAGCTCTAACATACATCACTCATTGCTGGTTTGAGCTGGAACCTATGGCAGTATGGACTAAGACAATAGCCTAGGTAAATCGGTTAACTAACCTTATACTCAAGACAGATTCCAAAGTGCCTTAACTCTTCCTTTGTTGCTTAAAATTGCAAAACACAATCCAGCAAACATGATAATAAAAATTCACAGAATTTCAGTCAGAATGTTCTAATTCAGTTAACGTTGGGGCTCACACTTAGCTTGATTTACATATTTTACAATTGTAGTAAGGCTCACTGTTTTTTTGTTTGTTTGTTTGTTTTGCTTTTATTTTTTTATCCTACTCAGCCTCCTTTATTCATTTAGCATTTTAAATTATATGGACAGAAAAAAAGAAGGGGCAAGAATTTTCTACAGATGACAAAGTCATCATGACCCGAATGGAGTTTTTCAAGCAGCCCCATAAACCACTTGTTCAAATCATAGTGTCAATACTGCTGAAAATACCACATAAGAGGTCAAGACACAAACTCTGTCCACCTCAGTTCTCCTGGGTGAGAAGTGATAGTATCAGTACTTGTGGGCTAAGTCACTTCAGTCGTGTCCGCCTCTTTGTGACCCTATGGACTGTAGCCCTCCAGGCTCTTCTAGCCATGGGATTCTCCAGGCAAGAACACTGGAGTAGGCAGCCATGGTCTCCTCCAGGGGTTCTTCCTGACCAGAGATCGAACCCGTGTCTCCTGCATCTCCTGCATTGGCAGGCAGGTTCTTTACCAATAGCACTACCTGACGAGCCTGATGTCGGCACAGGGAGGTAAAGCCTTGGACAAATGCTGGTGGGCTTTCACGAGGTTACAGGTTTGTATTAAACTCAAAATGCTCATAAAAATAGCATTTGGTTACTGCCTATAACAGTCAGAAAAGTGTGTAAACAGTGTTTATGGATCTTTTCATAATCAAATTCACTTTAAACCAAAGATGTCTCATGCTTTTCCAGAGAATTACTATTCTAAGAGTATCAGATATGATGGTGCTTGTAGAGACTCAACAAAGATGAAAAGGCATTTCAAGATATTTTCAGTACAAGACAGACTTTTCTAGGGTCTGGGGTGCTTTCTTAGGGAGGAAGTCTCAGTCCTCTTAAGATAATTGTTTTTCCCTCCTCTGACCAGGCCTGATCTTGTAGGTATCTTTTAAAACTACACCCAGAGAAGGATTTTTTTAATATATTCTATAGCTCCCAGGAATAACAGAATGAAGAGTTGTCATATCATTATCTTTTTTTCTAGGTTCTTTGTAAATAATATTATTTGAGTGGCAAGAAAAAGAGAGAAGCATTAAAGCATACCTAAGGCATTTGGATACAATGGAGGTTTTTCTTATCCATTTTGCAAGAAAAGAATATATGTGAATTCAATAACAATAACAGACTGAATTCTCTGAGCTGGCAAAATGTATATTTTAAAGTGATTTTCTGTTGTGAGAGATCCAATTACTTTTGTTAAACTGCTTTAAAATTCAATATCACTTTCTCCTGTCCATGATTATTAGAAGGAAAGAAAGCACAGAATATGCATTTTTAAAGAATACTTTTCCTAGTTTTGTGAGTTATGATAAAGAATTCATTACCTTATATTGATAGTATTACAGTAAAATTTAAGGAAAACAGAGTTCTACGGCTTTCTGTAGAATGAATGAATATAGCTCATACAATATACACATATGATAAGTTTTTAAAAATAAAATTTGTTTGATGATCATGCTAGTCACAGAAAATTAACGAATCAGCTGAAAATAAAGAATTCATACTAAAAAGCTGCAAATAATTCACAAGAAAACTGTGAAGTTATCATATCAATCATCTTACCAAACTACTTTTTCTTTCCCAATTGAATACATTAAGTGGAATAAAAAAATAGCCACAGTAATAACACAACAAAAATTCAGAGGAATGATGATAATACTGAGCACCCTTTAAAAAATTATTACCTACAAGAAAAATCATCAAATTATACTGTTTGTTCATAAGCTTCTCTGTGTTCTTTGTTCAACAGATGCAATTCTATTAAATTCAAGCTAAACATGACAACTTAATTTGTGATGTGCTATTTACTTTGTACTATATTATACTGTGTATATTGTTTCTTTTATTTGTAGATTTTCAGTAAGTGAAAGTGGGGGAGGGAAAGAAAGAGGTCAGAACTGACAGCAAAACTGAATCAGTGCATCCCATGCCAATGAAGTAATGAAAACCCGCACTGTTCCTACAGCCGCAATAATGAATATAAATAGACAAAGGACGTTGAATAGCTACTGGGAGGAAAAGACTGAAGCATCCATTTTAAGAAAGAACCTTTTTCTGCCATCACAGATAGCTTTGTGGACTGGCTAAATTAGGATGCCATATAACAATTTCATGCTTTAAGAGAAGTCTTTGAAAGACAGCTCTCACATATTTTATTTAAGGGATCTGATTTAATAATAGGAGTTCTGCTTGTTGTAACAGTTGTACATGCCCAAGTCTCTCTCTCTCCCCACTCCTTCCCTCCTTTTATCCCCCTATCTCTCCCTCTCTCACAAAAGGAAAGTATTTTGAATACATATTTGAAAAACTAATAGGATTATGATCATTTTACCTGGGAGGCAGTATCTCAAGGATTCTGGATGTTTAAAATAATATCAATACTTCCATTTATTATGTATCCACAGATGCCACACAAATATGTAATAACCCATCAATTAAATGTCAGAAGTAGCAGTATAGCTATAATTACATCAGGTGATTTTTTATTAGACAAATTTTTAACTGAAAAATAAAGACAGAATGATATGAAAACCATTTAAAGATAGGCTTATGTACTTATAATGCTTAACTTTTAAATTTATAAAACTGTCTATAAATTGACAGTGCTTTAAGGGTATGGAAGATTATCACTGAGTTATTTTGTGATTTGCAAAATTTCTCATAACCACATGGTCAAAATTCAATTTGTAAAATATCCTGTTTTATTTCTGGGAATATGGTAAGCATAATTATTGAAACTACACAGAATAAAGTAAATGTATGATCGTATTTAAGTAAATGCTTGGGTTGGCTTATAGAGTATGTTACTATAAATGGATAATTTACAGAACAAGCCATAAAACTGCTTAATTTTAGCTCTCCTATGTCACCAAAGTCAGAGTTAATTTACCAGTGTATAAAAGGAGGAAATAATATGCAATATGTTCTTATAGATATGGATTTATTCTGGTAAAGTTTTTGAGATATAAAACATAAATAGTTTATTACATTAAAACACAAAAAGTATATTTAACTTTAATAATATAATTATGCTACAATTGTCTCTCAATAGGAAGGCAACTGACTGATTGCTTCAACTTGTCATTTGACCTTGCTGATATACATTTCATTCCATTTGAAGAAGGAATTTACATATATATATATATACACACACACACATACATGCATAGGTAGTTACCATGTGCTGTGCTGTGCTAAGCTACTGTCTGATTCTTTGTGACTCCACGGACTGTAGCTCACTAGGCTTCTCTGTCCATGAGATTCTCCCGGCAAGAATACTGGGGTGGGTTGCCCTGCCCTCCTCCAGGGAGTCTTCCCTACCCAAGGGCTGAACCTGTGTCTCTTGCATTAGCAGGTGGGTTCCTTACCACTAGCGCCACCTGGGAAGGCCTTAGGAAGTTTATAAATGCTAGGCAAGAGATATTCTAGCAAAATACTGAACAAAAAAGCAGTCATAATTTGTACAGATTTGGTCTATGACAATTAAAAATTTTCAATAGATGAATTTTAAGTACAGACAAAAGAAGGTCAATTTTAATATTAAATAGCACTTTTGCTTGCAATGCTAGACCTGTTTGCTTAAAAAATAACAATAAGGATAAAAAGGGAGCATAAAGGAAAATCTGAAAAAATGAATCAGCTTTCATCTAAACAGGATCTGAATCATTATCCTGAAATTCATATAGTGTAAAGAATAGCAGTCCTAGACAGTAAATCTAACTATTATCCCAAATAGCATAATTATCTCCTCTCTACTAAATACTCTGTGCTCTTTTCAAAAGGATGGGCAGAGGGACTAATTCTCTGTAGTTATGCAAATCCCGCCTAGAAAGAACACTATCGATAATAACCATAGGTCAGTTTATTTCAAGACAATATACCAGGTGCCTTCATTGTCAAAATACCTGCATTATAATTCCATTCCAGTTGCTGTTTTTAATTATGAGGTTCTTCTCAACAGGAAACAACCCCACAGAGAACTGAAACAATTTATTTTAAATACTGTAAACAACAAAGAGGCTTTGCTTCATGGATTTGTGATTCTTCTTCATCCTGAGAACTCACAGCATGTTATGCCAACCGAACATACACTATTGATAACGATAAATTCTCATTCCAAAATGTTCTGCCTCATGAAAGGCCTTAAGTAGAGATACAAGTGGCTTTGATTCTTTACAGTAATTCTAAATTTTATATTTTCTTTGCTTTCCTAGTAATAGCATTTATGGAGATACAAATCATTGTACAAATCAAATATACCAGTTCTACATAAAGTCCAAGAAAAACATTTAGATAAGACAGCTCTGGACACAAGTCTTCAAAACTATAGATATCTAATTTTTAGAATAATGGCATGTCTATAGGGTTCTGGTATCACATTCTAGCAATTAAACCTTATCTGCTTAAAGAATGATACACAAAATCACTGAACCTTATCAGTTTAGTCAATTGAGGGACTGTTTCCATTGCTCCTTACAGGTTAGTAAATAAAAAAGCAGACAAATGGGATGTAAAGAAACTTCAAGAAAAATAAATATCCCAGTTACCTATCTGTCCCCACACTAAACTCCCAGAATTTATAACATTTATAGAATGCTTATAAATGCTTATATTCCTGGAGAATCTCATGGACAGAGAAGCTTGGCAGGCTACAGTCCTTGGGGATGCAAAGAATCTGACATGACTGAGTGACTTTCACTTTCACTATTATATGCCAGCCATGGCTCTAAATGTTTATTGATTAACCCATTAATTTTTTCCTCACTTTTTGATACTAATTTTGATGAGTTCCCCAAAGGTTAAGTCACTTATCCACATCTCTGTGCATGTCAGTGCCCTCATTTGAATTCAAACTCTGTCTATCTCCTGAGTCCATGGCATCCTAAGAGTAAAGTTGAAGCCAATGGCTAGAGTATAAAAGAAAAGTATATAAAAACTATAACCCTTCATGGGAATGATTCAACGTAGGGGAAACTCTGAATTAATTACTATAAGGCACATTAGGGTTGGGAGATGCCTCATTTTCTACTGCTTGTTCTTAGGGGGTCCACAACACAGAATCACTTATTGCCATCAGTATATATGATGCTTGAACTTCTGTGCCCCTGAGTGAAGTTGCTGCTATTCTTGTTTATTTTATCATGAATGGAGATGTCCACATATGAAAGTTGAGAGTAAATATACATATTACTTATATTTAAGGTAGCAAATTACTAAAAATATTGAACTTCTCTTCAATATTATTCTCTATTGCAAATAACAAAATATGCTTTAGGCCATATATAAGGGACATATAAGAAGGGGACAACAGAGGATGAGATGGTTTGATGGCATCACTGATTCTATGGACATGAGTTTGAGCAAACTTCAGGAGATGGTGAAGGACATGGAAGCCTGGCATGCTGCAGTCCATGGGTTTGCACAGTCAGACATGACTTAGCTACTGAACAACAAAAAGGGACATGGAGAAATTTGTAACTTGTGAGAATAATTCAGTTTTCTAGAATTAAACCTTTATGAAATCACAAATATCTGGATCTCAACCAGAGTAGACATCAAGGAGATTCTATTATATCTGTAATGTGAATCTCAATATGAATTTTTATTGATAAAAACAGACAAATAATTTTAAACAGGTCATGACAACATTTCCGACATGAATACAGACTTGACCTTTAGATGCTATAGATTGCTTTTGGTGTTCTAAGTCTTAAGATTTGTTCTCTGATATCCAAAGTCATGAACTGCTTGGTGAAAAAAACAGTCTCATGGTATACATGAGATGACAGACTAATTTTCAATGTTTCAGCTTAATTAGTACAACTCATTTTATGTCAAATGGAACTTCACATCTTTTAGTTTCCAAAATGAACAAATAAAATATTTGTAGATATTTTTCAGGAAAAAAATGACAAAACATAAGTATTGCCAGCAAGTCAGTAACATAATTCAAAACTTGTCAGAATGTATCAGACATTTGTGTGGATCACAATAAACTGTGGAAAATTCTGAAAGAGATGGGAATACCAGACCATTTGACCTGTCTCTTGAGAAATCTGTATGCAGGTCAGGAAGCAACAGTTAGAACATGGAACAACAGACTGGTTCCAAATATGCAGAGTACATCATGAGAAACACTGGGCTGGATGAAGCACAAGCTGGAATCAAGATTGCTGGGAAAAATATCAATAATCTCAGATATGCAACCGACACCACCCTTATGGCAGAAAGTGAAGAAGAAATAAAGGGCCTCTTGATGAAAGTGAAAGAGGAGAGTGAAAAAGTTGGCTTAAAACTCAACATTCAGATTGTCTACCAAGATGGCGGAGGAATAGGACGGGGAGAACACTCTCTCCCCAACAAATATACCAAAAGAATTTTTAAAGGCCGAGCAAACTCCAAAAAACAGGAACTGAATGCTGGCAGAGGACATCGGGCATCTGGAGAGGCCACCCATTGCCGACGTGAGGAGTAACAGTGAGGAAACCTAGACTCACCCACCAGAAAACCACACAAGCCTTTCCATCCAGGAAACTTCGACAAACCACGCATCCAACCCCTCCCATAGAGAGGAATCCCCACAATAAAGGGACAACACAGCAAGATAAACAAGATGAAAAGGCAGAGAAATACCCAGCAAGTAAAGGAACAGGATAAATACCCCCTAGACCAAACAAAAGATGAAGAGATAGGAAGTCTACCTGACAAAGAATTCCGAATAATGATAGTGAAAATGATCCAAAACCTGGAAAATAAGTTGGAGTTGCAGCTCAGTAACCTGCAGGCAAGGATTGAGAAGATGCAGGTAAGCTTTAACAAGGACTTAGAAGAAATGAAAAAGAGTCAAAATACAATGAATAATGCAATAAATGAGATCAAAAACACCCTGGAAGGAACCAACAGTAGAATAACAGAGATAGAAGACAGAATAAGTGAGGTAGAAGACAGAATGGCAGAAATAAATGAAACAGAAAGGAAAAATGAAAAAAGAATTAAAAGAAATGAAGACAATCTTAGAGACCTCTGGGACAATATTAAACGCACCAATATTCGAATCATAGGAGTCCCAGAAGAAGAAGACAAAAAGAAAGACCATCAGAAAATTCTTGAAGAGATAATTGTAGAAAACTTCCCTAAATTGGGGAAGCAAATAGCCACTCAGGTCCAAGAAACACAGAGAATCCCAAATAGAATGAACCCCAAGCGGGACACCCCAAGACACATATTAATCAAATTGGCAAATATCAAATACAAAGACCAAATATTAAAAGCAGCAAGGGAGAAGCAAAAGATAACTCACAAGGGGAATCCCATAAGGATAACAGCTGATCTCTCAACAGAAACGCTTCAGGCCAGAAGGGAATGTCAAAACATACTTAAAGTCATGGAAGAAAACAATCTACAACCCCGACTACTGTACCCAGCAAGGATCTCATTCAAATTTGAAGGAGAATTCAAAATTTTCTCAGACAAGCAGAAACTGAGAGAATTCACCAACACCAAACCAGCCCTCCAACGAATGCTAAAGGAACTTGCCTAGATAGGAAACACCGATGGGATAGATAATCTGGAACCCAAAACAATAAAATAAATGGCAGCGAGATCATACTTATCAATAATTACCTTAAATGTAAACGGGCTGAATGCCCCAACCAAAAGACAAAGATTGGCCGATTGGATACAGAAACAAGACCCCTATATATGTTGTCTACAAGAGACCCACCTCAAACCTAGGGACACATATAGACTGAAAGTTAAAGGCTGGAAAAAGATATTCCATGCAAATAAAGACCAAAAGAAAGCAGGA